>BQNB010000064.1:64872-227594 GCA_026074375.1 Tanacetum coccineum
GGGGAACTGCACGATATCCCTTATCAGATTTAGAATTACTATACTCTTGATTTTCTAACATCTCAGATGAATTCACAAAGCTTTCTACTGCAGGAGAAGCTACAGTAGAAGAAGCTACATTATATCTTAGTCCAGTTTTAAACTTGATACTAACTTGACTTTCCAGCAAATTGTTTAAAGTTTTAGATGAATTTTGAAACTTCTCTAATGTTAGTTTTAACTCATCTCTCTCTTTTTCTGCTTTTTCCAATTTCTTTTTGTTTTTAATTAAAGCATTATCTCTTAGTTTAACTTCAAGGTTTAAAACATTAATGCTTTCTTCAAACGCAACCTCATTTTTCTTATAGTTTCTACTAATTCTAAACCTACTTTATAAGATACTAAATTAAATTAAGACTTTTTGTAATCTGAATACAAACAATCATATTGTTCTTTGAGAGTAGCATAAGCTTTTACACATGATTTAGAACAAGAATCTACCTCAGAATCTCAACTGGAAGAACTTTATGAAGATGTACATGCCATTAATGCATAGTTTGTAGGATGCTCTTCTTCAGCTTGGTAGCTCTAATCATACCCTCCAATTCCATCTTGAGCAACCAAGGCATTTTCAGTGGGAGTGTCCACTGTTACAGTTCTTCTACTATTCTCTCTTCCTATGTTTTCCTGATTTCTAGGAGCTCTACATTCTCTTGCAAAGTGACCATTTTTATGACAATTATAGCACTCCACTTTAGACCTGTCAAATCCAACTCTTTGACCATTTACATCCAACTTCTTGCTTGTCCTCTTGATGAATCTCCTAGCTCTAATTGTCAGCATGTCCATTTCCCATTGTAAATCCATTTCTTATAGGTTATCATGATCAATTTGTTCTAGATCCTCTCGTGCAAGTTGAGGAGAGTTGGGCTGACTAGCTAGGAAAGCACAGATCACAGCATCACTAAGGTTATCTCTAGATGTAGGATTACTTTGAGTATGAGCAGCACTAACTCCATAAGTAGTGTTATCTGCTTCATTTGTGCTGTTGTTGCTATTAGTGCTGTTGGAGGACACAAAAGCCACATTTTGTTAATTTTGGCTTGTGTTTGTTGATCATGTAAGTTCAGGTTCATATATCTTTAAGTTGTTGTACAAGTCATCTAAACTGATGGTTTCTATTTCCTCTTTGTTCCTCCAAATCAAAGCATGAGTTTTCCATTCAGATGGAAGACTTCTCAACAGTTTTAAGTTTATGTCCTCTTGTGTAATAACTTTGCATTGAATCTCCAACTGACTAATAAGTTTTTGCAACCTATCAGAAGTTTGATCCATTGTTTCTAAACTTGATCCTGCAAAGTTCTCATATTGTTGCTTGAGTAGAGTTCTCTAAACTTTCTTGGATTCATTGTTTCCTCCATACCTCTTCTCAATGGCTTCCATGAGCAATTTTAAATCTTTATATGAATGGAACTTCAATTGATCCTTATTTGGGAGTGCCATCAATAGAGTTTCTCTAGCTTTCATCTCATTCCTCGTGTCCTGCTTTTCTTCTACAGAAGTGGGTTCATATTCTTGCTCAACTTCTCCAACAGTTCTCTTCAGCACTTTGTTACCATTCATAATTACTTCCGAGAGGGAGTAATCAGTCATGAGAAAGTATTGTTCTATCCTCATTAACTAGAGATCATATTCCCTTGGGTTGAGGATAGAAAGTCTTGCAGTCAGAGTTGTAGAAGTAATTTCTGCCTCCATCTTATTACTGAGAAATAGATCTAGTAAATATTGTTTGTTTCTTCTTATTCAAAGCTTCACAACAAGCTCTGATACCACTTGTTGATCCCAATGAACAGATCTTAACCTCTTTTGCTTGATGTAAGGTTTAGTATCCTTGGATAAATCCAAAGTTACTAAGATTGAAACTTTGAGAGTATGATATAAACTATGCGGAATCTAGTTTATACCACTAAGAAGAATAATAGTAATGTGTGTATGACAAACAGAATTACAACCAAAACAATAAGCTTCAATATATTAATACGAACACTCTTTGATAGTGTTAGGGTTTACAACCTTAAAGGTATGACAATGGCTCATTTTTTTTGTACATTAAGTTCAATACCCTAGGACCTCCTTTTATACACCAATGAGTCCTACAAGGCTTACAATACTTTCCTAAGTTATCATAATCTTTTAAACAAATAACTTATACATATCTTTTACAAAAATAACTCAATACTTATCTTCGTAAGTATTCTTGTTCTCCAATCCTTTTTCTTGTCTTTATCCATTTGAAAGTAGAAACTTTTCCAAGCAGTTGTAATCAGTTTAAACCAACAACATTAACTTTTGAACTAGCAGCACTAACTGAGCACAAGCAGTAGTAAGTACTTAGAATATTTTCTTCATTCTTCATCAGCAGTACTAAGTTACACTAGCAGTACTAACTTTATGCTAGCAGTTGTAACTTTATTCTAGCAGTACTGACATATACTAGCAGTACTAACTTTTGTAGTAACAGTACTAATATATAGTAACAACAGTAACTAGCAGTAGTAACTTTATACTACCAGTACTAACTACTTAGCATAATTTTCATTAGTATCACCAATAGTACAAAGTATACATGAGCAGTATTAACTCTAAGAATCATCTTGAAGTCTTTAAATCCCAACATCATTTAATATCTAAACCTAAGCCACATAGTAAATACATGTCCACAGCCAAACACTACTTCCATACTCCATGTTCACGGTCCTTTAAGATCCTTAACCTCTTTAACCTTATAAATCTTCTTCTCACTCTTATAATGCCATCGATTAGGAAGGTAGAAAAACAAGCAGTAGTAACTGCTTTAAACCTTTGCAGTACTAGTTGATCACGAAGAAGCATTAATAATTTGGGCAGCACTAATCTTACATTGGCAGTATTAACATAAATTAGCAGCACTAAGTAGATTAGCAGCATTAACCTATACAAGCAGTACTAATGTATATACTACTGTTCTTTTTGCCAACGATTGAAGCAGCAGGAACTTCAATAACGGCAGTAATAAAATTCAATACCAATCTCATACCTATACCATAACCATAACAGAATCATGAATTACCCATGATACCTCTATTATTTGTCCTAACAAACAGAGATTCACTCGCAACCTATGACATTTATCTGCTTACTTCCATCAAACAGTAACAAGTTCTAGAACGATACCCAAATAACAAAACCATAAAAGATGGGATCGTATCCATATAGTCCTTGCTTAAAACCTAGGGTCGGTTATAAACGTTTGTGCAACCAAGCATAAATCAACATAAGTATAATGAATCTTTGATCGAACAGTGAAATCCTAACCAAAAAGGAATCGATTTTTTTTATAAAAAGAATTCTTGCATTGCAAACCTGTTTTGAACTTCTTGATGTTGAAACCTTGGTGTCACTAACCAATAACGTTCAGATCCAAAGATCTGGTATAATAAAAAGCACCAAGGACGTGAAACCCTTATCATAACAACCGAAAACTATGCTTCCTACTTTATCGAATTAGGGTTTGTTCAAAACCCTAGTTTTACTGAATTTGAACTGTCACTGAAAAAACAAAAAATCTTTTCTTTCTTTTCTTCAATTTATAAATCCTTGTAGATCCTAGATCAAGAGCCACATAGCTCTGATACCAATTGTGGAGATCGTTATAGACTCAACTAGGATTATAATAACAAATATATAAATTTGCACAGCGTATTTAAAACAAGAACAATGTTATTAAACAAGGTTTTACATTCAGACAAGCCCTAATTCTATATGATCAATATAGAACGGTTACCTAACTATAACAGGATTGAAGAAACCTTTGATCTTAGAGCTAAACCACACTAGACGTCTACATCACACCTATAGGATACACACACACGTTTTTGGTGCACACACAATCACACACTAAAACAATGTCTAGGGATCTCTTTATATAGAGAGTCCATAAGACTTACAAAGGAATCTTAATTGTATTAGGAAACTAAATCTTTTCTTAATCTTTGATCTTTATCTTTTAAGCAAATCTTTTAGAATCCTCCATCTTTTGTAGAAATTCATATTGTCTACTTTGATCCTTTTGTTTCATTCTTTATCCTATTGAGCAAGTTCTTTTGTATCATCAAATCAGTAATTCCCAACAATGACATAAGAGCAACTAATATTGTTCTTCAAGGTTTACCACCAGATGTTTATACTCTCATGAATCATCATACAAATGCAAAGGAGATTTAGGAAAAAGTCAAGCTACTTATTAAAGGTACAGAACTATCACTGCAAGAACAAGAGTCAAAGTTGTACACTGAGTTTGATCGATTCACATCTGAGAAGGGGGAATCAATTCACTCATACTACTTGAGGTTTACCCAGCTAATTTGTGACAATCCATCAAATTCAAGTCGTTATTTTATTCTCGAGTATTAAATATAATTTTCATTTTTATGTTGAGATGTGAACTCACTATTAACCGGAAGAAATTAGGGTTTACGTTTGCAAATTAAGTAACGTCAATGAAGAACCGGAGAATCCTACGTTAAGTATCGACGTTTATGTTATCGAATTTTCGTAGAAATATTTTTATTACATTCGTTTTTATTTTTCATGTCTCGTACTATTTTTACTTTTTATGAAAAACGACTATAAATCCTACCTTTTTAAATATCGGACTTTGATAATACCCGCATTTACAAAATGTGGGACAAGTTTTTTATAACTCTTCCCATTAACCTAAGTGGGATCAAAAGTGGAAGGGATCCATAATTGACCCCCATGTGTCATCCAACCTCACATTTCAAGCTAACACTTGGCACACTTGTTCTAAGACTTATATAAGGCCACTTTGACCAATTTACACACACACAACTCACTTTTATAAACATAAATATGCATTTTCTCTCTTCTTTGCCCCATCTTGATGCCACCAACACAACACAAACACCCATTTTATAAATTTTTGAAGATCAAAGATTAAGCACACTAGTGAATATGACTACCTAGTGTAATCCTTGCATTTTTGAGGTGATTTAAAGAGGTTTTAAAGAAGGTTTTTATACAAGTTGGGGCTGAAGTTAAACAAGTTTTTATCAAGTTTTTGGGTAATGAAAATGGTGATCTAAAATAATTTGGGTGAAGATCAAAGTTGGAGTAGAAGGGTTATATTGTTTTTTTGATCAATTGATCATTCTCATCATTTATTTGGGGTAAAACTCTACTTGTTTTCATTATTATTGTATTTATGATTTCCTTATTGTATATGTAAATGTATGATATATGATGATCAAGAGGTGAAATTGTCCATGCATGCATAGATCTAGGTTAAAAATGGCTTAATCAACTATTAAAACTAGCTAGAAATCACTAAAAATTATGGGCTGATGTTAACAGTAAGTTCTGGAATTTTGAATAACCTTGAGAGTTGATTTGAATACTCTAAGTTGTAGACAAATGTCTTGTGATCATGTAGCAAATTGGATCCCCATTGGAATGTAAAAATTGAGTAAGTTATGGATAAAACACTAAAACTAGTTGATTCTGACATTGCTATACAGATGGCACAAAAAGTCATACTTATGTACTGAGTTGGTTAAAAAGTTAAAACTATTAGACCTACATAAAACCATGTAGGTTCTGGACCAATTGGATGATCAACCAATTCATTATGGTTTGTAAATGACATCAAAAATGGTGAAAGTGAGATTTCAGTCCGAATTTGTAACTTGACATTTATGTATAAAAGTAACCCTATGTATATGTATGACTAAAAGATGTACTAAAATAAGTTTAAATTTGTAAAGTGAACTTAAATATGAAGCCAAACATATAAATATATAAATTATACCATCTACGGTTTATAAATTGCGACTATTTTCATAAACATAAAAATATACAAAATTTACTACTACCCGAACACTATACTATGTAAAGCGATTTTTGTAACTAAAACCCGAGGTGGTAGGACCCACTTCTTGGGAGTTTTTAAAAGTTAACTTACTGATAATAAACATGTCCCGACCTCGAGAACCCGAAAATTTATAATAAGACTCATTTACAAGCTTAAATGGGCCATAAGGCCTAATTGGGCCACTAGGCCCAATGTATTAAAATAGACATATTGGACTTGGCTTTAAGCCCAACCCACTTGGGCTTAATTAATGGGCTAAGACCTGGTCTTGGGTTAATAATATCAACCTAATAACTTAATGGGCTTGCTTAATGGGCCTATTGGGCTTTTTGGACCAATTTGGACAATACTAGTAAAATGGCTAATAAAAACAAGTTAAAAACCTAGAAAACTTTAAGTGTGAAATAATTATATTTCAAGAGCATGATCATCATATAAACTACATGTATACATATACTTATTTATTTATGAGTTTTCATTAAATTTTATCGACTAGAAACCTAAGACCCGTTACAATTTGTATAGGTCTTGGTTGATTGACGCGCCTACTTCCGAAGTTTTTATTCATCGATATTCTCGTCCGACATCACTAAGTGAGTTCATAGCCTCGCATTTTTACACTTTAATTGTTTTATAAACCCGCGAGGGAGATAACATGCTTGTTTTTAAAAATAGAACACAAGGGAGATTGTATGCTAGTTGCCTGGATTATTATAAGTTAGCTTAACTCGCTAGATAAAAGACCCGCGGAAATCATGAATTGTTAATTGCCGGTAGATGGCATACGCTTATACATGGAATAGTACTATTTGGAGGCTGCCACCTCCAATCCGTGACGACTGGCTATCGTCAAGTGTCGGGAATATGACACAACGGATGCGTTGTATAGAGAATAATATGCACTCATAGCGAGGGTGTATGATAAGTATAAAATACACATATCCATTATTACCAAAAATGACCCTAAATGACCACAAATACACTAAAAATAGCAAAAATATATACTTTGTTTGGCCACATCGTTTATTATCCTGATGAATTTTTAAGAAATGATACTTTGTGTTCGGAAATTTTATTTGTTTATAATATATAAACTCTATGGATATCACTCAACATTATGTTGATGGTCTTTAGCATGTTTTATCTCAGGTCCTTGAAGGTAATTCGGCGATGGAGAATTTGGTTGTCGCTTATGGAAACCTAAATGTTTTGAAGGCCCATTAAATAAAAGTCATTCGAAGATGATTTGCAAAAATGTTGTATGAATTATGAAACAATTTGAGACCTATGATGTAACTTTTATTTCAAATGAATGTATTTAAAAACGTCTCTTTTCGAGTCGTTTTCTATGCTTGAGTTGTTATATTATGACATAGCACCCCAAATGACCATTCCGCTGAGATATATAAAAATGGGGGTGTTACAGATTGGTATCAAGAGCTTAAGTTATAGAGAACAAAAGATTTTCAAAAAAAAAATGAACGAAATGATTTTTGAAATCTTTTAACTATAACTGTGCAAGCGAAATCTCCGAATTACCAATGGACAAGAATGAGAAGGAATTATTTATCGATATCTATATATATATATATATATATAGAAAAATATATATGTTATAATATGAAATTTTCATTTATTTGAATCTAAATGTTAGATATGTAATTATTTTAATACTAATACGAGATATTTATACGATGCAGATTGTCATGGAGAACCCTAATCACCTTAACGAGCCAAACGAAGCTATTCCCGAAGTGAACCCAGTTGTTCCCGAGCCGAACCAAGTTGCGGATATCCATGATCCCAACGAAATGGTTGACACTCCCGATGATATTGATTTGGTTGATTATGACGATGAGGATCATGAAGAAGATCCTGAAGAAGATCCTGAAGAAGATCCTGAGGAGGAACCCGAGGAAGATGTGGATATTGAGATCGAGGATGATGCTGAGTTGATATTTCCTTATGAGGTGGAGGGTGACGAAACCCCGCCACCTGGAGATGTGTCATCCGATTCTGAGACAGAGGACGAGGAGATTGATGTTGCATCCGAGGTTGATGTTGCACCCGAGATTGATGTTGCACCCGAAGTTGATGTTTGTAGGATCCCTTTATCACTTCATAACATACAATGGATCACGAAATCGGAACTAGAAAGGAGAAAGAAAGAGTTGTTCTAGAGAGAGAAACTAGAGAGAGAGATGAGAGAAAAGTGAAAAGATATTTCTTAGATATTTTGAACAACTAACTTTTCCAAGTGGAAACGTTCCTTATATACCCCGACACTTAAAAGTGACGCGCATGATATTTAACTAGGACCCGAGCTCGGGTTTTGCTTGGGATTAAACCCGAAACATATACAATATTAGTTTAACTATCGAGCCCGATTCCCGATACTTTCCTATTACAACGTTGACTAATTAAAGACCAAAGCTCCATCGTAGAGTGGAAGAACTTCCTTGTTCGACTTAATAAATTGAGGCTAACAATCTCCCCGAAGTGAGGTCATTGATTATGTCAACACAAGAATAAGTTGTAGTTAGATAGTCTATCAAGAAAAATCAATAAAAAATAAAAAAATTCTTTGAAAATGGAAATTCGGGTGTTTTATAACTTGTGATCTCTTAGCTCTCTAAACAAAAATCTTTGCTACTTTTCAAAGGTTTAGTTTGGGGAAGTTTTAAGATATTTGGTTATAAGGCATGTGATATTGCGTGAGGACACGCAATCGTTTAGTTTGAGGAATTTTGATAAGTGTAAAATACACATATTCGTTTATACCTAAAATATCCCAATTAAACCCAAAACAAACTAAAAATGGCAAAGATATGCTTGTTTTTGTGTTTTGTGTATGCAGGTACGGATATATCAAATATCATAAGAAAACCATCAAAAACGGGTAAACACGGACACGAGAAACGAAAGAGCACAAGAGAAGCCAAAGCCAAAGCCAGAGAAAGTTAACAGAAGTCAACCCATAAAAGACAAAAAACTCAAAATGTTTCAAATCAACCCTCCAAGTTTCAGAAAGTTACCATATTGGTCCCTTAAACCTTAAATGGGCCTAAAACCCTTAAATACCTTTACCTGGATCCAAAAGCCCAAAACCCTAGCCCATTACCTTTTTTATAAAAGTCCAGGGACCAAAGCTGTAAAGAATGGAAGTTAATTTAACCTTACTCTTTTATAAACCAACCACAGGGACCAATCTTGCCATTATCCCAAAGTTTAAAAATGTTTACCCCGTTTCAGTTATAAAAAAGCGCCAAAACCATGGTTACTATTCATCGTCTCCTCCAAAGTTACCTACAGTCAAAATCAAAGGGCTTTTCAAAATTAAAGGGTACGGACGACAATTCAAGGCCTCTTATTCATGATGGCAGGGAGAAATTAGTCAAATAATAGGCTCTTATTAGCTCATAGTCAAGCAAAAGCCACGTGGAAGAGAAGAAGCACATAAGGAAGCTTAAAATTGAATTGGATTTACTCTCAGAGAAAGCACAAGGTGTCACAATCAAGAATTGCCACGCTGGTAATCCGTGCGTGCACATATGTGATCCAACGAGACCTCACAACGGATTGCCACGTTGGCAATCCGTGTGAATCCCAAGGATTGATCAAACGGTGGAGAATGAATCCCCAATGATTGGATATTTGTACGGGCAAGATCAAAAGGAGCGTGTGATGCAAGGGAGGCCTAGGATCTTCATCAGCTGGCTATAAATAGCCCTCACTATCACACATACCAAGAGGAGTTGACGTAGTAGCTTAGTAGATTTTAGCTTAAATTTAGCTTATTGCAATTTCCTTTTTAAATTCAGTTGTAATTTCCTTTTAATCATGTAATCAAGTTTTATTTTAATGAAATCTAGTTTTACTCTTAAATAATCTGTCATAAGCACTTTTGTTTTTCATTCATAAGCTCTCACTTCCTCTCAAATATTAAGCTACTGTTCTAATAAGCTCATATAAGCTCTTACTAGTCTATAAGCTAGTAATTGAGCTAAATCATATCTTAATCTACTTAAATCTTATAAACCAGTTTAAAACCTTAACTATTTTGGACTTAAAAGCTTTGGAAGGGGATTCAATCATGGAAGGAATCCCAAGGACTTTTACTAGCTTATCCATAAGGATAAGCTAGAGCTGTAGATAAGCTCTAAGAGCCTAAAAGCTTCTGTTTAGCTGAAGCATTCTGTAAGTCTTCTATTTACTTTCTTGTCCTTTAATTTTTAGCTTAAAATTGCTTAAATAGCTTAGATTTGCTTATTAATTGTGCTTATATGTTTTCTAGCTGCTTATTTATTCGAGTTAAAATTTTTCACTAGTGCTGTACTCATCAAATTTAGTCATCTATTTTTAGCTTAATCTTTAAATTTCATTTTCTGTCTTTAAAATCCATAAAAACCAAAAATAATTTAGCATAGTGTAGATCTTTAATTCTAGCCTAGTTAATTGATTGATTTATGTTTGTTAGGGTTATTATAAGCTAGTTTTTATCTGGTAATGAGGTTTTGTTAAATGGAATTCAAATTTGTTAGTTTGATCAAATTCTGTCAAAGTATTAAGGGGTGTTTGGTTTAAGGGATTTTGACCATCAAAAGTCAATAGGATTTTGTGTTATCAATTTGGACAGTTGAGTTTTCTTAGATTATCAAGTTTTAAACAAGTTTTGAGGTTTAGTTTACATTTTAAATCATTTTGTGGCTTATTAAGCTTGTCTCAGCACCAGGGTACTAATTCCCTTTTTCTTTGCTTGTAAAAGTTTGATCCAAGCCTTGGAAGGCTTGGATTTGGTTTGCTAAGTGTTTTTGCACTCTATTTGAGTATGTTAAATGCAGTAGTAACCACAAGGTTACTTGCATTTTGGTCTTGCACTCTTGTCAAGTGCACCAGAGCAGCAGTACCCTAAGCAGTTACTTACTCGCTGTTATTTTTTTTTAAATTTACCTCATTTCAACTAGTATTAGTAGGATTTAGGATTAAGCTTTCATCTAGCTTGTAGTTTAGACATAGCTTAGCATAGATTTAGGCTAGTTTTTTTTTCATTTTTAGGCTTATTTGCTTTAGTACATTTAGCTTAAAAATTCATAAAAAATTCCAAAAAGACCTAAAACAGTAGTAAATTAGATTAGCTTTTAATTTTATAAATTTAGCTTATGATATCTGTTTTTATTACTTGAATTCAAAGTTTATAAGTAGTTAGATAATATTCCATAAGCTTAGCTTCTATCTTTGTTTATTGAGCTTTTGAGCTTAACTTGATTTTGAGCTCTTTGTGTTTGTGCCTGAGTTTAGCTTTTAGATTTTCAATTTCAGCTAGGTTTAAGTGTTAGTGGTTTAAGTTGCTTTCCATTTCTAGTTAGTAGGCATCATTAGGATCCTAGAACAGCTTTTACTTTTTGAATTGAGCTTAAATTGAAGCTTGTGCAACTGTTTTAGTGTAACCAAGCAAATATGAGCTCAAATACCAACTTACTGATGTCAGCTTATAAATAAGCTGTTTCAGAGCTTTTTAGACATTTTCAGACCAAAAGTGAAGTTTTAAAGTTGCTTAAAATTGTGTCCTTTACAAGTTCCAACTTTTGTTTTTCAAAAATAAGTAAAATAAAAAAGTAGCAAAAAGGGGGTGTTGCCAGTTTCGAACTCAAGACCTCTAGCATAGTTACCATACGTTTTACCATTGTGCTTCAATAGCTCATCCAACCATGTCTTGCACAATCTAATACTTGTACACGTTTTAAATTTCCTTTTTATTTATAAGCCGTAGCTTATACAAGCTTATTTAGAGCTTATTCTTTAAGCTGGGGACTTGGTAATATTTTTCCTAGGTTCTTTGTTACATTTTACACTTTTCCTGAATTTTCCAAATTTTTCCCTTTATTTTATAATTTTCTAGGATTTTTCGTAGGTTTAAAAATTGAAAAATCATTAAAAAATAGAAAAAAGTTTCAGAAAATTAAAAAAAATAGTTTTTAGATTTAGAAAAATTAGTTTTAGTTTTACAATCATTAAAATCATTTTCACCTCTTTTAGATTTTTATTTTCATTTTTAGGCTTTTAATTTTAATTTTAAAAATAGGATTTTAATTTTAAAAATAGTTTTCTGAGTTTTTATGTTATTTTAGACTTTTCTAAGTTTAAAAATCATTTTTCTAAATTTTTAGGACTTAATTTAGGATTTAATTAGATTAAATTAGTTTTTAATTCATAATAAATTCAAAAATAATCAAAAAAATATTTTTCTTTTTCTTAAAATTTTCTTTTGTCCTATTTTAGGTTTAGAAATTTAGTTTGCATTTTTAGGAGTTAGATTTGCCTTATTTGCTTATTTGTCGCGTTTTATTTGTTCCCGTTAATTTTCTTAGTTCATTAATTGTTTTTTAGTTGCTTATTTTAATTGTGTTTTTAATTTGTAGTCATAGATAATCAAAAATATCTTTTCTCTCATTCAAATCATAATCCAAGCTAAAACGTGGTTTCAATTTCGCAAGTCGTTGGGGAAACGACCCGGGTGATCATTCTTCCCGGTTAAATATACGTATTATATATATATGCAGGGATCGAGTCGAGCTTGCGACTCGGTGAACAAAAACAAGCCGCTATCGTGGGGAGTTCACTTCCCCCTGATTATCATTTTCTAATGTTCTAAATAATAATGTGTTGTGCTAGTGTTGAGGCTAAGTCACTCATCGTTCTTTGTGTTGTTGTTTGTACTTGTGAATTTTGCAGGATTGAACCAACAATTTCTGACGCACTCTCGGGTCGGGTTTGTTCCCGTTTCACTTCGAGCTTCATAATCCTTTTGTTTGAAATTAAGTTTTTGGGGAATCCGATATCCTTTCCATCATTATCGATTCACGTTATCTTTGGCATAATTCATAAACGCTTAGATTTCGTAAGCCGCCTAAACATTGAGGACAATATTTTTTGTTTTAGTTTGGAGGGAATCCATCGATTGATGTTACCTGCTTATTGTTTTGTCCTCACTTACACCGGATTTCCCAATAAAAATAGCAAAAAAATTTTTAAATCTTATTTGTAGGAAAAAAATGAAAGAATAAAAATTATTAGTAGTTGAAAAAAAACTAAGTGTTTAAGACACGAATGTAGGTTTTTCCAGTTGGTGAGAAATGAGAAGAAATTTTTGACCCGATCGAGACGTGTATAGTTTCTAGCTTTACCCTTAACAATTAAATGATGATAGTTAGTGTTAGTCTTCATGTAGACTTTAAACATGGCTAGACTTGAAAATCATAGTAAATAAAGACTTGGTGCTAATCTCAAGTAGATTTTACATAAGCCTATTGGATATTATATTGGCTAATGTATTTGCGAATTTCTTTATAGAGGTTTTAAATTTGCAAATAAAAGAAGATGATAGTGTTGATTAACGAATTAGGAGCTAAACAAAGTTTATTATGGAAAACTTAAAGGCTTATAAGTATATCATGTGTTTTTCTTCCCCGACAGTTCCTTAAATGATTAATTTACGTGTTCTCTTTAAATTTTTTACAAATTAGAGTTATACTCTTAAAAAGTCTAAAATCAGCATAGTTCAGTGAAAAAGCTTATCGATGATAGAAGTCAACATCATTTATAAATAAGAATTTTAGTTCAAGTTTTATACTTTGGTTTTCTAAAATGAAAATTTTCTATTTGCAAAAATAATGTGTTGAATTAATAAAATTATATATTTAATATATATATATTATAATAAATAGTTATAGTATATATAAATAAAATATATATATATATATGATTAAAAATAAAGCAGAAAGGTAGTTGGGGAATAAAAAGGGATGCAATTTAAAAATCCTTAAATGTTAATAAAATATACAAACCCATCGCAATAAAGTACACCATGAGCATTTTTGTCAGGTAATTTCGCTACCGGATGTGCATCGGAACAAGAAAGGATGGATGGATGTTATAATTTAGGTTGGTATCATAAATAATACACGAGCTCTACCGAAGGCGTAGCCGATTGTGTCGTCGAAAGAAAGCTGAAAACCGATTCCTAGCCTAATAAATGTAATAAGTAATAATCATGATTGCAAGTTAGAAAATAAATAGTAAAAGTTTTCTTTTCTAAAACCAAGGTATTCTTTTGAACTAACGTTTGCAAAAGTCTACAAGGCTTTTTCATCGGAAGTTCATGCGTCTCGATTATTATTCTCCGGATGGGGTGTCAAAAGCCTTAGCACTTACCCGATGACGGTGATCTATAGAAAAAAGACATTCATAGGCAAGTGAACAACGATGTCGTTATCTAAGGAGATTTGTTTGTTTTGAGTTGCTGATCTAACTAAGTGAATAACCATATATCCAAAAGGCCCATGTGTAAAGCTTGGTGGGGATTTCACTATCTAAATTTATGATTTAATGGTTTAAATAATTTGAACACACTCACTTAAATTATGATAATGTTCGGGAAGAAAAATTCACCAGATTGTAAATTATAATATCTTAGACAACTAGTTTGGTAATTAGCGTGAGCTTATATTTAAGCTTAGTATGGGAAAAGAGAAATCAGGAATGATGAAGTATCTTTTAGACACTTAATTGGCTTTTTGTTTCTATGATCCTTAAAGTTACCAAAGAGGTAATGAAAACAATACATAATGTCAACACAAGTAAATTTGGTAGTTAGATAATATAACAAGAAAAATCAATAAAGAAGAAAAAGTTTTGGAAATGAGGAAATTCGGGTGTTTTATAACTTGACTTAGAAATTTTTCCCCGCAAAAAGATTTACAACATCTTAAAGGATTAGTTTTGGGAGAAATTTTCTTAGTATTTGGGTTATAAAGGCGATGTTATTATTGCGTGAGGACACACAATCGTAATTAGTTAGAGGAATTTTGATATGTATGTGAATACACATATCGCGAATATAAATACCTAAAATAGCCCAATTAAACCCAAAACAGACTAAAAATGGCAAAAATATACTTGTTTTTGTGTTTTGTGTGTGCAGGTACGGATATATCAAAAATCACAAGAAAACGATCAAAATCGGGCAAACACGGACACGAGAAACGGAAGAGCACAAGAGAAGCCAAAGATTCAAAGCCAAAGCCAGAAAAAGTCAAGCTTCAGTCAAAAGTGGTCAAAAAGTCAAAGAAAGTCAAACCTCAGTCAACTTCAGCCAACCATGGGTCAACAAAGTCAACTCACTAGAAGACAAAACCTCAAATATTCCATTTTAGTCCCTCAAGTTTCAAAAGTTACACAAATGACCCTTAAACCCTAAGTGGGCCCCTAAACCCTTAAAAAAACCTTACCCGGATACCAAGCCCATAACCAAAAGCCCAATTCCCTTTTATAAAACCACAAGGACTATTTCTGCCTTTTATAATAGTTGTTTTACACTACACCTTTGATAAACACAACCACAGGGACTGAAAGTGCAAATAGCCCAAAGTTCAAATGTTTTTTACCTGTTTTACAGTTAAAATGGGCGCGAAGAAATGGATACTATTCATTCATCCCCTCCGATTCACCATCAGTAAAAAACAAAGGGCTTCTCAAAATTGAAGGGTACAAACACTATTTAAGTGAAAGTACAACAGACACCAGGTTAATTACGTCAATCAAGAGCTCCTATTGGCTTAAACACAAGCAAAGAAGCCACGTGCTCAGGAAAGAAGCCACAAGAGAAGCTGGATTTTGCACTAAGTACTCTCACACAACAAACACAAGGCCTCACAACGGATTGCCACGCTGGTAATCCGTGTGATCCCAAGGAGAGATCCAACGGCTCAAAATCACTACCAAATGATTGAAGAAATGGATGGTGATGATTGAAAGGAGCGTGTGATGCAAGGCAGCCTAGAAGCTTCATCAGCTGGCTATAAATAGCCCTCACTATCACACACACACACACAGTGAAGTAGTAGTAGCTTTTAGTTTTTAGCTTAATTTTCATTCTTAGCTTATGTAACCTCCTTTCAGCTTTTGTAATTTTCTTTTAATATTGTAATTCAGCTTTCATCATGAAAAATCCATTTAACTTTGTCATAAGCTCTTTTAACTTCACTCATAAGCTCTCACTTTTCTTCAAATATTAAGCTACTATTCCATAAGCTACTCTCAAGCTCATTCAAGTCTATAAGCTTGAATTTGAGCTTAATAAGTCAATTAATTCTACTTAAATTTTAAAACCAGCTTAATTACCTTAGCTTATGGATTTTGGACTTATGGAAGGGGATTCAATCATGGAAGGAATCCTAAGGACTTTTACTAGCTTATCCATATGGATAAGCTAGAGCTAGTAGATAAGCTCTAAGAGCCTGTTAAGCTTCTGTTAAGCTGAAGCTTGTGGTTAGTTTTCTTTTATATTCCTTTTGTCCTTTAATTCCTAGTCTCAATATTGCTTAAGTTGTTTACTATTTGTTTAAATTTGCTTATTTAGTGCTTATTTGTGCTTATTTTAGTCTCTTTGTGCTTATTAGTTTAAGTATTTCATCTGTTTTAGTTTTAAGCATTTTAGAACTTTATATTTCAATTTATGTCTAAAAAAAATCATAAAAACCAAAAATATAAGTAGCATTAGTTGTAGATCTTGGATTTTGGCTTATTGAGTTGTTTAATCATGTTTATTAAGTTTGATTTAAGCTGTTTGAAGTCTGGTATCAAGGTTTAGTTAGCTAGAATTCATTTCATAAGCTTTTATCAAAATCTGTCAATCTGCAAAGGGGTGTTTGGAATAAGCCTGTTTGACTTCATAAGTCAAAGGTTATTTGTGACTTCTCTTTGATCAGCTTCACTTTCATGTTTGATTAAGATTTAAGAAGGTTTGAGAGTTTAGATTTAGCTCAAAATCATTTTAAAGCTTCTTGAAGTTAGGCTGTGCACCAGAGGAGTTTTCCTCTTTTTCTTAGATTGCTAAAAATTGAATCCAAGCTCTTTGAGCTTAATTTGTGTGTGCATTGTGTTTATTCACTCTCAAATAGAGTAAGTAGTGCAGGTGTAACCATTTAGGTAACCTGCACTTCAATTAGTGGATGTGCCATTTGCTCTTGCAGTAGTAACATTAGTTACTACTGCCTTCCTTTTTGATCTCATTCTTATTAGCTTAAGAAGTCTTTAGTCCTTAAAATTCAGTTTCCTTATAGATTAGATATAGCTTAATTTAGTTTAAGATCTTAAGTTTCATTCTAGCTTAAATTCTTAGGTTAAATTTGCTTTTTAAAAATCTTAAAAAACCAAAAAGCCAAAAACAGTAGTAATAACTTAGTAGCTTTTAATTGTGAAATCTTAGCTTGTAGAAATAGGTTTTGTCATTTATATTCATAGCTTAATAGTTGCTTATCTAGTTTTCATAAGAATAGGGGTTATAGAATTAGCTATTAACTTTTAGCTTTACGTAGATTTTTGTGCTTTTTGAGTTAATTCCTGAGTTTCCCTTTTTGATCTTCAAATTCAGCTAGGGTTAAGTGTTTGTAGCTTAAGTAGCTTATCATTTTTAGCTTATGCACATCATAAGCTACATAGGACAGTTTTTGTTTTTTAATTTGAGCTTATATTAAAGCTTGTGCAAAGCTTTTAGTGAAATCAAGTTTTAAAAGCCTTAAAAGGCTACTTTCTGTGAACAGTCTTTCAAAAGCTCTTTTTGAGCTTATCCTTGAGTTTCAGCTCAAGTTATCTTTATTAAAAGTGATTAAATTTGAGTGTTCTATAAGCTCCAGTATTCAGTTTTTGTAAAAAGTTAAAAATAAAAAAGTGCAAAAAGGGGTGTATTGCCAGACTAGAACCCAAACCTCCCCTCATAGTCCATCGAGAACGTTTTAACCAATTGTGCTTCAATAGCTCATCCAACCATTCCTTGCACCATTTAATCTTTATACTTGATTTTCTTTTCCTTTTTCCTTATAAGCCGTAACATAGTTAGCTTATTGTAGTGCTTATTTGAGTAGTATTTTGAGTGTGTTTATTTTTCTTAGGTTCCTGTTAGCATTAAGTATTTTCCTTGAATTTTTCACAATTTTCCATTAATTAATTTAATTTCTATAATTTTTCGAAAGTTTAAATCTTAGAAAATACATAAAAAATAGAAAAAGCTTTTAAAAAAATACAAAAAAATAGTTTTTAGTTTTATAAAAAGTACTTTTAGTTTAACATTAAGAAAAATCATTTTTACCTTTTTTGAGATTTTAATTTTCATTTTTGAGCTTTTTATTTTTAATTTTAAAATAGGATTTTAATTTAAAATATTAAAAATTAGTTTCCTAAGTTTTTTATGTTATTTTAGACTTTATTAAGCGTAAAAATCATTTTTCTCAAATTTTTAGAACTTAATTTCCTATTTGTTAGTGATTTAAATAGATTTAATTAGTTTTTTAAATCATAATAAATTTCCAAAAATAATCAAAGTTTTTTTTTCTTTTGTCCTATTTTAGGTTTAGAAATTTAGTTTGCATTTTTAGGAGTTAATTTAGTGTTTTTGCTTATTCGTTGCGTTTTATTTGTTCCCGTTAATTAGTTTAAGTGTTTAATTGCTTTTAATTGTTTCATTTTAATGTGTGCATTATTTAGAGTAGTTAGAGAAAAAAAAAAAAAAAAAATAAAAAAAATAATAAAAAATATCTTTTCTCTCATTCAAATCATAATCCGAGCTAAAACGTGGTTTCAATTTCACAAGTCGTTGAGGAAACGACCCAGGTGATCATACTTCCCGGTTAAATATACATATTATATATTATATATATCTTTTAGAGTGAGCTTTTTTTAAAGGAGACTTTAGAAAAGTTCTTAATTGTGGTAAAATCTCATGAGTTTTGTTATTTTTCATTTTGATTTTCAAATGTATATGTACATGTATGATATTTGATGATCAAGTAATAAAAATGGCCATGCATGTATAGATCTAGGTTAATTATAGCTAAAATAGTCATTTAAAACAAGTGAAAAGATCATCAAAATTATGAGCTGTAATGAACAGTAGATTTGAGGATTGCTTTGATGACATGAGGTCATAGATAAATCTCTTATGTACATTGGGCAAATTGGATGATTCTAAGAAAGTAAATAATGAGTGAGATATGGTCAAAACACTAAAACTAGTCAAATCTGGACCTTGCTGTACAGATGGTATAAAAAGTCACATTTACGGACTGAGTTGGTTAAAAAGTTAAAACTATGAGACCTAGATAAAATCATGTAGGTTCCGAATCAATTGGATGGTCAACCAACTATTTACGGTTTAAAAATGGCGTCAAAAACGGTAAAAGTGAGATTTCAGTCCGAAATTGTAACATGACCTTTATGTATAAGAGTAACCCTATGTATATGTATGACTAAAAGATGTACTAAAATGAGTTTTGAATTCTGTGAAAGTGGGAACTTTAAAAATGAAGCCAAGCTATAAATATATGAAATTATACATTTACGGTTTAAAAAATTACATACTATTTCCGTAACCAACGAAAGTAATATAAAATTAAACTATACTACCCGAACACTATACAATGTAAAATAATTTTTTGTAACTAAAACCAGTGGTAAGGACCCACTTCTTATGGAGATTTAAAAGGCTAACAACTGATAATAACAGTATTCCGACCCCCTAGAACCCAAAAACTTATAATAAAAGTTTTATACTAGCTAAAATGGACCCGTAAGGCTTATTGGACCACTAGGCCCAATGTAACAAATAGACTCTTTGGACTTAGCTTTAGGCCCAATCCACTTGGACCTAACTAATGGGCTAGCACCGGTCTTTGAGTGATTAAATACAACATAAATAACTTAATGGGGCTATGGGCCCCTTTTGGGCTAATATGACAATACGAGTGAAAGTGGCTAAAAGTGCAAATTACAAAAACATTACAGAGCCTTAAGTTTAAAATACTTACATCATATAAACTTGATCATCATGTAACTACTTGTTATACATAAAATATATACTTTATTATGAGTTCGTTAAATTTTATCCGACTAAAAACCTAAGCCCGTTACATTTGTATAGGTCTTGGTTGATGGAACGCGCCTACTTTTGAAGTTTTTATTCATACAATGGATTCTCGGGGTGGGGTCGCGGACATCACGTATGTGATGTAGAGAGCCTCGGGGGGGGTTGTGTGGGGGGGGGGGGGGGGTTGGGGGGGGGGGGGGGGGGGGGGGGGGTGGGGGGGGGGGGGGGGTGTTTGGGGGGGAAGGGTTTCACTTTAAATTGTTTGATAAACCGATGGGAGATCACATGCTTGTTTTTAAAATAGAACATAAATGGAGATTGTTATGCTAGTTGCCCTTTGATTATTATATTATAAGTTAGGCTTAACTTCGCTAGATTATAAGACCTGCGGAAATCATGAAATATTAACTACCGGGAAATGTGTAGCCCGCAAATACATGATATAGTACCTAATTTGAGGTGCCAAAACCTTCAATCCTGACTACTCTGCTAGACGTCAAGTGGTCGGGAATGCTGACACAACGATGCGTTGTATAGCAGAATTATATGCCACTCATAGTGAGGGATTATAGTAGGGCCATGACCTTTTTGGAATCGCCCAACCATATTGGATATGGTAACGTCAATGGTCCATGAGGCATTTACAATTATCCCCGATATAAACGTTGTTTGGCCACATCGTTATAATCCTTATGAATTTAGAAATGATACTTGTGTTCGGAGGAAATTTTATTGTTTATAATATAAACTCTATGGATTCACTCAACATTATTGTTGACGTTTTAGCATGTTTTATCTCAGGTCCTTGAAGGTAATTCGGCGATGGAGATTTTGGTTAACGCTTATGGAAAACCAAATATTTTGAAGGCCCATTAAATAAAAGTCATTCGAAGATGATTTGCAAAAATGTTGTATGAATTATGAAACAATTTGGGACCTATGATGTAAACTTTTATTTCGAATGAATGTATTTAAAAACGTCTCTTTTCGAGTCATTTTCTATGCTTGAGTTGTTATATTATGACGTAGCACCCCAAATGACCCTTCCATTGAGACGTATAAAAATAGAGGTGTTACAGATTGGTATCAAGAGCTTAAGTTATAGAGAACAAAAGATTTTCAAAAAGAAAAATGAACGAAAGAATTTTTGAAATCTTTTGACTATAACGGTGCAATAGAAATCTCCGAATTACCGACGGGACAAGAATGAGAAGGATTTATTTATCGATATATATATATATATATGGAAAAATATATATATGTGGTAATATGAGATTTTCATTTATTTTGAATATAAATGTTGATTATGTGATTATTTTAATACTAATACGAGATATTTATACGACGCGGATTGTCATGAAGAACTCTAACCCTCTTAACAAACCGAACGAAGCTATTCCCGAAGTGAACCCAGTTGTTCCCGAGCCGAACCAAGTTGTGGATATCCATGATCCCAACGAAATGGTTGACATTCCCGACGACGTTGATTTAGTTGATTATGATGGTGATGATGAAGAAAACCCGGAAGAAGATCCGGAAGAAGACCCAGAAGAAGAACCAGAACCGAATAATGGGCTTGTGAATCAATTTGCCCCACATGTTGACCCACATCAGCCCGGTGTTATGATTGGTTGGTTAGAGGAGAATGATGGTGTAAATGAAGGTGTTAATAATGAGGATATTGAAGACGAAGATGTTGAGATTGAGCTCGATGACGATGGTGAGATGATATTTCCTTATGAGGTGGAGGGTGACAAAACCCTGCCACGTGGAGGTGTGTCATCTAATTCTAAGCCACCTAATGCAGAGCCACCTAATGCAGAGTCATCTAATTCTGTATCATCCAATTCTGAGTCAGAGGAAAAGGAGGCCGACGTTGCACCTGAGGACACTTTTGGGACTATTACCCAAAGGCCTTATGCTGTTCACGACTTTCTGAGGGGTGTATTTGAGGTAGGAGAGCCATCTTCTGCTCATGACTTATCTTATGTCGGTGGATTGGCACCTTGGGCATTGAGACATGATTTATAGGTGTCCCGTCTACGATCTAGAGTCATAGAAGCTGAGTTGGGAACATGCCAAACTGAGATTGCTCTTCTGAAATCAAAGAATAAGATTGGGGAAAAAGAGAGAGAGATACCTAATCATGATTTGGGAAACATTGAGCATGTTTTGCTTGATGTTTTAGAGAGGTTAAAGGTGTTAGAGAGCAGGGAGAATGCTACTTCAAAGAAGAAGTTGGTTGAGGCTGAGATGAAGTTGTAGTTTGCTCGTATGGAGCATGATATGGTAGAGAGGAGATTACATGCATATTAAGGGTGGAACAAGAGATCCTACATGGAGATGGTTCGCATTAGGGTTGTTCCTAAGCCGCCATCTGATAATGAGGATACTGAGCGTCTGAGAAAGAAATTAAAAAAAAACTCTCCTCCTAGTGGGACCGAGAGCCTTTTGAGTCACATGGATCACCTAGTGACTCTTAGTAGATTAATTTATCATTTGTAGTATCTTTTGTAAATCACTAACTAAACTGAGATATCAGTTAGTAGAACTAGTTCTTGGAGTTGTATAACATTAAATGGTGACATGTAATGTGTGACGATACAACTTGTGACTCGTTTGTGATTAATGAAATGACTATCTTTTGATTTCTAAATTCTACGTGAGTCGTTGTTATCTTTCTTTTCTTATTTCTTTAAGTTGTTCCTATTGATTGATGCAATCATTGAATGAATACTCATTATGATTTGAATTGCGTTGTAACTTCTTCTCCTCGTATTCTCAATCGCCATCGATATCATGGATCTCATAATGATTTTGGCTAAACTCATTTCCTATAATATTGTAATCATTTCACCCATTCATTTTGTGAACAACTCTTTACTACGCTCATGCAAACCACTTATTGTTTAATAAGTTCATATAATATCACCTGAGAAAATTTAAATTGTCATCATTTTATGAGTTATTTTAATTGAGAATTATAAATAGTTGCTATCACCATAAAATTATTTATTAAACATCTTGTAAATTAAATTACTTTCATACTATGAACGGTTCTGTAAAATCATTTTTGATTTCTATCTTATAATTAAGCATGATTATACATTTAAATATGATGACATTAGTTTGACGAACTGAGCATTGCATTGCTATTCCTAAATTATACATAGTCGTGCACCTACGTATAATTTAGAAGGGGCCATGCAAGGCTGAATAGTAGTCACCGTAAGATTTTGATAAAGATCAATTTTTAACTGTAATTCTGAAAAATCAAGATTTTGTATGGTTTGCAAGTGGTACAAGTAGGGACATCTGCATATGTACCCTTATCCTTTTCCCAATCGAATTACCCATCTGTGGATGCGGTCTTACTTGACAATTGTTATCTACTTCTTATTTCCTTTCTTTCGTCATGAAATTCTTTGGACACTTATCTATTTATCGACTATTGATACCCGACTTGAAGTTTCGACGTTCCTATCCTTTCTTTTCGACTAATCCTCCTTTGAGTAACGTGGGTAAAATTCCGAGATGCGTTCAGAGGTGAATAACGAATTAGGAAAGTATGGGGTTTATGCATATCCATTATGGTATTAGCCTTTCTTTTGACTCGAAATTCGCCCGTGTAAATCACGCGTTAACTTTGCTCTTTTATTGCTAACTCTGTCTCTTGATTCCTTTGATTCGAGAAAGGTTATGAGTTATTCCTAGCTATGAAGTCGAATTGGCCGATGGAGAAGTAGTAAGTACCAATAATGTGTGAAAAGGGTGTACACTTAATCTTTTAAACCGTTCTTTTCCAATCGATTTAATGGTTATTGAACTAGGAGGTTTTGATATCATTATTGGGATGGATTGGTTATCACGATATGATGCCACTATTTTATGTGGTGAGAAAAAGGTTAGGATTCCCTTGTAAGGTAAGACGTTGGTTATCGAAGGTGATAGAAATAATTCCCGATTGAAGATCGTTTCTTGTATTAAAGTTCGAAAGTATATCGAGAAAGGTGGTGAGCTATTTTTAGCTCAAGTAACCGAGCAAGAACCGAAAGAGAAGCGATTAGAAGATGTCCCTGTTATCCAAGATTTTCCCGAGGTATTTCCTGAAGATTTACCTGGACTTCCGCCACCTAGGCAAGTTGAGTTCCGTATTGATCTTATCCTCGGTGCTGCACCTGTGGCGCGTGCGCCATATCGTTTAGCACCATCTGAAATGAAGGAGTTGTCCAAGCAACTGCAAGAGTTGTTGGAAAAAGGTTTTATTCGACCGAGCTCGTCACCGTGGGGAGCTCCGGTGTTGTTTGTGAAGAAGAAGGATGGATCATTCCGAATGTGCATAGATTACCGAGAACTGAACAAGTTGACAATCAAGAATCGATACCCATTACCGAGGATTGATGACTTATTTGATCAGCTGCAAGGTTCTAGTGTTTATTCGAAGATTGATTTACGGTCTGGTTATCATCAACTTCGCATACGCGAGGAAGACATTCCAATTACAGCGTTTAGAACTCGTTATGGACACTATGAGTTTCAGGTAATGCCTTTTGGACTGAACCTAATGCACCTGCAGTGATTACATGGACTTGATGAATCGCGTGTGCAAGCCGTATCTTGATAAGTTCGTGATTGTATTCATCGATGACATTCTGATCTATTCCAAGAATAAAGAAGAACATGGTAAACATTTGAAGACTATCTTGAATTTGCTAAGGAGCAAAAAATTGTACGCTAAGTTTTCAAAATGTGATTTTTGGCTTGATTCCGTGCAATTCCTTGGCCATGTGATTGATAGTAATGGAGTTCATGTTGATCCTGCAAAGATAGAAGCCATTAAAAATTAGGCTGCACCGACTACACCAACGAAAGTGCGACAATTTTTGGGTTTGGCAGGCTATTATCGACGGTTTATTAAGGAGTTTTCTCTAATATCCAAACCATTAACTAAACTCACTCAGAAAAATAAGCCGTTTGTATGGCGATGACAAAGAGGAGGCATTTCAAACACATTGAAGTAGAAATTATTAGTGCCCAAAATTATCACTACCTGAAGGAAGCGAGGACTTTGTTGTGTATTGCGATGCGTCTCTTAAAGGATTTGGAGCTGTGTTGATGCATCGAGAAAAGGTGATTGCATACGCTTCTAGGCAACTAAGAAAGAATGAAGAAAATTATACGACCAATGATTTGGAATTGGGAGCGGTGGTTTTTGCTCTTCGACTATGGAGACATTATTTGTACGGCACTAAATGTACGGTATACACCAATCAAAAAAGCCTGCAATATATTTTGGACCAGAAAGAGCTAAATATGAGGCAGCGTAGATGGATCGAACTTCTGAGTGATTACGATTGTGTTATTCGTTATCACCCAAGAAATGCGAATGTTGTCGCTGATGCGTTGTTGAGCAGGAAGGATAAGGAACCGATTCGAGTACGTGCTTTAGTGGTGACGATACATAACAATTTACCTGAACAAATTCGAAATGCACAAGTTGAAGCGTGCAAGGAGGAAAATATTAGTGCCGAAGGATTTCGTGGCGAAGGGGAGCCATTTGAAGTTAGATCCGATGGTACGAAATGTCTGAAAGGACGAGTATGGTTACCATTATTTGGAGGATTGAGAGGTCTAATCATGTTGGAATCTCATAAATCAAAATATTCCATTCATCCTGGATCGGATAAAATGTACCATGATTTGAGGAAGTTATACTGGTGGCCGAATATGAAAGCCGACATTGCGACATATGTCAGTAAGTGCTTGACATGTGCTAAAGTCAAGGCTGAACACCAAAAGCCATCATGATTACTTCAGCAGCCAGAAATTCCTGTTTGGAAATGGGGGAGAATTACAATGGATTTCATTACAAAGCTTCCAAGAACACCATCTGGATATGATTCAATTTGGGTCATTGTTGACCGATTGACTAAATCTGCTCACTTTATTCCGATGAATGAGAAGTATAAAATGGAGAAGCTTACTCGATTGTATTTGAAGGAAATTGTTTGTAGGCACGGGGTGCCCGTGTCGATTATTTCAGACCGAGACCCTCGTTTCGCATCAAGATTTTGGAGATCTCTTCAAAAGTCATTAGGAACGAATTTAGATATGAGCACTGCTTACCATCCTGAAACTGATGGTCAGAGTGAAAGAACGATACAGACATTAGAGGACATGTTGCGTGCTTGCGTGATTGACTTTGGTAGTGGCTGGGATAAGCACTTACCTTTGGCTGAATTCTCATACAATAATAGTTATCACGCTAGTATTAAAGCCGCACCTTTTGAAGCTCTATATGGAAGGAAATGTAGATCGCCTGTATGTTGGAGTGAGGTTGGAGATGCCCAACTCATAGGACCAAAAATGATTCGCAAAATGACAGAGATGATTGTGTAAATCAAGAACCGATTATTGGCTGCTCGTAGTAGATAGAAAAGTTATGCAGATGTGAGATGTAAACCTTTGGAGTTCGAAGTGGGTGACAAAGTTATGCTAAAAGTATCACCGTGGAAAGGTGTTGTTTGATTTGGAAAATGTGGGAAATTAAGTCCCCGTTATATTAGACCATTCAAGATTTTATCAAGAGTGGGTCTGGTGGCATATAAACTGGAATTACCCCGAGAGCTTCAAGGAATACACAATACATTCCATGTTTTGAACTTGAAGAAATGTTTATCGGATGAAAATCTTATTATTCCTCCTGATTAAGTAAGGATCGACGAGAAGTTGCATTTCATTGAAGAACATATCGAAATCATGGATAGGGAAGTAAAGCAACTTAAGCAAAGTCGGATCCCTATAGTCAAAGTTCGATGGAATTCGAGTCGTGGACCTAAATATACTTGGGAAATGGAGGATCAAATGTGGAAGAAATACCCTCATCTCTTTGATTTTAATAAGAAGCTTGCGACAAGATGAATTAATCTTCAGGGACGAAGATCCCTTTTTAGAGGGAAATGTTGTGACAAACTGTCAATTTCAGGTCGTTATTTTATTCTCGAGTATTAATTATAATTTTCATTTTTATGTTGAGATATGAACTCACGTCTAACCGGGAAAAATTAGCTCTTACACTTGTAATTTACGTAACATTTACGAAGAACCGGTGAATTCTACGTTAAGCATCGATGTTTATATTTCCAAAATGCCGTAGAAATGTTTTTATTACATTCGTTTTTATTTTTCGTGCCTCGTACTATTTTTACTTTTTTCGAAAAACGACTACAAATCGTACCTTTTTAAATATCGGACTTTGATATTACCCGTAATTAAAAATTATGGGGCAACTTATACAACTCACCCCACTTATATTACCCCTCATAGGGGCGGAAAAACCATAGGACCAAGGGTCCCTTTGGTAAGCCTTGTTAAGCTTTCACTTAACACTTGTCCAATACCACTCTTACCTATATAAACTTACTTTAACCAAACAAACACACACACAACTCATTTTATAACTCAAAAATCTGCATTACTCTCTCCTTCCCCCTCCTTTGCCATGAACCATCACCACCACAACACCATTATTATACAATTTTCTAGATCACAAAAATACTACACTAGTAAAGATAATATCCAAGTATAACCCATGTATTTTGGAGGTGGTTTAAAGGGTTTTCAAGAAGATTATACACAAGTTGAGGCTGAGATTATAAGGGTTATTATAAAGTCTATTGGGTAAAGAAAATGGTGATCAAAAGTTATTTTGGGTGAAGATCAAGTTGAAGATTGAAGCTTTGTTATTGTTTTGATCATTTAATCATTTTCTTCATATTTCTTGTGGTAAAATCTCATGATTTTTGTTTATGTTCTCTTTTGATTTTCAATTGTATATGTACATGCATGATGTATGATGATCAAGAATTAAAATAGGCTTTGTGTGTAAGAAATCTAGGTTAATCATAGCTAAAATAGCCATTTAAACAAGTAAAATGATCATAAAATTTATGGGCTGTAATGAACAGTAGGTTTTATAAATTTCTATAGGTTTGAAGTTGGATTGAGTACATTAGGTTGTAGATAATCCTTTTATGGACACTTGGCAGTTGGATGATTTCTAGAAAGTAAATATTGAGTGAGATATGATCAAAACACAAAAACTAGTGGATTCTGACCTTGCTGTACAGATGGTATAAAAAGTCATATTTACAAACTGAGTTTGTTAAAAAGTTAAAACTATGAGACCTACATAAAATCATGAAGATTCTGAATCAATTGGATAGTCAACCAACTCTTTATGGTTTGTAAATGGTATCAAAAATGGTGAAAGTGAGATTTCAGTCTGAATTTGTAACTTGACCTTTATGTAGTAAATTATTCATATGTATAAGTATACTTAAACTAAGTACAAAAATAGATTTGGATCTGTAAAGTACACTTAAATAAGAAGCCAAGCATATAAATATATAAATTATACCATTTACGGTTTATAAATTACGATTATTTTCGTAAACATAAAAGTATACAAAATTTACTGCTACCCGAACACTATACTATGTAAAGTGATTTTTGTAACTAAAACCCGAGGTGTTAGGACCCACTTATTGGGAGTTTTTAAAAGTTAACTTATTGATAATAAACATGTCCCGACCTCGAGAACCCGAAAATTTATAATAAGACTCATTTACAAGCTTGAATGGGCCATAAGGCCTAATTGGGCCACTAGGCCCAATGTATTAAAATAGACATATTGGACTTGGTTTTAAGCCCAACCCACTTGGGCTTAATTAATGGGCTAAGATCTAGTCTTGGGCTAATAATATTAAACTAAACACTTAATGGACTTACTTATGGGCCTATTGGGCTTTTTCGGATATATTGGACCATAAGAGTAAAAATGGCAAATAGAAACTAGTTAAAAACCTAGTAAAACCTAAGTGTAAAATAATTAAATCATTGGGTCATGATCATCATATAAAATACATGTATATATACATACTTATTTAATTTATGAGTTTTTGTTAATTTTTATCGACTAGAAACCTAAGACCCGTTACAATTTGTATAGGTCTTGGTTGATTGACGCACCTACTTCCAAAGTTTTTATTCATCGATATTCTCATCCAACATCACTAAGTGAGTTCATAGACTTGCATTTTTTTACTTTAATTATTTTATAAACCCGCGAGGGAGATAACATGCTTGTTTTTAAAATAGAACACAAGGGAGATTGTATGCTAGTTGCCTGGATTATTATTATAAGTTAGCTTAACTCGCTAGATAAAAGACCCGCGGAAATCATGAATTGTTAATTGCCGGGAAATGGCATACGCTTATACATGGAATAGTACTATTTGGAGGCTGCCACCTCTAATCCGTGACGACTGGCTATCGTCAAGTGTCGGGAATATGACACAACGGATGCGTTGTATAGAGAATAATATGCACTCATAGCGAGGGTGTATAGTGGGCATACCTTGTTGGGAACCCCAACATAATTAGATGGTAACGTTCAATGTCATGAGACTTATAAATAATCCCCCGATATAACTTTGTTTGGCCACGACGTTATATCCTGATGAATATTGAGAAATGATACTTGTGTTCGGAAATTTTATTGTTTATATATATAAACTCTATGGATTCACTCAACATTATTGTTGACGTTTTAGCATGTTTTATCTCAGGTCCTTGAAGGTAATTCGGCGATGGAGATTTTGGTTGTCGCTTATGGAAACCTAAACGTTTTGAAGGCCCATTAAATAAAAGTCATTCGAAGATAATTTGTAAAAATGTTGTATGAATTATGAAACAATTTGGGACCTATGATGTAAACTTTTATTTCTAATGAATGTATTTAAAAATGTCTCTTTTCGAGTCGTTTTCTATGCTTGAGTTGTTATATTATGACGTAGCACCCCAAATGACCCTTCCGCTGAGATATATGAAAATGGGGGTGTTACAGTATTATTCTTTATCATTTATCTTTATATGTTAAAATTATGTAATCATGCTTTGTTTTGTCTTTAAATTCGTCTTAATTGCAATCAAAGGTATTTTGCATCAAATAAGTGTAGGGGAAAATATCCGGTTTCTAAGAACCATTTCAAACATGTAAAATAAATAGTTTAGTTTAATTTGCGTCTTGTGTCATGTTTTGAGTCATATGATTGTGCTAATTGTTCTTGTGGTTTATGTTGGTTTGTGCTCATGTCATACATATATTTATATAGTTGGAAATACGTGGGCCTACGAGGTCACACACGTTTACACTTAGATATCATTCTATTAATATTTATAATAATATATTTGTATATATTTTATTTATATTAATATATGGTTTAACGAAAGAACACTAATGGTCGTTAATTAGTTCGTTATGAATAATTAACTATAAAGGCTTTTTAATTAATGGGTAATTAAATGTAATTAACCATAAATATTGAAAAAGTCAAAAAGTCAACACCAAGGGGTGTTGGTCTTTGGTTCGACCGGCCTAAGCCCAAGGGGAGGCTGGATTGGGTTTTGAGCTATCTTTTCCTCCAAGATATGTATTTTAGGTAGACCCTTAATTCACCTAGTATATAAGGAGGATCCTAGAGCTTATAATTCTCATCCCTCTCTTCTCTCCTCTCTTGGTCAACGCAAACAAACACCCATCTTAGGGTTTTCTTTGTGTTTTGCTATTATTGGTGTCACTTGTTCGCTCGTCAAGAACTAGCATTCGGGGGATATAGTTTGACGTGTAGTGTGGATACACGTAGAGGTTATTTATTTTAGTAACTATAAGTAGTGTTTGATTCACACGTTATTACACACGTGCGTGTACTCGAAGTGTCTTTGATTCGTCACTAACTTGGTTGCTAAAGGTATGTTACCTTATTTATGTTTATGTTTTTTATGTGTTAATTATTTATGCCATATGTGATCTATATCCGCTGTGTAGCTCGTTTAATATTAATGTAATATTAGGTTATTTAGATAACGATTTCCAACAGTGGCATCACGAGCCATCTCATATAGCGTAGTAATTACATAAAAAACGTAAATATATGTAAAATATGTCGCCTATGTATTATTTGTTGTCTTTTTATGTGAAAATTATTTTAGAAAATTATTTAGAGAAATAATCTTTCTTTAATTGGTCACATAAGTAAGGAAATAATATATAAGAATATATTTTACATGTTTTCTAATTCGCTTATCATGAGTATTTGCGTTTTAGATTTTTTTTATATATATTATATATATATATATTATATATTAAATATATATATATATATATATTTATATATATATATATATATATATATATATATATATATATATATATATATATATATATATATATATATATAAGAATCTTACGTGAATTATTTGATTAATTGCAAAAGTAGGGAATACTTTTGTTGAATAAATGCTTTAATTGCGTACATGATTATTGTTTAGTATGATTAAATTTGGTAAATATGTTTATATATATATATATATATATATATATATATATATATATAAGAATCTGACATGAATTATTTGATTAATTGCAAAAGTAGGGAAGACTTTTGTTGAATAAATGCTTTAATTGCGTACATGATTCTTGTTTAGTATGATTAAATTTGGTAAATATGTTTTGCATGTTTTATATAGTGGTGTTTTTTTATATAATTATGCAAAAATGATTTTCAAAATTAATATGGACTAAAAGTACATGATTAAAATGCTTATTGTATCATATATCGATATGTACACTTTGCTAAATCATGGATTATATACATAAATTTGTTCTTTTCTTGCAAACGTTCTATAACGCAGGGGTTTAGTGGTTTCCGCAAAGGAACCCACGACAGAACAACGCAAGAATACACAAATTTTACATAAATGGTTTTAAACAATATTTTAAGTATGTCGTAGTCGTTACTAGGGTTTGATTATTTCCCGTGGGGAATTAACCTTATCTGTAGTAAGATCACTTATACTTGGAAATGTTGTAAACATCGCAACCCTAATTTTATAAATAGCATGTGATTTATAAAATGTAGGGATTTCTATTTATAGAAAAGTTTTAAAACGAAAATGGAAAGGTTTATATATACATATATATATATATGTACATATATATATATATAAAAAAAATGGTATATGTAATATATTATATATGTATAGAAATAATACTTTTAAGCAATCAAGTACAAATTCTTGCAATAATTATATAAAAGTGGGTAACTTATTCGGGATAAATGATAGTATAAATGTGACGTTATTTGATGCCATCAGTGGTACTTAGAGGTTTCCGCATGACCGTCGATCCACTTGCTTTCTGATCCCATCTTGCTTTTGGTGAGTTTATAGCCTCGCCTTTATACTTTTAAATGTTTTCATAAACCCCGTGAGAGAGATACATGCTTGTTTTATAAATTGAACACAAGTAGTTTTCGGTATGCTGGACCCGATTGTGAGACTATTGCATGAGTACCTATTGCTAAAAGGCCCCAAAATTCATGAACTGTTAATTACCTATGATGGATAAGCGCTGAGTATAATTAATAGATCTATTGGGTCGTGACAGTCCTGTCTGAGGTATGTATCCATGGCGTGAGCACCCTGTGTCAGACATTTTGTATTGAGAATATTATCTTTTGGGTATATGGCAATATTACCTTGGGTAAGGGCGGACGGAACACATATTCTTATATGTTGGTTATCATTTCAGTGTCATGAGCTTAATGAAATAGTGATTATTAACTTGTTTGGTCCACAAGTTTCTCGGTGATATATATACATATATATATATATATGCTTGTGTTCACACTTTTATTCATATAAACTCTATAAATTCACTCAATTTTGTTGACGTTTTTAAGCATGTTATCTCAGGTTTAGGTGTTTTTGCTTGCTTGGATGGGACGATGTGCGGATATCAAAGAACTTGGACTTGGTGAATAAATTATATTTGATTAAAAAGTATTTTACTCAAATGAAGTCGTTCTTTGACTTTTGTAGATTTTACAAAAACTCTTTTGGGGACCTGTGTAACTCTGATCCTTTTTAATAAAATCGAATGTGGTCCTTATTTTATAAACGTCTATATGGAAGTCGTTTACTGTGACTCGTGTGTATGTATTATGAAATAGCACCCCAAAGTGGTATTCCTCATCGTTGTAAAATTTGGGGGTGTTATAGAATGGTACCAGAGCACGAGTTATAGCGAATTAGGTCGTTTTCAAAAATCTGGACTATAACTGTTTTCGGAAATTTTTACGAGTCTTTCACCATTGTCCGATATCCGCGCGCGCATCCTTCCCGATCTCTTATATGCTTTATGTGATACCTTTAATTGCATACTATGTGCGTAACAAGTGGGTAGCACTTGGTATTTATATATATATATATATATATATATATATATATATATATATATATATATATATATATATATATATATATATGTATATTTATATTTATATATTTTTTACATCTTATATACATTTCATATATATATATATATACTTACATATATATATTTATACTATACATATATAATATATTACATATACCATTTTTTTTATATATATATATATGTACATATATATATATATGTATATATATATATATATATATATATATATATATATATATATATATATATATATATATATATATATATATATATATATATATATATAGATACATACATATATATATATATATATATATATATATATATATATACTAGTGGCTAAGCCCGTCCGATGGGCGGGCATGACTTGTAATTATTGTTTACCTTTTTAGTTTTGTTAAATATTGGTATTTAAAACTTGTATATTATACAAAGATTTTTTAAGCATAGTAGCAATGTTTGTCAATTTGTTTGTGTATATGTAATTACTTAGGTGTCGTTTGGTTCATTAATTTGAAATTCCAAAATTTTAAATTCTAAGAAATTTAAATTCTTGAGAATTTAAAATTTCGGAATTTAAAATGCCTACGCATGTTTGGTTGACAGAATTTTATAATTTTTTGAAATTTGTCATTTTGTTTATTATTCCAATTTTTAGGGAGGGACGGATATGGTGTAAAAAAAACCCGGGTCGGGTTACGCGGGTGAAAAAAATTATTCGGGTCAACCCGAGTAACCCGAATACTAAATAGGGACGGGGTATCGGGTTGAAATTTTTGGTAACTCGGTTTCGGGTCGACCCGATTAACCCAAATAAATATCTTTCTAAAATAAATTTTATAAATTTTCTATATGAACGATGAAAAAAAATCAATTTCATTACGTTTTACTCATATTCGGATTGACCCAAAACCGAATGGACCCGACTCGAGTTGGCCCGAACCCGTACAGACCCGATCCGAGTTGACCCGACCCAAATTGACACAAAACCTACTAACCCGAATTCAAATAGGGTCGGTTTCGGGTATGAAAATTTCAACCTTGACCCAACCCGAACGCGACCAACTCGACCCGACTAAAATGATAGATATTCTTTGATTTAAAAAAACAACAAACCAAGAAAAAATAAAACAAAAACAACTAGAAATAAAGTTTATAAATTTTTTTCTCAAGTAAATTAAAATTCTTCACTTTTTGAAGCCATTTTAATTTCCCCCATTTTGGCAATTCATGGAATTTTAAATTCCCCCATTTGTGTTACCAAACACAATATTTAGAGGAAATAAAAATGCAAATGCCATGAATTCCCTCCAATATACCTCAACCAAACGGAACCTTAGTATATTTTATGGTTTTTGAAGTAACTATATAGAATTTGTATTAAGTTTATTGAAAATTGTACATGACAAAACATTAAAGACTTGTATATTAAGTAATAAAAATAGGTAAGCTTCATAATTATACTTGAAAGACAATGAGTATGTCAACAGCCTTAAAGAATATGAACATATTAATTACTGAATGAACAAAATGTATTGTATGATTGTTGGTGAGGAAACGATTACATGAAGTACTTGAAGAATCGTAGCTTCAATTATATTTTTTAATCATATAGGTTTTCCACCAGTTTCGGGTAGGTTTTCTAAACAATGGAACCAATATGATCGTCTGAATCAGGAATCAACATATCATCCGAAAATTCCACAGTTGCGTATCCATTATTTTTACCACCAATTTTACTGTTCTAGTGTTTAGTATCCAATCAGCAAAATCTTTGGTTTCTTTCTTTTTAGGACTATTGTAACATGATCATAACCTTATGTTAACAGTTAACTTATAACGATGCAGTGTTAATGATAATAAATGCCGAATTCTAAAATATATGTAAAAGAAATTGTGTAATATATATTGAAAAAAATAATAAAGCTATATCTTTAATACAAATCTATGCTGCTTATTCAGTAACAAATAAAACTTTTTTGTAAATGACTTTGTTATGGAGCTTGTGTAGTTGTCGTCTTTGTCGCATATGATGTTAATTTGTATTTGTGGCATGTTTTTTACCACTTGTATCTTCAACAAACCCATCCACCTATTCAAAATAAACATCCAAATATTACATGTTATAGAAGCTTTTCTCTATATAAAAAAAACTTAGATGTGTAAAATAAGTGATGCATACGGATATATAAGAAATACTTACTTTTTTGACAATTAAGATATCTCTTCTTGTTACGGCTTCATGTCATTGCCGTTCATCATGGATTTCAAAAATAATATAACATTTGAAATAGAAAATGCATGAACTCGTTACTGATAAGGAGGACGATGTAACCGTAACACCCTCATTTTCATATATCTCAGCGGAAGGGTCATTTGGGGTGCTACGTCATAATATAACAACTCAAACATAGAAAACGACTCGAAAATAGACGCTTTTAAATACATTCATTCGAAATAAAAGTTTACATCATAGGTCCCAAATTGTTTCATAATTCATACAACATTTTTGCAAATCATCTTCAAATGACTTTTATTTAATGGGCCTTCAAAACATTTAGGTTTCCATAAGTGACAACCGAAATCTCCATCGCCAAATTACCTTCAAGGACCTGAGATAAAACATGCTAAAACGTCAACAATAATGTTGAGTGAATCCATAGGGTTTATATATAAAAACCATAAAAATATGTTGGGGTTCCCAACATCTAATCTCCGAACACAAGTATCATTTCTCAAAATTTTCAGGATATAACGATGTGGATCAGACAACGTTATAAGGGGGATTATTATAAGCCTCATGAATTGAACGTTACCATATCATTATGTTGGGGTTTCCAACAAGGTATGCCCACTATACACCCTCGCTATGAGTGCATATTATTCTCTATACAACGCATCCGTAGTGTCATTTTCCCGACACGAGACGATAGCTAGTCGTCACGGATTGGAGGTGGCAACCTCCAAATAGTACTATTCCATGTATAAGCGTATGCCATTACCTGGCAATTAACAATTCATGATTTCCGCGGGTCTTTTATCTAGCGAGTTAATCTAACTTATAATAATCAAGGCTACTAGCATACAATCTCCCTTGTGTTCTATTTTAAAAACAAGCATGTTATCCCCCTCGCGGGTTTATAAAACAATTAAAGTATTAAAATGCGAGGCTATGAACTCACTTAGTGATGTCGGAAGGGAATAGCGATGAAATGAAAAACATCGGGAGTAGGTGCGTCAATCAACCAAGACCTATACAAATTGTAACGGGTCCTAGGTTTCTAGTCGATAAAAATTAATGATAATTTATAAATTAAATAAGTATATGTATACATGTAGTTTATATGATGTTCTTGCTCTTTAAATATAATTATTTCACACTTAAAGTTTTCTAGGTTTTTAACTTGTTTTTATTAGCCATTTTACTAGTATTGTCTAAATTAGCCAGTTATTATATTGATATTATTACTCAAAGACCAGGTCATAGCCCATTAGTAAGGTCCAAGTGGATTAGGCCTAAAGTTAAGTCCAATAAGTCCATTTTGTTTCCTTGGGCCTAGTGGTCCAATAAGGCCTTATGGCCCATTTAAGCTTATAAATTACTCTTGTTATAAAATTTCGGGTTCTCGAGATCGGGATACTTTTATTATTAGTTTATTAGCCTTTTAAAACTACCAAGAAGTGGGTCCTACCACCTCGGTTTTTAGTCATAAAACCATTTTACATAGTAATTATTATATAGGTTCAGGGTTTTTAAAGGAAATTTGTATAGCTTTTTGTGTTATCAAAAATAGTTTACGTAATTTATAAACCACAAATAGTAATAATTTAGATATTATATGGTATTCTTCATATTTAAGTTTAATTTTACAGTATTCAAACACATTTTAGTACATCTTTGATTTTCTTAATACATATGATATACACTTTATACATAAGATCATGATATTACAATTGTCGGACTGAAAATTCACGTTTAACCATGTTTACTGCCCATTACAAACCGTAAAGAGGTGTTGACTAACCAACTGATTTAGAATCTTCATGACTTTAGATGTACAGACCCACACAGTTAGTTTTTAAACTTTTTAAATGTTATCAAGTTTGTAAATAAGACTTTTTGGCACAATCTGTAGCGGCACAGGATACCATATTTTGACTCTGTTTAAGTGTATTTAATCATGAACTCATATTCATTATTTATCGTCTAGGAATCATACCATTTGACAAATGTTCATAAGATATTTATCTATGACCTCATTATATCAAATCAATCCTAAAACCTATACGTACTGAGTTTTAAAAAACTTACAGATGTCTTCAACATAACTATGCCTGACAAAATATTATTACTTTTCACACCTAGTCTTTAATGGTCAATTTAGTTAGATCTAACCTAGATCTATGCATTAGCAGTTAACACTTTTATTTCTTGATAATCATAACTCATACAAATACATTATACATTTGAGAAATCAAGAAAAAACAAACAAGAACTCATTAAACATTTTACCACCAGAAGTGTAGAAACATCACAAAGAACAAAATAAGACAGAGAGTGATGGAAGCTTCAACTCTATAGGGCTTAATCTTTTCACTCCAAAAATACCTACTTGACCCACATTTCTTTACCCAAAACTATTATAAAAACCCTCTTATAACTTCAGCCCCAACTTGTACAAAAACCTTCCTTGAAAACCCTTTTAATCACCTCCAAAATACAATAACCATACTAGGAAATCATTTTAACTTGAGTGCTTAATATTTGATCTTCAAAATTTGTATAGAATTGGTGTTTTTGGTGGGTTGAGGTCACGGCAAGGAGGAGAGATAAACAAGGTGTAGTGAAATTTTATCAAGTAAATGAGAAATGAGGTATGAGTTAAGGTTTTATGAGAACTAGACATGCATTACATGCATTACTAGTTGCCAAGTGTTCTTAAGAACACTTAGAATTTTGCCACGCCACAAGATAAGTGGTTTTACCACTTTAGAGATTTATTTAAAAGTAAATTTAGTATTTAGGGTATAAATTTTAAGATAGGTGGGTAGTTTTGAGGCTAACGGGTACCAACGTAAATTATAACGAAAGTTAAGACGAACACGGAAGTGAATAATTAACAAAATAAAAATAGTTATTTACATCGTACGGGTACTTTATTTATTTGCAAATTAATTTACGTAAGTACAGCAGACTATAATAATAATTATAAACATTGCCTCGTAAAGAATTTACGGTAAAATACGAAAAATGCAACGTCATAATGAAAAATAAAAAACGAATTAATAAAATTATTTCTATAATCGGTTTTGAACATAAAAAGCGTGCGATAGATTAACGTAGAATTCGCCAGGTTCTTTAGTAAACGTCACTTAAATTACAAATGTAAGCCCAAATCTCCCGGTTATCGAGAGTTCATATCTCAAAACATAAAAATGAAAAATATAATTAATACTCGAGAATAAAATAACGACCTGAAATTGACGGATTGTCACAAAATTCGTTTATTGATTGACACACTATTATTATGAGAATGACATCTTCCAAGATGTCATTTGGATAAAGAGTATGAACATATTTTGATTCAAAATGTTCCTTATGTGGTGTATCATCATCATATCCAAGAAGAAGACATGGATTTGAATATAGACTAAGGGTTGAATAGAGAAGTATTCCTAGAACCAGCCAAAGGTTTCATTGTTAAGCATTATGTATGCTTTTTACCAGATCTGGGGTGTTTAATGGATAAAAAATTATCGCAAGACTATTAGGTCAACACGTAAATGTTGATGAATAAGGATGATTTGGAGTGAGGAAGGGACAAAACTAAAGAAGGATTGAGTCATTAATGTGAAAGGGTGAAGGTGTTGACAATAGGTTTGTTTAGTGTTTTGTTGGTTGTTAATGTTGACGAACAAAGGTAAAAATATAAAAATGGTAGAAGAGAAGTGAAAGACTTGACATTGTGATGACTTAACAACACTTAAAGGTTGAATATATATCAACTTTGTTTCATTCACATTGCTAAAAAGTAGAAATGATGGAAGAGACGCATTTCATATACGAAATTCACTTGACTTTGACAACAATAAGCACACATGCTATGATGACGGGCGATATAGGATGAACGCATTTCATTATGAAATTCAGTTTCTTTATGGACTAACATAGGCACACATCCACATACTTATGAGTGTCAGGGATAAGAGGATGAGACGCATATCATTATGAAATTCAATAACTTTTGACAACCTAGGCAACAACATGCTTATGAGTGTCGGAAATTATAGATTAGAACCGCATATTCATTGCGAAATTCACAATTTGTGGGGATGGTTATCAAGGTGAATCTTCTTGTAAAAGTATGACTAGGTGGATGACTCGAGATTGGTAGTGGAAAGGATACTCACGGTTTATTGACAATTGTTGGGCTTCAAGTGAAAAAGAGTCACATATGTTAGTTCTAGAGAGTATTTGGTGTTAAAGGATATATGTGAACAGGCTGTGTTTTTCCCTTTCCTTTTAATGTTGAGTGCACATAGACCGCGCATAAAATTGTGGAATAAAAAGAATAAATGAAGAAAAATAAAGACGGAAGTGATGAGCTTGACAATGTCATGACGGATGACGGTTAGCATGCGATGAACTTCATCCATGAAGTTATGTAGCTCTTCTCGAGTATTGCGAATGTTCCATAGTGTTAGAACTATCCCAAACTACGAGGGTACGAGGATTGTCTAAAAAAGGGTGGCAACGGAAATAGAGGGAAGATATTACACCATCTAAATAAATAAAGGAGGTCGTGATAAATAATTTTGTGAAACAACTTAGACATGAAGATTAATGTGACATTTAATTTATTGCATTACGCGAATTAACAATGCTTAAACAATTCGGATGAAATGATAAGTTGTCAGCGATTATCATAATGTATTTAATATTATAAAGACTATCACAATGAAATGACACATTTATGAGATTTTGTTTCATCATTCCTAGACCGAAGACTAAAAAAGGTTTATGTTTGAGTGGTTTGGAGTGAAGAAGCCGACGATGTTGCTCTTTCGATGAAAACTTTTTTTACGATGAAGATTATTTCCTTTGTACAATTGTCGAAAATGAAATGAAGACAATTTTGATGGGTTTTTCTATCCTAACGATCGATGGATAATGTTCGAAATCCTTTATTGTGTAAGTATGAGCATGACGGATATAACACATAGTGACATTCCTAATGGGATAGAAAGGACTAACGGAAGTGAAGTGCTAGGTCTTAAGGTTGTAATTATAAAAAGGCAACTGAATCACTTAATTAGTTACGCGAAAGACCTTGATGTCACAACGAAGGTTGATGTACGATTTTAGCTTAGAGAGCATTTAAACAATGTTGTATTAAAAGGATTGAATATGAATTTTTGGATATGACCTTTAACGTTGCGGTCGCAAGTTAAAAATACTTAATAAATACAAAATGAAATATTTAAATTGTCAAACTACTTGGAGGATGTTAATATGTATCTTAAACTTTTCCCTGACAAAGAATCTAATAAAATATTAAGAAAGTGGCGAGTAGAGGATGATTAAGGTGATGTGTGCATGAATGACTCTAGGATTAGATATAACGAGTACAAAAAAACACACACCATTTTACGACACTTTGACTTTTAGATTTTGTGACACGATGCCAAGAAAAATATTCTAGTGAACAAAATATATACCCAGATGCATAAGACATATAGATTATAGGCATATAAAGTATCTAAGCCATGCATCGACCCAATAATCAACTAGATTTAATGTGTAAGACTCCTATACATTTAAAACGTAAATTGTCATATATCAAGCTAAAATAGTGTAGGTTTACAAGTAAACAATGAAGAGCTTTTAGCTTTAGGAAGAGCATTTTAACATATGTTGTTAAAAGGCTTGAATATGAATTTTCGGATATGACCTTTAATGATTGCGACCGCAAGTTAAAGATACTTAAATATTTCAGATGAAATATTTAAGTTGTCAAACCTACTTGGAGGAGTGTTAGATATGTATCAAAGCAATCAAACATTGAGCATCAAGATCATGAAGACATATAATTGCATTACATGGAAACAAGTGATCATCTTGAAACATTAAAGCACATATTTGAGGTGCATTGTGTCTAGATTGACTAAGGAAAAGCCTAATTTCTACGTGCTTAGTGTGTACTCCTAATGATATACAAAGTCTATCAATGTAGACTATCATTAGGCATATTTAGGTAGAGCCATTTAATCAAAGTAGAGAATGAATATGAGACTATCACTAGTGGTGCTCAATTCAGGCTAAACACGACCATTTTTACGGGTTATACACCAAACCAAACTTCACTCTTGGAAGCAATTCAACCGTTAGGTCAAATTGAATTTCTAGTGCAATAAATTCTCCAGTAGTCATTCTCATGTTAGACAAAATAAAGTTCTTATATTTGCCTAATGAAGTGTAGCAAAGATAAATTTTGTATTATCATTTCATGGAGGGCCTCAACTAACATACTTTAATTCCGGTTCGCATAATCCTAATCAAGATGTGTAGAATTCTAAGATAAGCGTAAACAAGATGTTTTAATCTTTTGTTCAAGATCTATAGATTGTTTGGTTTTTCAAAAGCCAAGAGATGTGCTTATTTGTGACAAATATGTTATATTGAGAATGTTTTAAGAATTCTCCATTTCATGTCATGTGAAATGAATCTCATCAAGATTATTTATCTTAATTAAGTTTGTGATTCATTAGTGATAAATGATTAAAAAGATACATATTTTATTTTTAAACAAATATGCTTTTCTAAAATTATTATTCTTATCAATGTTGTATATTATAATTAAATACGTATTTGAATATATTTATTTTTACTTGTTTTTCAATTCTAATAAATTATATTTTTCAAATTATATGTAGTGTATTTTCTTGTAACACAACCATTTATGCTACGAAGAAAATAAAATGCATAGGATATATATTATCCTTTATCAATCGTTTAATACGATAAGTTCATAAATTCTTTAAACATAATGTTTCCCAAACATCATGTTATCCTAGGTGAATAAACAAGAATATTATTCTTATTTGAGAATTTAGTAAAAAGTAAATTTTAGCTTTGAGTTGTTCTTTTATGTTGTATGAGAAAAGTTTACATATATTGTTAGTTTGCTCATGTTTGGTTTATCAGAAATGACACATTTACCAATTGCATTGCAATGTAAATTGCTTGAATATTTTGGGCAAAACATCCAAGTCGTCAATCCTACTTCATTGTGTATTTCATCTAGAAAAGGATGTAATTATTTTCATATCAATCAAGTGTGATTGAGTTGTAGATCCAAGATGATATCTTTTGTTATGTTTTGATATAATCTTAAGGGTAAAAGCTAAATATGCTTAATGTACTTTTCAAGATAACTCATTATACTTTGTGTACTTTTAATATTGTCATTACACACGTTAGGAATTGTATGTTAAGGGTAAATTGGTTATTTTATACATAATCACCTTCTTTCTATACATATTTCTAGATTTAACAAATGGGTTCAACACTTTTGCGACCGCTTTCTTCGTTCGTTACCCACAGAGTCATATATCAATGAAATTCTTTGAGTAAATTGTTACGAAGCCTAGCTTTAGTTTTATATTGAAGATTTGCGCTTAATATGGATTTAAAACCTGGATGTATTACATTGAAGTTTTGTGCTTGATAAATCCAACCTGCATTTATTATACACACAAACATGTATACATTCAAATTTTTAACAAAATGAATAACTTGTAAGGTTTTTTGGTTATATTTGTAACGATCGTTATTTTATTATTGCATCGTTAGTCCTTTATATACTATATTTATTTTCTAGATCTGCCGTACAAACGACCTCATAATCACATTTTCCGACTCGGTTCTAAAGAGTTTTTATTGCGGAAACAAACGTTTCAGACAACTTTTTAGTTTTAACCGAGGACCCGATATCAACAGGAAAAATGACAAAATGCTTACGGGATTATGCTGGAACTTATTATATTTTTAATAAAACACAGAAATTGATTTCGGTTTTGACCGCTATCATTCGATTTTAAGGATAAACACACCTCGTGGCTAAAGTAAAATGTCATTGCGAAACAATTTCATGTTTCGCCGGAAGGCTATAAGGACTCGGACAGTACTCAATCGGACGTTTTTCAAATTGCAACTTATTCTTTTTTATACACATATTTTTATATACGATTTTCTCATGATATGATCACGGTTTTATACAAACATTTTTATAGACCCGTTTTATCAACATTTTTTATACACATATTTTATACACGTTTTTCACACTTTTTTAATCCAGTTTTTAAAGAACTTATGCATAAAAATGTGTCTGTAAAAACGTGTATAAAAATGTATGTATAAAATCGTGGATAAAAGCATGTAGAAAAACGTGTGTATAAAAATGTGTGTATAAAACGTGTATTTAAAAATATGTGTATAAAAATATGTGTATAAAACGTGTCTATAAAAAATGTGGTGTATAAACCCTTGTGGATAAAATCCTGTCAGAAAAACTTGGTATAAAAAATCTTGTGTATAAAGTAATAAGCTTGCAAGATTTGATAACGTCCGATTTGAAGTTACTGTCGAGTCGTTATAGCCTTCGGCGAACATGAAAGTTGTTCGGAATGACATTTAATTTTGCCCACGAGGTTTGTTAGTCTAAATTCGATGATAGCGGGTCAAAACGGAAAGTCAAATTTCTGCGTTTTATTAAAAATATAATAAGTTCAGCAGAATACCCGTAAGGGATTTTGGTCAATTTTTCTGGTGAGATTCAGTGTCTCGGTTAAAACTAAAAAAAGTTGTCCGGAAACGTTGTTTCGCATAAATCTTCTTTAGAACCCGAGTCGTGATATGAAACAAGTGATAAATGAGGGTCGTTTTGGGGGTCAGATCTAGAAAAATAAAATAGTCTATTAAGGGACTAACGATGCAATAATAAATATACACTATCGTTAGAAATATACCGAAAGATATCTCATTTTGTTAAAAATTTGAATGGTATACATGGTTTGTGCTGTACCTTTATGAGATGACTATGAACAGCGTAAATTGGGATATGTAAGTTAGTCTTTATGACCTTTGCCCTTATTTTTTATTGGTTGGTAAAGGAAATTTCGTTTCGCAATAAAATACGTTTAGGCATACCGGGAACCACGTTAACTTATCTACGCTTCAACAAATACCCCACATTTATACCCAATACATAAAAATTACTCAACAACATCACATATATCTTCTTATTGCCGAAATTATGGCAATTGATACAAGGATATAGGAAAAGAATTCAACACTTGGTCAATGTACATCTCTTGCATTTAAAACCTAGCTACTATGTTTTTTGTTCTTTGACCAAACATTCTTCCTTAGACCATGAGCTATGTCTCTTTGTTTACTATTGCATTACCTTTTGATAGTCTACAACATATTAATTGCAAGTAACCTTAAGAGATAAAACATACATGATAAACACTTGTAAAAAATCACAAAATCCTCCCTTTGTCTCTTTTATTGTGGGGGCGTACGCATAACCCCCTATAGTCAATCATACAAAATGTTTATTCAACTATAACACTTCTATATACATCTATCCTAAGACATTCTAAGGTGATCCCAAGCATTGGCTAACTTTTTTTCAAGTATTAATCAAGAAAGGAAAGATTAGGGTTTTCTAAATCTAATCTAGGGTTTCATCTTGCAAGCTTTGGTTTTGTGGCTAAACAAGGGTTTAGCACTTGATTATCATCATCATCATACATCATAAGGTCATCTTAAACTCTTTATGATCTTACATTTATCATTAATATGCATATGTTAATTCTTTATAGCTTGAATCACCACTTAGGACTTTTTAATATGTAAAAAGAGTTTTCACTTATGTTTATGAATTTATGCACTTATTCTTATGTCATATGGTTATATATATCATGGAAAAATGGATGTAAAAGTATGTTAACATATGGTTTAAGTATAAACATGTTTAGGTATAAATTAGGGTTTTAAAGGTTTACTTACGAAAGTTATGATTAAAAGTATACAAATGCCATATAAGGGCTGTTTTAATTCGACCTCATACAGTAGGTTAGACATTATATAAAATGATACCGACGATTCCAAAATTTAGAAACTCGAAAAAACCGATTGTATAACGAAAAAGTTACGTTAATTACGATTTTCGCGATAAATACCTTTTTTTAAAACTATTTTATCAAAAGACTATTCATTACAGAAGTTGATATTTTTAAACATCAAAAATATGATATAACTTTTTAATTACGAGATCGTACTCGAAAGAATCGCTAAAAACGGAACTATAACGAATAAACTACGACATTTTCGATAATTAAAGTTTATAAAAGTAATTTTATAAACTATGAACAGTAAAAACACTATTCATCAGCGGACCCATCTTTATAAAATATAATACCTCTTTTAGTAAACAATAGGCGTATCGAAGGAAATACTAAATAGGGATTAAAAAACGGATAAGTTATTACGATTACGAGTTTACGCTAATTAAAACCTAAAAACGACAAACTAGCTGTTGTGAACAGTAAAATCACTATTCATCGCAGAATATCAAAAACTTGAAAATGTAATATTTTGATCACTCGTCTTACTACGAAGACGTGGACGTAAGAAACGTTAAAATCGGGCTTAAAACGCGAAAGTTACGCTAGTTTTACTAAAACGGTAATTATAAACGTTTTAACTTATTAAACACAATTTTACCAAAACCATTAGTTGGTGATTTGAACTAAACTAGAATTTAATATGGTTATCAAAGCAATACTAGGGAGTTTCATAATGAGGCCTCTTCGGATGGCGTATCGACGAGTTGTTGGATTTACGATTTAAAGTATCCTAACTCCTCGAACGTCATGTCATGACCTCTTAAATTATGATAGCCCGAACGATAGTACGATGTAACAACTATAAGATTATATTTAAGTACTCGGTACTTATACGACCTATGATAATTTAGGTTGCATTCGATCTTTTACGTGACGCTTTATCTGCGATATTTGGATTATCAGAACTCAAGGTGTAGTTCTTAGCCCACATTTTACGATTTAATGATTTCTAATTATGGGGTGGAAACATGCTTTGTTTTATATATGACGAAGTATTGATACTTGTTTGCCTAAGTAGCGAAACCCAAGTTAAGCCATTATATGGAAACTGTCAATTGCTTAGAGTAGTTGGGAATTACATTTGAGAGGCGAATGTTATTTAATAGATTATGGGAAACGACCTCCCCGTTCGGGTGATTAGCTATCACCGGGAACGAACGTTATAGCATGTCGAATTTAGGATGTTTAGGGTTAGACATCCGGATGGGCGTAAATTGCAATATATATTTTAATTGCAAGAAAGATTGTCGAGCTTCAGTGTCATGAGCTTAGTGTAAATGTAATCTAGTTTTGTGATGTCTGCATTCGTTGCATTATCACGGGAAAAGTCTTGCGGTCCTGCATATTATGATTTATCAAACCTATGAATTCACCAACATTATTGTTGACGTTTTAAAGCAATGTTTTTCAGGAGATCAGTAAGCACAAGGTGCCAAGGATACATTGGTGATTTTGTTTTGGGAAGTCATGCTAAAGATGGTTGTGTTAAGTTGTAAACCAGTATCTTTGTAATAATAATCAGGAACAAGTTAAAGCTTCGGGCTATTTGTATCAAATATTTGTTAAATCCAATGTATCAGTTTTAAAACGACTTTTTGGTCGTTCTATATATATCTTGTGTTATTGATCTATGAAGTAACACGCCCCGGACCCTTATTCCGCTGTGACCCAATTTGGGGGTGTTACAGATTGAGTATGTAGATCTAAGATAATATCTTTTGTTATATATTGATATAGTCTTGAAGCTAAACAAATAAGAATCTAATTTCATGTCCATGCTCAAAAACTTGTCAATTAGATTCGATAAATATATCAACCATAATTTGAATAATGAATCGATATATACTCGAGATCTTTCTTGACCCTCACGAACACTCATTTAAAAGAAAATAAATAAATATTTTAATAATGTGTTCCATTAATCCTAAGATTATTCATGAGAGTGAGGTTAATGAATGATGAAAAGTTAACTTATTGCTTCATGATTGTCATATATTTTGTTTATGTGAAAGACTATTTATTGTTACGTACAATGTGCACACTTTCGACAATTCATAAGTATTATCATACAAAACATAACTCTTGTAAAATGATATATGAAATAAAATTATGTATGTTATTTTGGATCAATTCAAACACACTTAGAGTTCGAAAATACGTTTTCTTTTACTTAAATACTAATGTATTAAAATGATCCATTTTCTCTTGTTTAAAACTAAGGTAAACAGGTAGTTGTTGGAAAATATTTTAACGTGTTGTTGAAAATAGATTAATATCATTGGCAAATATTATAGGTGACTAGTTTCTAACCACATTTAATTATATTGATAAAGTTATTGAACCTCTGAATTATGAGTATTATTCCATACTCGAAAAGAATTACAAGATATTTATGTAACATTTGTAAATTAAGTGATCTATGCCTATATGCAATGCAAGAACAATTTCACAATCTTAATGCAAGAAATCTAGCATAAGATCTAGTTAGGCATAATCCGAAAAATTAGCTACAAACAAATAATGTACATGGCACATGTGCTTAGATATTCAATTAGCTAAATTTCAAATAGCAATGATCATTTAATATTTTCTATTAACAAAACTTAAGATACAAAGAAGTGCACATAATCAATAAGCATAACCACATAAGGTATTGTTGACGTTTTGTGCATCGATCAACAAAAGTATACTTGGCTCGGTTTGTTGAAAACGCATTGTTTCCTCCCATTTCAAAAATTAACAATTTTAATATTTTTGAAAAAGTTAATTACATCATTTTTCAAAGATCAACCCATATAATGTCTCCACCCCGGCCTAGGCGAAAACACGAGGCGTACATCTATGGATATCATCACAACACAATAGTGTCAACATGAGAGAACTAAATGAAAATAGATAAACAAATGAGACAACAAGGTGTCATGACAATATCAACACTGCAGATAAAGGAGTTTGCATTACGATTGCAAAGTCATACCACAGGAAACATACTCCAAAGTCTAAACAATCCAATTAACAACCAAGTATATAGTTAATTCAAATGACTAAATAAAAATCTCTAGGGCAATGAACTCGCATGCAAGCCTTACGGTTCACTAGCCACTCTTCTAACTTCAACATCCTCAAGATGGTTACCTGAAAATGAGGCTTAAAACGTCAACACAAAGGATGGTGAGAGTCATAGGTTTACAACATACAATCCAACTTTAAAATAAATTACTGTGATTAATAAAACATGGCAAGACAATTACTGTACTATCATACAAGTTAACATGCAAATGTAACCATAACGAGCTTGGGAACGGAACGTGTCCCTTGATCCAACAAGTATCAACACTTGGATAGGAACGTTACCCCCGATCCATTAAAACCATCACTTCACATGGGTAGGAAGGTTACCCCCCGATCCATTAAAACCATCACTTCACATGGGTAGGAACGTTACCCCCGATCCAAATACACATAAGCATTTAGCATGTAACATACAATACACCAAGGTAGTCAATCTCACTTTCAAATTAAGACACTAATCACAGTAATTAGAACATTTCAAATCCATTTGCATCATTTCCATCCCAATTTAAAAGCGATGTGAAAAGAGGGACTATGAAAACTACCTGATGGCAAAGGCAGCTCCAACAATATCAACACAAGCTACACTATTCAAAACAAACGTGTACACGCGACCAAGACTAAAAGCTCAAGTCTATGTAACACACATATGATGGATGTCTAAGGGTTTGATTAACCATCATGGGTCACCCCCGACACCATGCCCAACCTTAACCACTCATTACTCATTTACACTAGTCAATACAATTATTCAAAAATGGCAGAATTTTAGTGTATCTTTACTAACCTTAGAAACTATACATGCTACCTTCATAATATTATGTGAGCCTAAAATCACCTAAGTCATTTACGAGTTTACTAAATACTTGTGATTCCCAAGTACTTACAAGTGTACAACAATCCCAAATATAATCAAACTTCAAACTGTCTAAATAGGTAACGAATTTCAAAAAAACTGCCTTAAGGGTCATGAACTTGGGAACGTACTAAGCTAAGTAACAACTTTTAAAATCATGTTCAATATAGGTATACTTTCATATATTGGAAGGGATTACAGTTGATACGGGTCAAGTGATCTTCTCCACGTCACCTTTTAATTTTATTTTTTCGTTTATAAATTACCCATTACCGCCTACCTTTTCCCCCTTTTCTTCTATCATCTAATTCCTACCTCATAAGCTAGAATGAGTAAAGGTATGTTCTTTGTTGATTTTAATTTTGGTGTAGCTTATTAGGTTTATGATTTTGGGTTTGTTGTTCTTATTAGGATTATTGGGTATTGTATTGCATAATTAGGTTTATGACATTTAAACAGGAATGCCTTTTGTTCATATAATTAGGTCACGAAACAAACTTGGTTCGTGGTTCTTATATATGTGATTAAATTAGCAGAAAACCTAAACCCGCCTGCTAACATTTTTACCTTATTTAATGTGGATTCAATCGAGTTTGTGGATCCTTAGAAGAATTAGAAACGAAGTCGCATTCAAATCTAGAAGACCGGATGAGGATTTAATTCTTAGTCACGTCAAATTTTTTAATTCGCTTTAAGCTTCATAATTTATCAAGTTATTTTTAGGTGTTGCTCTTGGACACTAGTTCTAGACCACTTTTAAGCTCATGATTCCTTCATATAAAGGTTGTTTCTCCTGTTAATTATCCCCACATCTTACTGATCCACCACCGAATGTGACTGCATCTTCATGTCAAAATTAAGATCATTAGACACTTGGTAAAATCATTGAGACACTTAGTAACTCCTTTAGTAACCCTATATCAGACAGATAAATCACCAGGGCAATATCAAAAAACTGGATCTTAAGCACAACTGTAAACAATATAGTTTTTTTGTGGCTTTTCAATTAGTCTATACTACATCTAGTAGGTCAATATATTCGTAGGTATAGGTCAATATATTCGTAGATATAGGTATTGCGATACTTCCTTTGACCATTCCCTTCTTTGTGTTGTTAAACTCTTTTGATGTTTTTTTGCAGAAAATCATTGTGCTTTTGATTAGCTCGATAACAGCAAAAAACATGTCTGAACAAGAGAGGCCATCAATAACAAGGACAAGCCGGTTGAGGGGCCACTAAGAGAATTGCTAAGATGGTATGGATATGACATAGATTTAAGTCTAGAGGATGAATTTCTAGGGACACACAATGATACCACAGACAATGATAGCAGTGATAAGTATACTATTTAGGAAAGTCAATCTCCGAACTGTGAAGGTAAATATTTACCAGTTTGCAAGAAACACAATCCAAAAGTCAAAAGCCACAAACCAATCAAAGGATGTGTGCTTGGACTAACAAATGTTCAAACATGGTATGATATCTATATGAAATTTAGTGTCAAGAAAATTGAAAGTGGTGCTGCCAAGGCAAAGGGGAAGGGAAAAGTGTGAGATGATACTTGATCATGATGTTGTTAAAGCTAATAGTATTTTGGGTAGTCTGACATGGTAGTTTCATGTATTGAATTGTTAGCTTTATTTGCTGTATGTTAGGGATTAAAACTTAAAGGCTAATGTAGGTTTTGGATGGTTTTTTTAATGTTAATGTGACAATATATTTTATAGAGGAAGTATAATGAGTTATCCTCATAAGTACATTAAGCATTTTTAGCTTTTACCCTAATCTTGAAACTAAACAAATAAGAATTCAATTTCATGTCCATACACGAAAACTCGTCAATTAGATTCAATAAAGATATCAATCATAATTTCAATATTGAATTGATAAATTCTTGAAATCTTTCTTGATCCTCACGAACACTCATTTAAAATAAAATAAATAAATATTTAAATAGTGTGTTCTATTAATCCCAAGATTAGTTGTAAGGTGAGGTTGATGAATAATGATAAGTTAATTTCTTATTTTAAGATTGTCGTAAATTTTACTTGTGCGACAAACTATTTGTTGTTATGTATAGTATGCATAGTTTTTGACATTTTATTTGTATATAAATGAGTTTTCCAATCATTTTTATACAACATATATCTTTTGTAAAATACTATATGTTTAAAAATATATATATAAATAATTATGTGTGTATTTTAGAACCATGCAAGCACAAGAATTTTCTTTTTCTTAGTTACTAATGTATTAATACAATATTTTCTTTTGTTTAACCAACCAAAGGTCAAACAAAGCAAGTTGTTGAAAATGTTTAAACGTGTTGTTGAAAATAGATTAAATCGTTGGAAATATTTAGGTGACTAGTTTTAACACATTTAATAATATACTTGATAAGTTATTGAACTCTTATTCCTAAGTATATTCCCATACTCGAAAAGATTTACAAGATGTTTATTTAACATTTGTAAATTAAGTGATCTATGCCTATATGCAATGCAAGAAATCTAGCATAAGTTCTAGTTAGGCATAATCCGAAAAACTAGCTACAAACGAATAGTGTACATGGCATGTGTGCTTACATATTCAATTAGCTTAATTACACATAGCAACGATCATTTAATAATTTCTACTAACAATCAAAGAAGTGCACATAATCACATAACATAACACATAAAAGTACTTGTCGTCGTTTTGTGTATTAGATACAACAATGTATACTTAGCTCGGTTTTGTTTGAAAACAAATTAGTTTCATCCCCATTTCATAAGTTAATCAAGATCAGTATTTTAAAAAGATAAATACATAATTTTTCAAAGATATACCAACTAGGAATGCCCGACTCGAAGGAAAAGGTAAAATACAAGTTTTACGTCAAAACAAAATACAAATTTTTGATCACCATGTAGTATTTTATATTTATAACTTATTTAAGTTTCAAAAAACTACTTGGAATTATTTTTAAATGAAAGTAGACTTAATTATCTTTAAAACGCCGGGTGGCATGACTTCTACGGAGTTACGGTTGATTTTATATGAATTTTTAAAGTTTTGAAAAATTGTCGAATCAGACAGGTGGTACCCTTAAAATTAAGGGGGCTGCCTAGGAATTAAGGGGGCCGCCCACCTGATACTCAGAATTACGATTTTTGTAAAAAATTGTTTTCTGACTTTGCAGAAAGGTGTACAACTTTTTGAATTTGATATCGAACATATAACACTTATTTTAAGCATTGTTTTTATCTTCAGCTAGTATAATTAGTGTATATAACATCAAAACTAATACAAGTTAATCAACAAAACACTTTTCATATTTAATTCCCCTTAATAGGTAATTTGATACATAGATCGTATTCAATTTTTAAAACCATTTGTTTTGAAAATTAAAGCGACGCGGCTCTGATACCAATTATGGAAATCGTAGAGGGGGTGAATACGTTTTCATTTAAAATATTAAAATGTTTCGTATCAAATTGTCGATCAAGCGTGACACAATATGATGAGTGCTCATACGAGTTATATACACATAGTAATACATCGATTTACAATAATACAAACCAACACACAATATTCATATTTATTCATGACATAAACATAATTAAAACTTTATAATCAACACATCACACAATTAAAAGTATAAATATAAAGATATAAATGCAAGCATAAAAGTAAAGAGATAAGTAAGAGGAAATGCATGTCGGACACAATGATTTATAGTGGTTCGGTCACGAAGCACCTCTTCGCCCTACTCCACTCCCCGAGTACCCAACTCGAGAGTTACTTCACTAGTCAACAAGCTCCCTTTAGGCGAAGAAAACCATACACAACTTTCGCTTATATCAATTTCTGACACTAAGCTAGATGTTGAGTTCTAATCTTAGCTAGAACCAATATATCACGACTTCACAACTTCTTCATTACTTTCACGACTTCACAACACAACTTCACAACTACAGAACTTCTTCACGCCTTAGTATTCTTCACCATACTACTTCACTACTTCACAACCTCACACTACTTAGATCACACCACTCTAACACTACATACAAAGATCACTACGATCTAACTATACTCACAAGATTGGAATACATAGACTCGATCTATACATTGTGAATGTAAAACATGTCACGAATGCACTAACTACATAACTTCATATCTTGACGATAACGAGAGTTCTTATCTTGCACTTGAATGAATGGATGATTGGATCACATTTTAAACATACTGATAATAAGTTAAGTGATCAAAGAAGAGGGTTTGAAATGAGGTTTTAGATCTGAGAAAAATATGTGCAAAGAGGTGAGAAATTCTGTGAAAACAGTCCACTATTTATAAGAAAAAATATTAATTTTTTATTTGGGCGGTCCCCTTAATTATACAAGGGCGGTCCCCTTAATTATGGTCGGTCCTCTTAATTAATTAAGGGGGCTGCCCATTTTTCAGACGCTCTATTTTTTGTCCTTTTGTGGGGAAGGTTTTTCTGGAACTTTCTAGCCATTTTTGGGTAGAAATTTTGTCCCATTTTATAAAAAAATGTAAGGTTTGGAAAAATAAAAAATTTCTTTGATCATTCAACAAATTCAAATTTGTTTGTTCATACCTTTAGTGATATACGTCGCGTGCGAACTTAAATTTGTTGTTGAAGAAAGCTTTAGACGTCGAAAGATGTTGACGTATGAATGGATGATTTGTGATTACAAGTAACTTAAGCACTTTACGTTATGTGTTATAAGTTACATGTTTGTCATCACCAAAACATGAAGAAAATGTATAGATTAAATATCGTAATATTTCTACCAACAGGTTTGATGAAGAGATGATTGAGTTTGAGATATCAAAAAGTGTGTGAAATTCGTCTCTATTTATAGGCTTAAATTAGGTCGAAGTGCGGCACACAAAAAATATTGCGCGGCGTACTTTGGTTAAGTCGATGGGAATTTCATTAATGCTGCTAGGATGTGCGGCGCACAAAGGAAATTATGCGGCATACTTGGTGAGTTAATACAGACTTCATTTAATTATCTTTAATTCTTGGACTCGATAGGAAATGCAGCGCACAAAGAAAATGTGCGGCGTACTTTGGGACGTTTTCAGCTTTGGTCCTTTCTTTTCTTCTATCTTGCTTCTCAATAACTACAAACACTTGATCTTTGTTCTTTTTGAGCTAGGGATATCTTCAAGTGAACCTGGACATAATTCATGCTATTAAGTATCGAAAGTTCACGAGAAATGATAAAATATATATAGATAACGCCGCCAAAAACATGTATAATTAAGGCGTTATCATGTCTAACATCTTGGTTCTCTAAGAAACAAACGGCCCTTGCTATCTCAACGACCGAAGCCGAATACGTGTCCATAAAAAAGGCGTGTCAACAAGCACTATGGATGAAACAAGCTATCATCAACTACGACATACGACTCGACGATGTTCCGATAATGTGCGACAATAAAGACGCCATCGACTTAAGTAAAACCCCCGTCCAACACTCTCGAACCAAACAAATAGAAATACATCACCATTTTCTTCGCGACAACGTCATGAAGGACAACATTTATATCGAGAAAGTTGCATCCAAAGATAATTTAGCCGACATTTTAACTAAACATTTAAAATTTGAACCATTTAATTATTTAAGATTAGGACAAGGAATGATAGAACATATTCCCGAAAATGAATTTCCATCCTCCATAAAATAATCGTAATCGGAAATTTAATGAAGAAATAGTTATTATTCAAAATATGTCTATTCTCATTATTCATTCCAATTACAAATTCTGATAAATGAGCATGAGATTGAGATTTGAATTTAAATAGATTACGAAAATAATAAAAAATGATCATAGATATTTTCTTAGTCAACATGTCAAACCATTTTTTGTTATTACATGAAATTTCCAATTTGTGCTTGTTCATGGACCAACGAATCCACGATCCCCATATCCGTCTTTGATTTTGGTAAATATATATGTCAGACTGAGCGGGTAATATACCAGTGTTTGAATAATTGGAACCACATAACCTCTTATTCAAACACAAGAAACAAACTAAACTCATAAAACCTAACCAAGAACATCAATAATTCAGTATTTTCAAGGATCAATCTCAAAGATTAACAATAACACATCCATAACAATCAACGATTTTAAGTGATTTCATCTCAATTCCTTTTTAATTTTGAGTCTAGGGTTTCGATTTTGAATAAAACCTAAAATTTAGGGATCTTAATTTTTCCTTTCATTTTTGCACGATTTAGACTAGGATATTGTAATGTATAAGTGTTTTGCTTCCCGTAGATATTAGGATTGCATAGTTAAATTTGATAACGAAAATCAAATTTCGACAAAAACCCCTAATTAAGTTTTCCTCATGTCTAGGAATTTAAAAAAAAACAAATGTTGTTTAACTACATTGTTAATACAACGTAAAAACTATTTTCATCATGCATTTGATCTCTTGAATGGTTATTTGAAATATATAATTCATATGCATCTTTGAAGAATTAACTTTAAGCGATATTGAACTTAAGAGTGTTTTGGGTTTGCTTATTATTTCACTTGAGTCATGCAAACCGCACCTCCACATTGTTTATATATAGGCACACACGTAGGCAATCAAACAATTTTTTCTTCATGATGTTAATTATTTTAATTCCTTTTATAGGTGAAATCATGTCTCAATTGCTCCAAGCTAAACTTCAACAAACACTAAGTTACATACCAAAAATCTCAAATGAAAACTCTACTCCAAGAGATTTAGTTGAAACTTTTATAAATCTAGAGTCTCGTGGAATCCATGAGGGGCGTGTCATTCTTCTATCTAACTCTAAACAAGATCATATAAAAGCCATGTTTAATGACAAAAATCTTTATCGTGTGTATAACCTTGATGAACCCATTTGTCTTAGATTCATGTTAGAATTCTACTCTCGTGTCAACCTCATTCGAAACGAGGATCATACTTTCTCCATTTAGTTTTGGTTGTAAGATATTGAACTCTTTTCCAAACTTGAAATCTTTGCCAATCTCTTTGGCATTCCATATTATGGACAATGTGCCTATTCAGAATATTGTTCACTCGTGTCTCTTACGAACAATCAAGAAACACAAGGACCCTATCACACTAGGATTCCAACAACGAGAGTATCAACGCCTATCTCAAAACCACCCATAGAAAAATCAAACATCCAACAACTGATAAAATTCATAAACTTGAACTTCGTACACAACTAAGAAAATTAGAGGAAATCAATCGACAAAATGTGTGAAGTCTAGGAGAAAACCATGATTATCTCTCAGCTTCCACTTGTTACATACTCTTATGTATTCATTCCTGGCAATCTTATAATCTTGCCTATTTTATCGCCAAACGCATCTTTAACGTCAGAAATCAACCAAATACACCCTTGCCATGTGACATGGTTTTGACTCGTGTCTTTTGATATCTCACATCTGCTCATCCACAACTTTAAAATCCCAAATACCAACTCTTTCCTCATGTCATGGCAGCCTTGGGAGAATATGACGATCACTCCTACAGTGACTCTAACATACCAAGTGATGATGAAAGTGATGAATAAAATCATCAACAAAGACAAAATTATTATTTATGTGACTTTTGTGTGTTTAAACTATGTTATTTGCTTATACTTGTAGGGTTTTAACTATTTGGGATGTTAACTTATGCTTTTTGAACATTTTGTTTTACGCTATGATAGTTTTAGATGATTGCATGCTTTGTGTTTAGGATTTTTTTAACGGTAATTTTTTTCACTATCTCATAATATATTTCACACATGCCTCTAGCGAGGCTTGAACCCATAACTTCTAAGTTGGTGGGGAACTCACATACCTAAGGATAACCTTGGTGGCCAACTAAACTAGCTCAGTTGGTTTGGATTTTGGCTATTGATTTTATGTTTTGTCTATTTTTGAGTCTCTTACGGATCAACTAATCCACCTAAACCTAGATCCGTCTATAGTTTAGGTAGATCCGTACATAGCCAGGCGCCAAAATTTAAAATTATGTGATTTTTGACTTTTTATACTTTATCTTATATCCACGCTATATGATCCTAAATGTGATTTTAAACCTTAGGATAAACATAACTTCCATATAATCCAAGAACCATTATACAAAACACTTCACCATTTTCACTTTATAATCATCACCCTCAACCTCATTTTACTTCACATTTCTTCCAAATTTCACATATACATGCCATTAATTCATCACTATGACTAGTTCTTCCATGACAAACCCACCCAACTACAAGAGAAAAACCGCAAGAATCCGCATCAAATACCCAACTTATGTAAACCTTGAATCCTCAAGTGAGGAATGCCACAATGAAAGAACACCATCTCCACCTCTAAGAAAGAAATCTCTTTCATCACATCATGCACCATCAAAATCCACATCAAGTAGGAGCACCTATCAAACAGTTTCAACCTCTCCTAGTGAATCACCAACACTAACTCATGTGGCTCCACCACCTAAACTAAGATATGTCATACCAATGAAGCTTGAACCTCAAGAACTTCCACCACAACAAATACCACCTCATAACCCACATGAATCAACTATGGATAATTGGCTATCGGGTCCTTCAAATCCATCACCACCACCACAACCATTGTTTGTTAACATAAAAAACATTGCACCACAATAAGAAAACCTCCCAAACCTGGGAAACTAACAACTACTAAACCTTCACAACAACATCTTGGATTTTATACATCCTAATGATTTGCCACACCTTCACAACATGTTTTGCCAATGTTGTAGCACAACTAGGCACGAAATATACATGTTACGAGAACGGGTTAATTACATGTTCTCCTACATCTGACACCATCTTGGATCTTCATCCAGTCCATCATACTTCCCTTATTAAACACCTTGTTGTTTAACCACTTCAGATTATATGGAAAAACTTTATCCCAAGTTTTTAAGTATTACTTATTTTTATATTTCTAGCTTATTATTAATTTTCTAGTTGTTTTCATCTCTAGCTTACTATTATGCTCATTTTTGTGTTTCTTACCTTATAATAGAATTAACATTACTTTTATTTATGTTGTGATGATTGTGGTTGTTATGCTTATATAAATGCGTGTGTTGTTGTCATGTATATATTTTCTTGTCTACTAATTTTGTTTTGTAGCATGCCTTCATAGCTCGATTCCTTGGTGCCCCTAACAAGGGGGAGCATACACCGAGGGGGAGCACTTGCAATAAGTCTAATTTATTACATTCCAAACATCACATAATTTATTTCATTCATCAAATACGTCTTGCAACTGCGTCTCCACAACACTTTTTTGCTTTGACAAAAAGAGGGAGAAAAGATGTAAACTCAACTACTAAAACTTATTTTAGTACACTTTTAATTAGCATGAGTTTATATTTTGTCATCATCAAAAAAGGGAGATTGTTAATAGAAATATTCGCGTAAAATCTAAATTTATATTTTTAATGATCTTCAAGTTTTGATATCAACAAATATAATGTCATACTACGTAAAAGTTTACGTAAACAAGTTATTTAGTCGTAAGTTTACTTGCCGACGTCAAATCACTTAAGGTATGAATATGGCATTATAAAGCGTAGTTAATGACCAAAGAAAATATTTTGTCCTGCATACTTATTTAATCATTTGCATAAGCCACTACTAATAAAATGATATCTAATAAATACATGATTAATAATCCACTAGTTATATTAATCAATAAGACAAAATTGAATTAACAATAATTGGAAATAATCTTTCTGTAGAACCGTAGAGGGAGTACTAATCTACTTAGCAAAGAAATAATAAGTAGATGGAGATAGAGAGAGAGAGAAACCACAATATATACTGGTTCGGGAAGGGGGGTTTAGTCCTTCCATATGTCTAGTTACGAATCCACGACACCTATACTATTCCTAGTATAATCCTTATGGTGGACTGCAAACAGTATTACAATTTTACTCCACCAATATGCACAAAGATCGACGCTCACAAAGAAGAGTTACTACCTATGGTATTCCGACCTCAAAATTCACCCCTAAGAATCCATGATTCGACTTATCTTATGATCTCTAAGAACTTCCCCTTGGAAGTATAACCTAAACCCCAACTATATCCCCAATGATCTAGGCTTGATCTCTCGGATACAAGACTTCCTTTACACCAAAATTGAATATAAAAGTTGATTTAAGAATCAATCCCTAACCTAGCCTAGAGACTCATTTCTAATAGAAAGGGTATAAGAAAGAAGATGCTCGACTCAACACACAAGTATAGATTAGGTACTTTTGTGTCTCTCTTGCGAATATGTGTTATCTTCAACAGAATGATAAGATGAGAAGATTAGAACACTTTGATGTTAGACTTAGAAAATAGGAGAAGAGAAATAAGAGGAAAGAATGTTTGCAAGGGGTGGAGAATACAAAGGCCAAGGGTGGGTATTTATAGGCCAGGAGTCCCAAAATTGTGAAAACAATTCAAGACTGGCGCGTTGCCTACGCGTTAGCGCGTGGCCAACATGCCAGATTCTCGAATTATTTTCTCCAGGATTTTGGCTTTTTAAATACCCGCACTTGTTAAACCCCTAATTGTACTTCACGCTATGACCTTTCAATCATTCTTATACTGAAGGTCAACCAACTCAAATAGCCATTTGATAAAAGCGTTTGTGAAGTGTTTAAAAGAAATTTAGGGTCGTTTGTCTGATATCGAAAAAGATAGAAAAGAACTATCGGACAAGGGAATTTTTGGTATTCCTCTAAGGTAATTGATCTAGTTAGAAAATAACCAAGGTTTGAGAAGTTGGTTAGGGCACAAAGAAATATTTCAAGAATATTCTAAACTTGAAGAGGAAGTGTGGATGTTATGGGGGAGAATTTGAAATTTGAATTTCAAATTTGATAGATATGAGTTGTGTGTGAGTTGGAATGAGTTAGCATGGATGTGATGTTGATGTGATGGAAAGGATCCTCTTGGCTTGTGTTGGTAGAAATATTACGATATTTAATCTATACATTCTCTTCATGTTTTAGTGATGACAAACATGTAACTTATAACACATAACGTAAAGTGCTTAAGTTACTCGTGATCACAAATCATCAATGCATTCATACGACAACATCTCTCGAAGTCTCAAGTCTGCTTCAATGAAGTTTGCACCCGACGTAAATCACTTAAGGTATGAATAAATAAATTCTTAATTTATTTTATGATCAAAGGAATTTTTATTTTTCTTAAACCTTACATTTTTATAAAATGTAACAAACATTTTTTAAAACTTATACAAAACATTTTTGTATTTAAAAAAAAGTTTTATTCAAAATAAATACTTTAAATTCAAATTTTCTACCTAAAAACGGCTAAAAATGTTCAAAAAAACACCTCCCTTGAAAAAGACAAAATTGGAAGCGTCCTACTATGGGCGGCCCCCTTAATGATAAGGGGCCCGACATAGGAGCTAAGGGGGCCGACATATGAGATAAAGGGGCCGGCCAAGCCAAAACACTCCTAGCATTGCCTATAAATATTAGACTATTCCCTACTGATTTTCACACCTTTTGCACTCATTATTTTCTGTCTAAAATCATTTTATACATCACCTACAATGCTGTGATCATTTAATCTTAAGCATTTATTTCGAAGTGATTCAAGCTTATTCCTCCAAGTGCAAGAGAAGAACTCTCGTTATCATTAAGATACGAAGTTATGTAGTTTAGTTAGTGCATTTGTGACATGTCTTACATTCATAATGTATAGATCGAGTCCATGTATTCCAAACTTGTGTAATAGTTAGATTGTGGTGATCATAGGAAGTTTAGTTAGATCGTGGTGATCGTAAAGAGTTTAGATAGATCAGGGGTGATATTGTTAGTGTCTAGGTGAAGTATAGTGAAGTTGTGAAGTGTAGTGAAGTTATGAAGTGTAGTGAAGTTGTGAAGTTGTGAAGTGAAGTGAAGGTGTGAAGTGAAGAGAAGTTGTGAAGTGAAGTGAAGTTGTGTCGTGAAGTGAAGTTGTGTAGTTAGTATTTTAGTCCTCAAAATACAAAAGTTGTGATAGATTGGTTCTAGCTAGGATTAGAACTCTACATTTGGCTTAGTGTTGGAAATCGGTGTAAGCTTGGTGTATATGGTTTTCTCCGCCTAAAGGGAGCTTTTTGACTAGTAAAGTAACTCTCGAGTTGGGTACTCGGGGAGTGGAGTAGGGCGAAGAGGTGCTTCGTGACCGAACCACAATAAATCATCGCGTCTAGTTTGCACTTTCTTTTACTTTTTGCTCTACATCTTTGTTTAACTTACCGCCTTACATTTATATTTGCATTAGATCTATATGTGTGTTGATTGTTGCTTATATTGTTTGAATGATGACTGTGTCATGGATAGAAGTTAACATTGTGATTGTGTTTATGTTGCTATGACATGTTCTAGTGGATATAGATATATTATTCATACTTATCATATTGCATCTAACTTGATGGATAATTTGATACGAAATATTTTAAGTTTTTAAATGGAAATGTATTCACCCCCCTCTACGATTTTCATAATTGGTATCAGGAGCCAGGTCGCTTTAATTTTCGAAACAAATGGTTTTAAAAATGGAGCACGATGTATGTATCAAATTACCCATGAAGGGGGATTAAATATGAAAAGTGTTTTGTTGCTTAACTTGTATTAGTTTTGTAGTTAAATACACTTAGTATACTAGCTCGAAGTAAATATGATGCTTAAAATAAGTGTTTTATGTTCGGTATCAAACTCAGTAAGTTTTACATCTTTCCGCTGAGTCACTAAATTATTTTGTACAAAAAATGAGAATCTGTGTGTCAGATGGGCGGCCCCCTTATCTCCCTGAGCGGCCCCCTTATCTCCTGGGCGGCCCTTTATCAATCAGGGGGCCTCCTGTCTGATTCGGCATATTTTTGGAAACTTTAAAAATTCATATAAAATTAACCGTAAGTCCGTAGAAGTCGTGCCACCCGTCATTTTAAAGATAATTGAGTCTACTTTCGTTTAAAAATACTTCCAAGCATTTTTTTTTCAAACTTAAGTCAGAAATGCAAAATACTACATAGGGGTCAAAAATTTGTGTTTCGTTTTGAGGTAAAACTTGTATTTTACCTTTTCCTTCGAGTCGGGCATTTCTAGTCGGTATATCTTTGAAAAATGGTGTAATTAACTTTTCAAAAATATTAAAATTGGTTAATTTTTGAAATAGAGAGGAAACTAATTCGTTTTTAAACAAAACCAAGCTAAGTATACATTGTTGTATCTAATACACAAAACGACGACAAGTACTTTTGTGCGTTATGATAAATGATTATTTTTTATATGTATGTATTAATATAGTTAGTAAAATTCTTACGTGTTTGTAGCATTTCATAGTTAAGCTATCTAGAAACATATGTGCAACATATGTCTTTTAAGTTGTTCGTTATTAGTACTCATAAAAATACAGTAGTAAAACTTATGCTAGATTTCTCGTACTAAGTTGTGAAATTGTTTTTGCATTGCATATAGGCATAGATCACTTAATTTACCAATGCTACATAAACATCTTGTAAATCTTTTTGAGTATGGGAATATACTTAGGAATAAGAGTTCAATAACTTGTCAAGTATATTATTAAATGTGATAAAACTATTCACCCAAATATTTCCAACGATTTGATCTATTTTCAACAACACGTTTAAATATTTTTAACAACTTACCTTGTTTGACCTTAGGTTACTTAAACAAGAGAAAATGGATAATTTTAATACATTAGTATTAAAGTAAAAGAAAATGTATTTTTGAACTATGCGTGTGTTTGAATTGATCTAACATAACACACATAACTTTATTTCATATAGCATTTTACAAGAGTTGTGTTTTGTATAATAATACTTATAAATTGTCAAAAGTGTGCCCATTATATTGTACGTAACATCAAATAGTCTTTCACATAAACAAAATATATAACAATCATGAAGCAATAAGTTAAATTTTCATCAATCATTAACCTTACTCTCATGAATAATCTTAGGATTAATGGAACACACTTATAATTTTTTTTAAATGAGTGTTTGTGAGGGTCAAGAAGATCTCGAGTATATATCGATTAATTATTCAAATTATGGTTGATATATTTATCGAATCTAATTGACAATATTTTAAGTATGGACATAAAATTGGATTCTTATTTGTTTAACTTCAAGACTATATCAATATATAACAAAAGATATTATCTTGGATCTACATACTCAATCACACTAGATTGATATGAAAATAATTACATCATTTTCTAGATGAAAAGAATATGCATCGGATCATAACTCACACTTGTGTTGATGATGCCATATTGAGTCTACTTGTCCAATGGTTGTGTTCCAAATATTAGACTAATATGTTTTATACATGCATAAAATACACAATGAAGTAGGATTGACGACTTGGATGTTTCGTCCGAAATATTCAAGCAATTTACATTGCAATGCAATTGGTAAATGTGTCATTTCTGAAAAACCAAACACGAGCAAACTAACAATATATGTAAACTTTGCTCATACAACATAAAAGCACAACTCAAAGCTAAAATTCACTTTTAACTAAATTCTCAAATAAGAATAATATTCTTGTTTATTCACCTAGGATAACATGATGTTTGGGAAACATTATGTTTAAAGATTTTATGGACTTATCGTATTAAACGATTGATAAAGGATAATATATATCCTATGCATTTTATTTTCTTCGTAGCATAAATGGTTGTGTTACAAGAAAATACACTACATATAATTTGAAAAATATAAGTTATTAGAATTGAAAAATAACCTATCAAAATATGTGTCAATGCATAAACAAGTAAAAATACATTTATTCAAATACTTATTTAATTCTGGTATACATCATTGATAAGAATAATTATTTTAGAAAAAGCATATCTATTTAAAAAATAAAATATGTCTCTTTTCAATCATTTATCATTAAAGAATCACAAACTCAATTAAGATAAATAATATAGATGAGATTCATTTCATAAGACATGAATGAAGCATTCTTAAAACACTCTCAATATAACATATTTTTCATTGTCACAAAGAAGCACAGCTCTTGGCTTTTGAAAAATCAAACACGTTAAATATCACATGTGATAACTACACATGTAAGATGACTAAATATAAGGCATCCATTAAATCAAGCAATATGAAATCGAAACCAAACAACATAAAGATCTTGAACAAAAGATTAAAATATCTTGCTAACGCTTCTCTAACAATTCCACACATCTTGATTAGGATTATGCGAACCGAAATTAAATCATGTTAGTTGAGTCATGTTAGGCCCTCTATGTAAAGATAATACAAATTTTATCTTTTCTACACTTCATTAAGCAAATATAAGAATTCTATTTTGTCTAACATGAGAATGATTATGATACGTCTCAAGTATATACGTAATAATATCCAAAGTATAGAAAATTCCAAAACTACCCTTGAGGACAAAGGTAGTAGGAAAAATCTTACAAAAATACTACACGTTTAACCGGTAAGTGATTACCGGGTCGTTTTCCCAAAGACTTATGAAATTGAGACCTCGTTTGTTATTTGGACAATGACTTGAATTGGTTAAAAAATGATTGTTTTCTAAAATCCTAATAGAGATCAAATAAAAGCACAATTAGAGCTAACTACGAAAAACGTTAACGGGATTAAGAAAATGCGACAAATAAGCAATTGAACTACAATTAAACCCTAAATGCTTTTCTAAACTTTTTTTTAATCCTAAATGACTATTTAAAAGTAAAAAGCTAAGGAAATTCTAAACCGAGAGTATTTTAAGCTAAAAACAAAGAAAACGAGAACAGATATGAAAACCCGTTCTTTAAAAAGTGAACTTTCAAAATATTAACCCTAAGAAAGTAAATTTCAACCTAAACTTAGAATATGATAAAAGAAAATTTTATAAAAAAGAAAATTATTTTTTTGATTATTTTTCAATTTTTTATGATTTTTTAAAGTTTTCCACAAAATTAATTCACGAAAAATATAAAACATTAAGCTAAAAATCCTAATTTTTTTCTAAAAATAGCTTATGATAAGCAGGATGCAAAAAAAATGAGAAATCCTAAAATGCTAAACTCAATTAGCTGGGAAAAATCAAAATAGCACTCGAAGTGCTTATTATACATAAAGCTCAAAAAAGGGGTAAAAGGTTTGATGGTGCAAACTTGGACGTAAAAGTCCCAAGGGCACGTTGGTAAGGGTTGTGTGTGTTTAGGCTTATAAAAGGGTGAGACTAGGTTGAGGTCGGGGGTTCGAGTCTTGCTCCCCACCGACTTCCTTGGTTTCCCCTTTTTTTTATTTTTTTGCAAAAACCTTAAAAGCAAAGTTGTAAAACAAATAAAATTAAGCCATTTTTATGAAAACAACTTTTCTAAAAGTCACTAATAAGCTAGTTAACAGCTTAAAATTAAGACAGAACACACTTAACCTTTTTTTTAACTTTTGACATAACTAAATAAGCTAGAAATCTTGATTAAGCTAGACTATAAACTAAATAAGCTATCACTATCTTAAATCTAACCTAATAATCTAAACTAGACTAGAAATAAGCAAAATGGATAAGCCATAAGCTTGAAAAATCAAATAAGTACTTATACTAAACTGCATACTAAACAAACATAAAGCAAACTTTAGGCTTAATTTAAGATAAGCTAATGGAACCTTATGATAATCTAACTTATACCTACTTAAAGCCTGGCCTATAAGCTACTTGAAACAATAAATAAAAAGCATTTTGAAATTCAAATAAGCACTGAAAAAGTTAAATGAAAAAGCTACTTATGCTGATTTTTAATGTTTTTAGATTTTCTATGAAAAGCTCAAATAAGCTAGAACCAAACCTAAATAAGCTACGAACTACTAAATATGAACCTAATAAGCTAGTTAAGACAGAAACTGAACACAAACTTATGGCAATAAGCTAAAAATCACAAATAAGCACTTTGACAAAAACTGGCAACCAAACAGTCCTTGGGAGCAACTTTAAGCTAATTTCTAGATAAGCTATTGGATCCTTATGGGAATCTAGCTTATACTACTTTAAAGTTTGACAAATAAGCTACCCAAATCTATTCTTAAAAAATATTTTGAAACTCAAATGCTAGATGAAACAGCTTAATGAAAAAGCTGCCTATGCAGTTTTACCTAACTTTTTGGTTTTTGAATGAAAAGACAAAAAGCTAAATTTAAGCTCAAAAACAGATGACTTAAAACTTTTTAAAACAAATTAAGCTGAAACAATATGAATCTTACCTACAAACTATTTGAATACTAAAAATTAAAACCTAATAACTACTCTATCCTACTGAAAATTAAGATTGAAAAAGTCCTTTCGTCTGTTTAAGCTGTTGATGCAGTTGACACTCTTAATAATCAAAACTCAAAGCAACTTGATGCAGACCTAATGACTTGACTCAAACATCTTTATAACACTAAAACTAAATCAATTTGAGCAATACCAATAACTATAACAGATTTGAGCTTAAAATGCACATTAAACTAGATTTAGGCTAACAGATTTAAACAACTACACACTACTTTGATTAAAACTTGATTATGCCTTCAAACAACTTTAAATCCTGACTCTATAAACCTTATAATAAGATTTAAAATGAAATTTAAAAGACCAAATGGACTCAAGCAGTACTAACTTGAATTAGTACTGCTTGACCCAAACACTCCCTTAAATTCCTTAAATCCATACTTAGCTTATAAAAATGAGAATTAAAGCTAAAATCTTAGATACCAAATACTAAAAAGCTATAATAAGATCTAATAAGCAGATTTTAACAAACTAATAAACTAGAACAATAAGCTATTAAACTATGCTAATATTTTTGGTTTTTAACTGTTTTAAGACAAATGACAAGCAAATTAAGTTCTAAGCTAACAATTACATATAATAAGCATCTAACATCTATAATAAGCATTAATAAGCTACACTAAATAGATATAAACTATTATTAAACAGTAATAAGCTAAAATGCAATTTTAAGCTACAAAATGTAAATAGAGGACTTAGAACTGCCTTTGCACAAAACAAGGCTTATAAATGCTCTTTTGAGCTATCAACAAGCTCCAGCTTATCAAATGATGAGCTGGTAGAGTCCTGGAAGTCCATCCCTTATTGGCTTCCCTTCCATATTTAGCTGAGGTATTTTGATTGTGAAGATTTGAGTAATAAAACTCAGTTAAGCTTTTATGAGCTTAACTGAGTTAATAACTAGCTTATGAGTAGATTTAAGAGCTTAATAAGCTTATGTGAACAAATGATAGCTTAATCAAATAGTTTTGCATTAAGGTAAAACATTAAGTAACAAATGATCAATATTCAAAACAAACTTTTATTAATTGAAACTACTTACAAGCTTAAATGAAAATTACATTAAGTAAAAGTGATAACCTAAAACGATTTGAAAAGAAAAATACATAAGCTAATTCTACAAGCTATTCTCTAAAACTACTCCTAGATGATCTTTGTGAGTGAGGAGCTCTTTATATAGGCTGAGAGAGAAGCTTCTATGTCTCATACGCTCCTGATCAAGAATGACTCATACCTTTTATAAATATATATAAATATAAATAAATATATAAATATTTAATATTAGGGTGAGAATTAAAAAAATCACAATTATAGTAATCCGGGAGTATGATTAACGGGTCGTTTCCCCGATGAGGAGTGCAATTGAAAGCTGAGAGTCGTTTTGAGAATATATGCTAGGTTTCTAAATCTATGGGAAAAATAAGCCAATCTACACTAAAAATGAGAAAGGCACACAATTTTAAACTAAAAATGTAAACAAGAATCTAAAAACGCGCTAAATTATCAACTAATTCGAGTTAAACCCTAAAAAAAATTAATGAATGTAAACCTCAAAAATGACAAAAGAAAATTTTCTAAATAAGATTTATATTTTTTGGCTTTTTAATATTTTTTTATGAATTAAAAACTAAATTAATCTATTTAAAATCCTAGAAAATAGCAAATTAATACCTAAAAATTCTAAAAAATGATATTCCACCTTAGAAAAGTCTAAAATATGATAAAAACTCAGAAAACTATTTTTAACTACTTTTTATAATAAAAATCTAAAAGTGATAAAAATGATTTTAATGCTTGTAAACCTAAAAGTATTTAATCTAAAACTAAAAACTATTTTTTTGAAATTTTCTGAAAACTTTTTCTATTTTTTATAGACTTTTTAAAATTTTAACTTTCGGTAAATAATTAAAAATAACAAATAAGTATGAAAAAATCTAAAGAAACAGGAAAAGTCCTAAATGATGCAAAGATTTTAAGAAAAATAAGCTGGTGATACTAGCTTATTAAATAAGCCTGTAATAAGCTTAAACAAGCTACTGCTTTTTAAAGGAATAATGGCTCAAAAAGGTGATAAAGTTATAATGAGATGAAAATATGACGGATGAGCTATTGTAGCAAAGATGGTTGTACGTGGGGAGTGTGGGACGTTTGGTTGAGAGGATTGAGGTCCCAGGTTCAAGCCCTGGCTCACTTGGGACTTCCCCTTTCCCAAATGTTTTTGAATGCCATTTTTTTTACAACTTTTTAAGGACAGAAAAATAAGCACTTTTTGAAAAGATACTATTTTTATAAATCACGAATAAACACAACAGTAAGCTCTAAAGGGGACATATTAAGCTTAATTACTCTAAGTCCTAAAAACTAACTGTTTGCATTTTTTTAAGGAGAATAAGCAAATGAAAATGACAAATAAGGTAAACAGACAATAAGCTATGTCTAAAAAGCACATAGGAACAAAAATAAGCACAAATGATAAGCTAGATAGACAGAAAAGCTAAAAAGGCTTAAAAACACTTAAAATTTACACTAGAAAGCAAATAAGCTCAAATAAGCTTATGGCAAAACCAAATAAGCTAAAATGGGTTTATCCTAACCTAATAAGCTAAGCAAAACCTAAATAAGCAATAACAATAAGCAGATAAGCTAAAATAAGCAAAATGGCTTTTGGCCAAAAACTGTTGATCAAAAAGCCAGCAAGGAATTTTCTAGCTTAAAAATAAGCTAGCAAACAGATCCTTATGGCTTAGTGGCTTATACCACTGAAAAGGTTGGCCAAAAAGCTACATAAATCATCAATAAAAAAAGAGTTTGAAACACAAATAAGCCCTTAAAAATCTTGATGAAAAAGCTGTTTGTTCTTTTTTTAAACACTTAGAAAACTTTTTTCAGTCTTAACAAACCACTACTTTTGAGCTTAAAAATAAGCACTCTAACAGATCCTTATGGATCTCAAACCTACAAACAGATCAAAATTAGACCCCAAAGAACACATAGCAACAATCTAAAAGCATTTTGAAATAAAGGATAAGCCACAACAAGCATTTGAAAAAGCAATGTCTCAAAAAAATTTAAACACTTAGCACTTTTGACTGTTTTGGCAAAACACAACACTAACAAATGCAGGCAATGAGTCTTTGTTTCTACCTGTTTTTAACACATGCATAAACACAAATACATCACAAATCAACAATAAGCAAGAGCATAATCAAATAAGCCAACAAGATCAGTTATAAACCTACAATTTTATACCACCAATTCTTTAAACCTTAACAATAAGATTTAACACTTAAAAACTTAAACAAACTAAATTTTTGCACTAATTTTAGCTAAACTAAACTAACTAAAGTGTCAAAATGAAATTTTGACCCATTTTAACCCATAAAACCAGTTAAACCAAACACCCCTATAAAACTATTTTTACCAATTTTCAATTGATTTCTTGATTTTCAATGAACAAACCCTTAAGACTAGATTATATATAAGCTAAAAAGACAATAATAAGCAAGTTTAGACAACTAATAAGCACTCAAATAAGCTTAAAACAGATAATGCAATATTAAGCTACTTTAAGACAGATTTTTAATGAAAAACTTGCACAATGATTTCTAAACTACAACTATGCATTAATGAGCATAAAACATTATTAATAAGCCTAAATAAGCAGATAATAAGCAGTACTAAGCAAATGACAAGCTAAAAATGAAAATAAGCTAAAAATGGAAGAAGAGGGTGTACCTTTGTCTTTTGCTTAAACAAGGACCCAAATGCTCAATAAAGCTTATCAACAAGCTCTAGCTTATTTACACAAGCTAGTAAATAACATAAGCCCTTCCATTTCAATCTTATCATCCAAGAGCTTTTTGAGTGACTTTTTTTCTTTTTAGTTTAAAAAGTAGACTTATGCACTATAAGTTATTGAAAAACTTATAGTGCTTAAGTCAGAAGCTTAAGTAAGATTTAAAACAGGTTATGTGAGCTTATGAGAGAGCTTATAAAGAGCTTTTGAAACATAAAGTGAGCTGAAAACTTGAAAACGGATTTAGAACCAAACTACAAATTTCATTAAACTATTTAAAAACATTACAAGTAAAAAGTAAAACGCGCTAAAATAGAACTAAAATAAGCTGAAAGATAGAAAAACTCGGTGCCAAATGGCTTACACATGAACCCTATTTATACTGGTCGAAGGAAGATTCTAGGAGGTGTGCTTCTAAGCTTGTGTTTCTTGTGTGAGAGGAAAAGAAAGCTTCAATCTTGGCTGTTTAATTCATCTAGTGCTTCTTTAAGTCCATCTTGGCCCTTAAATATGTCCACGTAATTATTCCTCAATGATTGCCATGGATTGCCAGCGTGTCAATGCCAAAAACGTCATCTATTGCATCATTATTTGCTTCTAGAAGGGAGTTTAAGTAGGTTTAACCTCAGGGTAAGAGTAATTTTGGAGGAGGGAGATGAACAGTAACAATGGGGGTGGGGGCGGGAAAAGTGGGTGTGTGTTTGTTTGGTGCATGGCACAAGTTTAGGGGTTTGGCAGGAGTGGTCCCTCAAGATGTATAAAGTTATTACATGGTTGGTCCTTGTGGGGATACAACTTTGGTCCTTGGAGTTTTATAAATGTTGCACCGTTAGTCCTTTTAGGGACTAACAGGGTGTTATAAAGGGGTTTGTTGTTAACCGAAGTATTACGGGGTGTGGTTTGGGCCGGGTATGGTAAAAGTGGACTTTGGGATTTTATTTATGTTTTAAGGTGTATAAGATATAAGTGGGCTGTCCCGGGCCCACTAGGTGGGTACAGGTGGGCCCACTTTTGGCAGTTTAGGTTTTCGGGTTTGGTGATGCTCTTTCCGAATCCACTTCCCGGGGTTGACTTTAACTTGACTTTTGATTCACGATCTTTCCGTTCTCATGCTCGGTTTTTTTCGTTTTGGCTTTGATTTTTGTCCTTTTCTTGGATATCCGTTTGCTGCACAATATAAATACAAAACATACAAATACAATGTATTTTTGGTACGTTTTTAGTCATTTAAGTCCGATTTTAGTTGTCAAAGGTATGTGTAATTAAACACGTACCAAAATCCCCCATACTAAGATATTGCGTGTCCTCACGTAATGCTATAAGTAAGCACTTAGAAAACAAAGAATCTCGATCCCCCTCGACTAATTTCTTCGAAAAGTAGCTAAGTGTTCATCGAGGGGAATTAAAGAATTAAGAGTTTAGAAAAGCCCCGTTTTTAATATTTTTAAATGTATACACTTATTCCTAATATTTTTGTATTTTTATCTTTTTCTTATCTTTTTGTATTTTTCTTTTTAAGCAACTAACTAACTTTATTTGACTTTCGTTATTTTCATTTGGGATCATAGAACAAGATGCATTTCGATCCGAGAATGCCCCAAAAAGGATAAATTCATCGTTCCTGACTTTTCATTTGCTCCAAACCTAGCTTAAAACGAAATCACAGTTAAATATCAGATAAAATGCTAACACTACTCATATTTGAACTTGTGAACTTTTCACTCCCGACAATTATTATATCTTAGGTGTATGCGCTATTTTGAATTTCAACCATGGATCAACGTTTTGCAAATTTCTATGTTTCATGTTCCACCCGAGAATAATAAGTTTGAAGGCGAGATCATCTCATGTAGCGACTTTCGTCTCGGCATATCCCACCCTTGCGGCTAAGTGACCAGGATTTTGACACCCCACAGAGACTAGTATCGGGACTCACGGACCTTAGGTTTCAAAAACTCTCAAATTTTCCGTATACACATAGCTCATAAAATAGAATAATCAAAGTTCAAAAGCATATTTGAATTTAACAAAAAGAGATCTATTTATTGATTTACACTTAATATTAAACACTTATGCAATTGTAACCCTCGACCTTTTAGAAGGCTGCAACATCGGTTGTGAGCCGACAAGATGCAGCAAACTTTTATCAGTCTCGGATTTTTATTCTTACTATGGCCTTTCTTTAGAAGGCTGCAACATCGGTTGTGAGCCGGCAAGATACATCAAACTTTTATCAGCGCACAACTTATATTTATTATATATCATTTTTCATAATTAATTTTTTTTAGAGAAGACATCTTTTTGAAAAATTCAAGTATAAGTTTGAACTAAGACTAAATTTTTTGCTATATACTATATAAAAATTGTTGATTTAAGTTTAATCTCCAAAAATAGCACATATACTAATCAAGTTAAGAGCTTATGGGAGAAAAAACCATAAATTACACACATGAGCTCTTAAGATTTCCAACTAATCCTTGTTTAGCATCCAACTCATAATTAACTCTATCATTTTTCGTTCTTCGCAAATTTTTGCGAACGCTTAGCCTAAAAGTTAAGGAACAAGCTAGAGCTCAACACGCTCGATCGGGTCAAAATTTACTCTTATTATACCTAGCAGGAAAGTCAAAAACAGTGACAAAACACTTATTTTATTTTTGGAAATTTTTAAATTTTTTCATTTTTTTGAAATTTTGGTGGTAAAAATGGGATTACGCAAAAACAACGCTGCAGGCATAATCAAATCGATAGATCCTCCCCCCTCAAACTAGATTTAAACATTGTCCTCAATGTTTTAAGAAGGGTCTCTACGTAAATCCTAAGCTGTTTATTAAGTATGCTTAAAGATAAACGTTAGTCGATAAGATTATGATATTGGATTTCCCAAATAAAGCTGAGGATTTGAAGCTCGAGTGATCGAAGGACAAAACCACGAGCACGAGAGGCTTCAAATATCTGGGACAATCTTGGACAATCACAAAAACACAAGCAACGAGAAAGGAAAGAGGCAAGCATCTCACAACAAAAACACTTATTTATTACTACATAATATAACTAGGATAAACATGAGGTGCCTCCCACGAAGCGCTTGTTTAGGGTCACTAAGCTTGACCCAATCCCCGAATTCATTTGTCCTTGGGGAAGGTTTGGAGATCTGGGACAACTAATTTTTGTACGTCCCCTCCAAAGTAGTGATTAATGCGATGACCATTCACCTTGAAGTTTGGCCCGGAGTTTTGAGATAACTCAACGGTGCCATATGGAAAGACATGGGAAATGGTGAACGGTCTGGACTAATGGGATTTTAATTTGCCTGAGAACATCTTTAATTGAGAGTTAAAGAGGAGAACTTGATCATCGACGTTGAAAACACGGTTTTTGATCTTTGAGTCATGGATCCTCTTTGTTTTCTCTTTATAGATTAAAGAGTTCTCATACGCATGATCACGAAGTTCATTTAGTTCATTGAGTTAAACTTTGCGGTGATCACCCGCGATCTCAAGGTCAAAGTTTGCATGCTTCAAGGCCTAGTAGGCTTTGTGCACGAGCTCAATCGGTAGATGACATGCCTTTCCGTACACGAGCTTGTATGGTGTGCACCCGATGGGTGTTTTGTAAGCTGTACGGAAGGCCCAAAGTGTATCATCTAGTTTATCCGACCAAGATGCACGGTTCTCGCCCACGGCCCTTCCAAGAATTCATTTCAAGCCATGATTGGATACCTCAACTTGCCCACTTGTTTGTGGGTGATACGAGGTGGAGAGACGGTAAGTGACTCCATATTTAAGCATGACTTTTGCAAAACTGGTCATTGCAAAAATGGGTTCCGCGATCACTTATGATAGCACGAGGGGCACCGAATAGGGCGAAGAGAGATTTAAGAAATTTGCAAACAACTCGGGCGTCGTTAGTGGGGAGCGCTTTCGCTTTAACCCATTTTGACTAGTAGTCGACCGCAACGAGTATATATTTGTTCCCTCATGAAGACGGGAACGGCCCCATGAAATCGATGCCCCAAATGTCAAATATTTCACAAACTTGGATGGAATTTTGAGGCATTTCATCACGCTGCGAAATTTTTCCTTGACGCTGGCATGAGTCGTAATTTTTAACCAACTCGTGTGCATCTTTGTAAATAGTGGGCCAAAAGAAACCGACATCAAAGACCTTTTTGGCGGTGAGATTTGCACCATGATGTCCCCCGGTGGGTCCATTATGGCACGCTTCGAGGATGTCGAGAGCTTCTTTGCCGTGCACACACCGCCAGATCACTTAATCCGCACAAATTTTGAACAGATAGGGGTCGTCCCAAAAGTATTGTTTAACATCTTTGAAAAACTTGTTCTTTTGTTGGGACGACATCCCTTTAACAATGTAATTTCCCGCGTGGTAATTTGCAAAATCGGCAAACCACAGGGTACATGAGTTACTACGAGAAGTCACCATATTAAGTGTCTCGAGAGGAAACTTTTCATTCACCTCTTTTGGGTCGAGCACATTTTCATACAGGTTATCTAATCGGGAAAGATGATCGGCTGTGAGATTCTCCGCTCCTTTTGTGTCAATTACTTTGAATGTGAACTCTTGAAGGAGGACAACCCACCGGAGCAATCTTGCCTTGGAATCCTTTTTTGCAAAGAGATATTTTAAGGTGGAGTGATCCGTATACACTATGCTTTTGTTCAAGATGAGGTAAGACCAGAATTTTTCGAAGGCATACACTACGGCTAACATTTATTTCTTTGTCGTAGTGTAATGTGATTCTGCCTCGTTCATTGTTTTACTAGCATAGTGTATAGGCCTAAAGTGTTTTCATGATGTTGCCCCAAGACTGCACATATGGCAAATTCGCTTGCATCACACATAAGCTCAAAGGGTAGGTCCTAGTCTGGAGCAATCAAGATTGCAGCTTCAATAAGTTTTTTCTTTAATGTTTGAAAAGATTGAATACAATCATCAGAGAAAATGAACGGAGTATTCTTCTCAAAGAGATGAGTCATCGGTCGGGAAATTTTGGAAAAATCCTTAATGAACCGTCGGTAGAAACCGGCATGACCAAGAAAACTCCGAACACCCTTTACGGTGGTGGGATGAGGTAACTTAGCAATCACTTCGACTTTGGATTTATCAACCTCAATCCTATTTTTGGAAATCTTATGGCCAAGGACAATTCCTTCCTTAACCATAAAATGACTCTTTTCCCAATTAAGACAAAGATTGGTGTCTTCACACCTTTTGAGCATTTGTCTACACGAGAGAGGCAATTTCCGAATGAATTCCCAAAGACCAAAAAGTCGTCCATGAAGACTTCCATCATTTTTTCGATCATATCATGAAAGATAGCCATCATACACCTCTAGAGCATGCCTGATGCATTGCATAAGCCAAAAGGCATGCGACGGTAGGCAAACATTCCGTAAGGACACGTGAATGTTGTCTTTTCTTGATCATTAAAGTAACCATAAAAAGTTAAGTAGTTAAGAGAAAATCACAAAAATCACTCTCAAATATACCACAAAACTTATGTATGATGATAAGGCACAGTTCTGGATGGGCTTATGGACTCTCACTAGCTTGTTTTATACAAGCTAGAGCTTGTAGATTGTTGATTTAACCCTGTTTTGAGCAAGGGTTATATTATCTTGTGTTATTGATCTGAGAAGTAACACGCCCTGGACCCTTATTCCGCTGCAACCCAATTTGGGGGTGTTACATAGGTATTTGTTGAAGCGTAGATAACTTTTGGTGGTTCCGGAATGCCTAAACGTATTTATTTACGAAACGTAAATACTTTACGAAATCAATAAAAATAAAATATAAAAGTTAATTATTACTTTAGTAAAAATAATAAAATGATTGCTTGACGTAAACTTTAATTTGTTTGGTGCCCGCTTACGTTGATTGTTGATTTTTAGTTCACGCGATTTAACGTATTGATTAAAATTAAAAGCGAACGCGTACGAGAAAAAAAATAGTAAATTTAATAGCGTCGTACATTGATCAAAAATATGGATTGTTACGTTTGACAATTATTGTTTAAATCTGTGAATATTTTCTTCTACAAAAATATAAAAAGTACAAAAATATTTTTCATTTTCTTTTACTAGTATAATTATCATATTAAAAATAAAATAAAAATATAAAAACATTGTCCATAAATAGAAATAAAAATAATTTGGTTAAAGAACACCATCAAAATAATACTCTCAACTGGAGTAATATCCATAATAAGTTCCCGAACAAAAGATTTAAAACTTGCCTTTTTTGTGTCTCTTGCGAGGTACGGCTCACCTCATTTTGATAAACAAACTATAAAGTGGGTATAAGGAGGGTTGTTCCAACGAACTACGACCCGAAAGGAGAAATAAGCTTCGCGCTATTCCTACTCCTCCGCTCACCTGTGCGTTTTTCATTCTGAGAGCTACCGTGAAGTAAGATCGATTATTTGGCTTAAGTTCTCTTATCTGATTTTGTCCAATTGTGAATTATGTTGTTAATAAATCCGAAAAAAAAAAAAAAAATAATCTTCTTTTTCCTCTTAACCGTTTAATTCTTTTCTTGTCCCTCTTATTTGTTTAATTCTGATGGAGTCTTATCTCTGTTTTGAATGTGTAGGGTGTGGACAACCGACGGATAACTCTTATTGTTATTCGTGCACGTGCCAACAGTGCGGTTGTCGTCTCATTGATGGAGTTTGTCTTAGTTGTACTTATGGAAATGGAAATCAAATCGATTTTTCAACTCCGTACTCTTTTGATCAATCTCCAAGTTTCTCTCACCACCCCACACACTCTAAGCAAATCTTGTGTGAATTTTGCGGGAACGATACTCAATATTGTCACTGCTGTACACCTCAAAGCCAGTTTATCTATCCAGAGCCTTTTTTTTCATTTTTCTAGTATAATTATCATATTAAAAATAAAATAAAATAAAAATATAAAAACATTGTCCATAAATAGAAATAAAAATAATTTGGTTAAAGAACACCATCAAAATAATACTCTCAACTGGAGTATTATCCATAATAAGTTCCCGAACAAAAGATTTAAAACTTGCCTTTTGTGTCTCTTGCGAGGTACGGCTCACCTTTGAAAGTTAAACAAACTATAAGAGGGGTATAAGGAGGGTTGTTCCAACGAACTACGACCCGAAAGGAGAAATAAGCTTCACGCTATCCCTCTCCTCCGCTCCTTTGTGAGTTTTTCTTTCGAAGAGCTACCGTGAAGCTTGCTGATTATCAGGTTTTAAGTTGTCTTATCTCGTTTTGTCCATTTGTAAAATATGTTGTTTGAAAAATCTGAAAATCCAAAAATAATCTCCTTTGATCTTTTTCATTTGATTCTAAATTTCTCGACCCTCTGATTTAATTCTTCTTTCTCTTATCTTATTCGTTTAATTCTCATGACGTCATATCTACCATATGAGTGTGCCGGGTGCGGTCAACCGTCGAATGACTACTATTGTTATTCGTGTACGTGCCAACAATGCGGTTGTAATCTTATCAATGGAATTTGTCAAATTTGTATCGATTTTTTGACTCCGAATTCTTTCGACGATTCCCAAAATTTTCCCGACCATCCCGCACACTATGAACCAATATGGTGTGATATTTGCGGGAACGATGCTCGTTATGGTCATTATTGTACTCCTCAAGTTCCAAATCTGGAACCATGCTACGATCAATACTATGGTAAGTTCCCGCAAACTTTACAGAGTCTTCCACAACAATATCCTTGTTGTGAAGATTGTGGAGGTCCCCATGCGACTTTTGAATGTCCACCGATGAATCAAAATTTTCACGATTCCAATTCTTTCGGTTTTGACCAAATTCAACCCCCACAATTTCCCGTCATTCATCAAGCTCCTCAAAAATTGAGCACGGAAGCTTTGCATGCCCGAGAAGACCTAATCAATTCGATAGAAAACTTTCTAAAAAAGTTTAATCGTATCTCTTTTGGGAAAACGCCTAAGGTTCTATTGCAAGCTTGGGACAACTTTTTTGAAGTTAAGCACGCTCAATCCGAGGAAGTGCAAGAATTGCTTAGCAAACTTGTTCAAGATGTGAAAATCATAAGTGTTTATCTTTGATCTTTCGAATGATCAGTTTCCTCCTGCCGATAGGAGTGATTTTTATCATGAGGAGTTCGCCGATGAACTCGCTCAAATCATATCTCCACCGGAGTATGATCGTTTCTGCTTTAAGATTGAGCCCGAGCTGGGCAATCTTACAATGGATGTGGTGGGAAATATTTTCCAAGAAAGCGAACCAAGAGTTCATGTGCTTAATGTTTTGCCCACCCTTGAGTTAGATTTCATACCTTCTAGTGAATCCATTTTCGCTTATGTTGTATGGATCTTTCTCCCATTTCTTTTCATTCCCGTTATTCCACCTTATCTTCTCTCCTGTGGGGATGAAGACACCATATTTGATCCCGGCATTTCAAAAGTATCATTTTTCTAGGCCGGATGTATCTCAAGGAAGTGGAACTTTCATGAAATTCAATACTTATCATAGTCACTTGAATGAAAGTCCGATTTTAATTTCCACTTGTTTCCTCAAGGATCCATAAATCCTTGTGATGGGTCAAGCATCGCGACCCTAAACAAGCGCTTCGTGGGAGGCACCCCATGTTTATCTTAGTTTAATCTTAGTAGTAAGTAGTGTTAAATAAGTGTTTTGTGTTGTTGTGTAAAATAGCTTGTCTTTTCCATTACCCGTGTTTCCATGTTGTTGTTATTGTCCAGGATTGCCCGGATTGTGAAGACTCTCAGTTTTGTCATTCATCAAGAGTTTCACATCCTCAGCTTCATTTGGGAATCCGATATCCTAATCTTATCGACTAACGTTTTATCTTTTGGCATACCTCATAAACGGCCTTAGGATTAATGTAGTACCCTTCAAAACATCGAGGACGATGTTTAGTTCTAGTTTGGGGGGGTATCTTCGATTTGATTGTTTCCTGCAGCATTGTTACCACGTAAACCCGTTTTTACCACCAAAATACCAAAAAAATGAAAAAAATTAAAAATTTTTCAAAAATATAATAAGTGTTTTGTCGCAGTTTTGCTTTTCTTTTGGGTAGAATAAGAATAATTTTTGACTTGATCGGGCGTGTTGAGCCCTAGCTAGTTCCTTTAGGCCAAGCTTTCACGAATTCTATGGCTTTGAATATTAAAAGAACGAGAAATGATAGAGTATAGAGTTAAATATAAGTTTATGTGCCAAGCAAGATTCTCTAAAAACTTATACAAGTAAACTTGTGCTTTTCTCTCCCGGTGAATTTCAATCCTCCTAATCATACGTACTAAATTTAATTCAACTAAGTCAATCGATGTTTTCAGAAAAAAGCTTCAATTTGTAACTTGTGTTTCTAAAAGCGGAGATTTTATAGTATTTAAAAAGTTAAAATGCCAAAGAAGCATGAATGGAAATGGGAATGCAAAAAATGCAAGATTATGGATCTTTTGCCATGTAAGCATGCAGTGTTTTTATGGAGCAAGTAAATGATGTGTCGTGATATACTACTCGCTTTCATCGAGGTGGGGTTCAAACTAAAGAAGTCTGTGATTTAGGGATTGGGTTGAGTGTCCGTTTATCTCACTTGGAGTTAAGGTCTAGGTGTGGTTCAAACTAAGGTACACCAATCCTTAGCCATAGTTGGAATAGGTGTTGATGTGATTTCCTCTACGCTAGCAACGGGGTGGTTTTCAAACTAAGAACACGGCGTTGGTCGGGATATTCCTGCTCCGTTTAACTCGTGGTAGGGGTTAAAACTCAGCAACGGCATCCTAGCTTTAAAGAACTTATGATTATGATGTTGAATATGTTGCAAAAAAGTTCTAAAGTTTAAATCTCGAAATCAAGTTACGAAGTTTAATAAGTTGTTGCTTTGAGTCATGATTCATTATGAATTATGACTATGAGAAAATAAGGTTGGTCTATGGTTAATTCAAATGTACAACGCATTCAATCGTATATCCATGATGGGAGTTGAAATTCACAAGTCATAAGTATGAGGGCTTAGCATATAGAATTATATCGACAATGATCTTGATTTAATTGCTTAGCTTGGAACTGTGAAATATCGAGGGACGATGAATTTTATCCGTCAGGACACGCACGTAGATAACTACAGGTACGCTTTCATTCTATAATCCGTATGATAAATAAAGAAATCAAACTTGTTTACAAAAATGAGAAAATCCAAAATATTAGTTGTGTTAGCGTAAAATTCAGGAAAATGGTGAGAAACGGGGCTTACTTGTTTTACTTCATACATTGCGTGTGGACACTCAATACCTTTAGTGTGGGGAATTTGATAAGTGCTTTAATTACACATATCCTTTTACCTATAAAAACTGTGCTTCAATATGACCAATAACAGTCAAAAACTGCCAAATATATGTTGTTTTGCATTTGTATGTGCGGAGTGGATATCATCAAAAAGACAGAAAACCAAGCCAAAATGACAAAACTGCAGCATGAATGGAAAAGTACTGTGCAAAATCAAGGCCACAGTCCTAAAATGCAAAAGTCAGGTCAATACAGAAGATATCAGCAGTTCTAAACCGGAGCCGCGAACTGAAGTAATACTGTTGAATGCAATATTAACCCATCTGATGGGCGGGGAAAGCCAATAGTATATTTATGAGACTGTGATGACACAAATGGGCCCCTCAATCAATTTACAACAGCCGTTTTGTGTGCAATTACAAGACTGTGAAGGACTTTGTAAGGCCCAATTCCATAGCACAGTTTCAGCCAATCTCAGGCCATTGTCACACAAAACCCACTTCATAACCTTAATTGGCTTGAAAAGCCCATAATCATGCCTGTACCTTATTGGGCCTTAAAAAGCCCAATAACATAAGCCTAAACCTTATTGGGCCCAGACACACTCAATTGGGCCCAATACAAGCCCAAAAGCCCAACAAAAGCCCACAATCCTTTTTATAAAGCATAAGGACCAAAAATGTAAATTTTAAAAAACTTTGTTTTATAATTAAAATTTAAAAAATAAATAAAAAGGGCCAAAAATGCCAAGTTTGAAAGTTGTTTTATAAAAAGAAAAAATAGAAAAATAAAACACAAGGGCTGAAATTGCAATTTTCCAAAAATCCTTTTAGTTATAAAACGCAGGGACCAGTTTTGCAATTCCCCTAAACCTTCTTTGTTTTCTTTTCATAAAACAGAGGGGCCATTTGTGCCACTTTCCAAACTTTGTTATAACTAAAATCGGCTTAAAAAGAAATGAAAAGAGAAGAAAAGATGAGGGACTAGTGTTGCCTTTCCCATTCTTCGCGTTTTGTAAACCCTGCAAACCCACCCCCGTACCCGCCAAACTTATTCCACCCATGTCCCACTGTTTTCAACTCCCAAACATCATCTCCAAGTACGTTACACGCTCTCCCTCACCTCTTCCCCCTTTACCCTGCCCTTATTACCCTCTCCCCTGGCATAAACACTCAACCCACGAACCCCCTTCAGTGGCATGCCGATGAACTCCAAGACATATAGCGGGGCTTTAGGATTGCTTTGAAGGTATTGTACACTCACAGCTAGCACATCCCAAGTCAAAGAAAAGGCAAAGGAGCTTGTATAAAAGGAAGAAGAGCAAGCCGAACAAAGCATCTTGTTTTTTTACTTTCTTAGTCTAATTTTTACTTAAGCTTGTTTTATAATTATCATACTCAGTTTCTTTTTAAGATTTCATTGTAATACTTTCAGTTTTAATCTAAGTTAAGTGTGTTTGTGAAAATTACCATTGTCGAAATTTGAAGTATCATTTGAGTAGTTTAATTCTGTTTAAATTGATTAAACATGTGTTAAAAGTTATATAAGTTCACTTGTAATCCACTATCTCTGCCTTATTTCACCAAAATCAGTTAAAAAATTCGATTTTATATAAATAAAGGGGTGTTTGGTTTAGTATGAAAATGGGTCATATGGGGTTTGTTGTGGGTCAAGCTCACTCAGCCAACTTTGGCTGAGTGTGTGGGGTTAATCAAGCCACTTTAATTACCACTTTTAGTTTTAAAATCAATTTTTAAGTGCTTTTTGTTTTCTGTCAAAATTTGGATAAGCCAAATCTAGCTAAACCACTTAAGCTGCTTATGCAGCTTAAGCACACCTTATTTTGTGCTTATTTGTTGTGTTTCTAGCCATTTTGAAACACCACTTGTTCTGTCTTTGGTTTGACCAAGCATAAGTCCAAGTTTAGTTTTGAATGATTTTTGAAATCCCTCAATTTTAAACCCAAAATTCAGCAGCTTTTATTGTTTTTTAGGCCTTCATATTTTGAATATAAGCTTATTAGCCTCCCCTTTTAATCTGTTTGTGTTTTATTTTGGCTAAAAAGCTCTTAAGAGCTTATTTGCTATGCTCAAAGCTCCCTAGACTATGCCTAAACTTACCCTGGTGCTGAGCACCATTTTCAGCCCCTAGTTTCTAGCTTATTTGATTTTAAGCCCCTAGTTTCTTTTAACTTTTATTGTAGCTTATAGGTAGCCCTTTAATTTCCCAAGATCTTATAGCTTATTTCCCCTTTTAGCTTAGCTTAAAAATAGCTTAAAGTAGGCTTTTTTCTATTTTTTGTAAACTGTCATTCATAGCTTATTCATAGTTCAGCTTAATTTAGGGCTTATTAGATTTCCATAGCTTATAATTAGGACTCCCCTATCCCTATTTATCTGTCCCCCATAGTTTAGCTTATTTTGTTAGCTTAAACCTCAAAGAAAAAGCAAAATAAGCTCATAAGCTTATTTAGTTTCTGTCAGCCCATAAGCTCACTTTTCTAGCTTATTCAGTGAGCTAAAAGCATAAGTGCTTTTACAAAAGTTACTCCCCTCAAGCCCCTTAACAAGTTTTCTTTTATAGCTTTTTGATAATAAGCTAGTTGGACTATCTTTGTAATCGGGGACCACTTCAGGGACTGATTGTGTAATTCATCTTTTAAGTTTCAAACGTTAGTCCTGTGGTTAGTTAGCCTGTTACCTGTTAGTCCTTGTGTACTTTTCACTGTCTAGTCCCTAAGTTAACTTTAGTTGATTATTTTATTTATTTAATTTATATTAGGTTTTTTTTTAGATTTAATTAGTATTATTACTTTTCTTATGATATAAACAGTAAAATTTGGGCATTTTTATATTTTTAGAATTGTTAACTTTTTCTTTATTTAATTTCATTTTTTCAGAATTTTTATAACTTTTATTTTTTGTCTTTTTCTATTTTCTTAGTTTTAATTAGTTTTTAATCTTTAAAAATTCATAAAAAATCCAAAAATTAATAAAAAAATATTTTTCTTTTTTATAAAATTTTCTTTTGTCATTTAGTGTCTAGGAAAAATATAAAATTTAGTGTAGGCTTTATTTTTCTTAAATTTCAGTTTTAGACCCGTTTTACCGGGTGCGTTTTACCGTTTCTTTTCGTTTAGCATTCAAACGACCTCCGTTTTAGTTCTAGTTTTCTTTATTTTTTTCAATTTAAGTAATTAGAATTTATTTTTGATTTTAATTTAATTTAGCATATATTTGTATTAATTTTTATACTATTTAGATTATCCAGATACCTATTGCCCTCTTCCCCGTATTGTTAATTAGATTTAATTTTAGGGTTTCCCCTTATAACTAATTTCGTTTCCCGTATTTTTTAAGATCCCTTTTTCCTATATTTGTTTTCCCGTAGATTAAATTAGATTTTATTTAATTAATTTTAGTTGTAATTATATCAGTGTTTCCATCATATATTCTCAATCATTCAATTTCTCATCAAACCAGGATAACTTTCAATTGCAGCCTCGTTGGGACTTACGACCCGGGAATATCTCTTCCGGAATCTTTTTATCATTGATTTGATTCTTATATATTTAATCTCTTTGTGTAGCTTTTGACCTTTTCCCTTGGTTAAGGGCATTTGGTTGAGATTTGCATTTGAGTTATTTTAAGTGTATACCGTCAACGAATCAAGAACTATACTACTCATGATCTAGAACTTGGAGCAGTAGTGTTCGCTCTAAAGATTTGGAGGCACTATCTGTATGGAACTAAGTGTACAGTGTTCACTGATCATAAGAGCTTACAACACATTCTTGATCAGAAGGAACTGAACATGAGACAACGCCGATGGTTGAGTTGCCTTAGTGATTACGATTGCGATATTCGTTATCACTCCAGGGAATGCAAATGTCGTTGCTGATGCTTTGTAGCAGGAAAGAACGAGAACCACTGTTAAGAGTTCGAGCTTTAGTCATGACTATTAGCTTGGATCTTCCTAAGCAAATCTTGAATGCTCAGACTGAAGCACGGAAACCAGAAAACATCAAGAGTGAGGATGTTGGAGGTATGCTGATTGAAAATGCTAAATTTCCAGAGGCAATTAGGACGGAAAAGTTGGAACCTCGTACGGATGGAACCCTATGCCTCAATGGCAGGAGTTGGTTACCTTGTTATGACGATTTACGGACTGTGATCATGCGGACCTTTAAGTACAAGGGTATGTTCGAGTTGCGACGCTTCATCCTATTTGCGTCATTCAATACAAGCACAGTGTCTGACTGTATCCTGTTGTTCATACTAGAAGTCCCCACAACGAAGTATTCTATCCATCCAGGTTCCGAGAAAATGTATCAAGACGTAAAGAAGCTATATTGGTGGCCCAATATGAAAGCCGACATTGCCACCTATGTTAGCAAGTGCTTGACCTGTGCTAAGGTCAAGGTCCCCACACTCCGCCTCCCACCCCACCCCCACCACCGCCGGCCACCCCCTCAGAAACATCAGTGACAATCGGGTTTTGCGCTCGTCCCTGGTATCTCCTAACCACCGAGATGCCTCCAATGAAGTGGGACAATATCACGTATGGACTTTCGCGTTACGCGAGCTTACTAAGTCATCACCATGGGTACCCCCCCGATACCATTTGGCCGTGATGTTGACCCCCCATCTCTTCCCGACTTACAAAGTCCACTGATTTTTTATACCACGGAGGGAAAACTTACACCTGGAGAAAATGGCGAGAATGTAACCTTAAAGGAAAGTAGTAGGTTTTAAAAACAAAAACAAGGCATGGAATACCGCGGTCTCGATTATTTGTGATCGTGACCCTAGGTTCGCTCACATTTTTGGAGGTCATTCATGAAAGCTTTTGGGTAAAGTTTAGATATGAGTACGGCGATCATATCTTCCGCAAGCTGAAGACAAAGCGAGAGACCCTTGAGAACCATACAAACTCTCGAAGATATGCCTTCGTCTTGTGTGATCGCTTTTGGAAATGGTTGCGGTTATAACATTTGCCAATTGGTCGAGTTGTCATACAATAACATTATATGCTAGCATGTAAGGATCTGCACCCTTTGAGGCACTTTACGGTAGAAAATGTTTCGTTCGCCTTTTTGTTGCGGCTGAGGTTGGAGATAGTTCACTCCACGGTCCTGAGTTAGTACAAGAGACGATTGGAGAAATATCATTCAAGGTTAACGCAATGGATGCAAATCCCCGCTCGTGATTGGCACAAAAGAGCATACCGCATTGATTTAGCCGTAAAGCCGATGGAGTTTGAGGTTGGAGATTAAAGTGTTGCTCCAAGGTTTCGCTTGGAAAGGGGTATTTGTACGTTTGGGCAAACGAGGGAAATTAAATCTAGGTTTGTTGGACCCTTCAATGTAATAAAATAAGGTTGGAGTCGTTACATACAAGCCGAGCTTCCTATGAGGAACTGAGCAGAGTTCATTAATACATTTCACGATGTCACTTAAAGAGAGTGTCATGCGCCGACGAAACCTTAGCAGTTCGTTGGATGGCTTCATTTTGATGACAAGCTTCATTTTGCTCGAAGGACTATAAAGATCACAGATCGTGAAGGTAAACTGGTTTGACGCGAAGCCGTATCCCATTAGTCAAGTTTTCGATGGATAACTCCAAGAGAGGTCCAGAGTGTACATGGGATACGCGAGATCAATTCCGGAAGAAATACCCACATTGTTCCTCAAAGACGGGCAGTCGTCAGTGCTGCGTCTTAAGCTTGCGAGGGACAAGGCTCTCAATCTAACCGGGAGAGACTTAAAACACCTCGTAATTTTAGGACAATGTACGATGTTAATATTAGCCACACAATTATTTTTAGCTATTGGAGCGTTTGCTCTTAAACCGTAAACGTCTAGTTTAAATGCTCGGTAATACCAAAATGATCATTTAATGTAAACGGGCATTAACCAAACAATAGTTTACATCAAACAAATGTTAAATAAATATTACGAAAATAATTTATAACTTTTCGTATTTTTTTAGATATTTTTCTAGATATTTCTTTAGATATTTATCTAAAATATCTTTTAGATATTTTCCTTTAACTTAACCCTAGTTAGCTTAACTAGAGTTTCTTAACCTTAGTTTAGCCCTCCTATATAATGGCTTTACTAGTAATGAAAAACATACAAAACAACATTTCCTATAAGGTGTTTAAAACACCATCAACCTCTCTTTTCTCCTCATTCATACCCTCGGACTCAAATAAGCCACACAAACAAATCCACACTTTGTTTTCTCTTCTCCCATATTAGTGTTTACATATCTTACTTAAGGTATTACTAGATAATTGATCCTAAATCCATATCCTTGTAATTTCTAGCTCCTTGCTAGTTTTTTTAATAATATCAATTTGCCGTTCAAAAAAAAAAATCACCACTAATGACTTTTAAATATGTAAAATGAGTTATTATTTATGTTTATGATTTTATGCACTTATTCTTATGTCATATGGTCCTATATATCATGGAAAAGTAAAAATAAAAGTATGTTAACCTATTGATTAAGTATAAACATGTTTAGGTTAAATTAGGGTTTTATAATGTTTCTTAAACTTCACATGTGAAAATAATGAAAGTAAAAGGGTTAAACTTGTTACAATGAAATTATGAGGACTAGGGATGATATTGAACCTTATTATAAGTACCACATATGTAAAATATGGTTATAAGAGTTTTTATAGTAAACTACTAAACTAGTTAATACATAAAACAAGTTTTAAACACATTTTGGAAATAAATATCTTAGGGGCTGTTTTGTAATTCGAAAAATACATATATGTTTTATGATTTTATAAAATACTACATGTCACAAGGATCGATGGGTCATAAAGAACTCGAAAAACCGATTAATAACGAAGAAGATACGTCATTTACAAGTTTAAGATAGTTAATACTTTTATAAAACAATTTTTATAAAAAGTACTATTCACCACAGAAACTTATACTTTATAAACATCCATAATATGATAAAACTTTCAATTACGAGAACGTGCTCGAAAGAATCGCTAAAAACGGAGCTATAACGAATAAGATACGACTAAAACGGGTTTTTCGTAATTAAAAGTATAAAATCGAGTATATAGCTGTTGTGAATAGTAAAAACACTATTCATCGCAGAAAATCAAAAACTTGAAAATATAATATTTTGATCACTCGTCTTACTACGAAGACGTGGACGTAAGAAACGCGAGCAACGGGCTTAAAACGACCAAATTAGGTCATTTTTACGAAAAGTATATTTATAAACGTTTTCACTTTATAAATATTATTTTACTAAAACGATTAGTCGGTGATTATGCTATATAGAATATTGAGTGGTTATCAAAGTGCTATATTACTAGGGAGTTTCATAATGAGGCCTCTTCGGATGGCGTATCGACGAGTTGTTGGATTTACGATTTAAAGTGTCCTAACTCCTCGTACGTCATGTCATGACCTCTTTAATTATGATAGCCCGAACGATAGTACGATGTAACAACTATAAGATTATATTCAATGTTATTAATATAAGTACTCGGTACTTATACGACCTATATTTAATTAGGTTGCATTCGGGAATAATCGTGAAGCATTCCCACACTTGATATAAATTATCAGATCACTCACTTGAGGTGAGTTCATAGCCCCACACTTTTTACAGTTTTACTGATTTACTATTATTTGGGGTGGAAACATGCTTTGTTTTATAAATTGGACGCAAGTGTTAAAAAAAAAAAACCCCCACTTTACTAGTTTTATTGATTTACTATTTACTTGGCGGTGGTAACATGCTTTGTTTTATTAAATTGGACGCAAGGGTTTGAAAGGATATTGATTATGTGTTGCCTATGTAGCGTTAACCCTCATGAGCCCATTTATCATGAACTGTCAATTGCTTAGATGTAGTTGTAAATTGACATAAGTGATGCGCGAATGATAAAAATAGATTATATTGGGATTATCCTCCACGTTTGGGTGTGTTTGCTATCATGGGATTGAAACGTTGACCATGTCGGACTTGGATGGTTGGGGTTACAACATCTGTTCGGGCAAAATAACTGCTAAAATTGCAAATATTGGTTGAGCTTCGTTTGTCATGAGCTATAGTGCAACAATAACTGGTTTTGGGATATGTGGCTTGTTGTAACATCACGGGAAAATCTTGCGGTCCTGCATAATTTAAATACATAAACCTATGAATTCACCAACAATTTTGTTGACGTTTTAAGCAATGTTTTCAGGAGGTCATTAGGCACGAGATGCCAAGGATGCATTGGATTATGTTTTGGATTGTACTGTTAAAGACTTATGTGCATCATGTTTTGGGAAATCTATGTTGTCTTTTGTAATATGAAACAAAGAACAAGTAAAGCTATAAGCTTTTGTAATATGTCTTTTATTTAAATCCAATGTATCAATCTAAACGACTTTTGTGTCGTTCTTATATATATCTTGTGCTGTTGATCTTGAAGTAACATGCCCCGGATCCTTATTCCGCTGCGACCCATTTTGGGGGTGTTACAGATTGGTATCAAGAGCCAAGGTTATAGAGAACCAGGTCAAAATGTTTTTGCTGGACTATAACCGTTTTCAAACATTGCATACATACAAAAAGGGTTTTTACGGGGTATTCATATACAAATTATTGCATTAGTCGGTTAGGCTATATACATGCATAATTGATATACGTGTTTATAATATATTACGTATATAAGGATGATAGTCTTATATTAATATACTTATATAAGCTAATTTTTGATTTCAGATACTATCATGTCAGATTCTGAGCACTCTACGGTTACATACACATCAGTATCTGAGGACGATTCAGACATGGGGTCACCAGGAGTCGAGGGACCTATTTTTGAGGTTCCACCATCGCCGGACTACATACCTGGCCCTGAGGGACCACCATCACCAGATTACGTGCCTGGCCCTGAGGAGCCAGAGCAGGCACCACCTTCACCTATTTACGTACCATTTGTTCCGGAACCTGTTTACCCGGAGTTCTTACCAGTGGACGATGAGGTATTCCCGGCTGAGGAGCAGCCACTGCCTGCTGCTGACTCACCTACTCATCAGTCACCAGGGTATATACCGGAGTCCGACCCTGAGGAGGACCTAGAGGAGGATGACGAGGAGGATCCAGCCGACTATCCTGCTGACAGAGGAGATGATGATGATGATGATGCAGAGGAGGAGGAGCACTTAGCTCCTGCTGACCCTGCAGCTGTTGCTTATTCAGCTGATCAGGACCCATACATTGCTTATCGCGTCACGGCTAGGATGTCCATCCGAACCCAGGCGCCGGCACCTTTCCTCTCCGAGGAAGTTGCTGAGAGAGTGTTAGCCTTACCTACTCCACCACCATCACCTCTCTCTCCATACTCATCACCACTTCCTCAGATACCCTCTCCACCATTACCTATACCATCACCCATTAGCCCTACATATGTTGAGGGATCTCTGGGATCCCGAGCTGCTGGGATTAGACAGAGAGATGCACTACCATCTCCGATTCATGAGACTGAGATGCCTGAGATGTGTTTACCGCTTCGTAAGAGGCCGTGTCGTACTACTCCTGGTCCTGGATGCGAGGTCGGGGAGAGTTCGGCAGCTGGTGCTGCTCGGCAGTTTGGACCTACCACAGCTGAGGCAGACCTTTATGGATTTACTGATATGTTAGAGGCCGCTCCAGGATGCCAGATGTCTAGAGAGTTAGGCTATGGTATTAGGGATACATGGGATGACCTTGTAGGAGCCATCCAAGAGATTGCACCGACCACCCTAGAGGGGGTCAATCAGAGAGTTATTGAGTTGTCTACTACTGTTGACCAAGAGGATGAGATCATACTAATTCTCAGCTTGATGAAGCACATATGACCGAGCTCTACTTAGAGCTCGAGTCAACAGGTTGGACAGTGATAGGCCCTTCACAGACCACTGCCCTTCTGGATCGATAAGGAGCCAGATTATCACGTGCCTGCTGTGCACGGTCTATGGTATGCCTGCGGATCAGGTACATTCATGAGGGCATATCGCTGCGGACTTACGGTCATGAGGCTCATCAGTATGAGATCAACTGATTGCAAGCAGCAGACCGTAGAGGCAGGCGGTTGATTACAGACTGCTAAGAGCAACTATCGAGGCAGAGGCAGTTATAGAGAACCTAAAGATAGTGAATAGCCTCAAGGCTCAGATTATCGAGTTGCAGAGACAGCAGGGACCTGCTAATGATCCTGCAAAACCAATCTACCAGAGGAGGCCCGTAGCAGTTCTAGACGGGGTTATGGATGTAACTACTGTACATTCTGTTAAGTATTATGTGGTTATATCCCAGCTAGCAGACTGTATAGATCTTTTGTTTTTCTAGCTAATCTGTATAGATTTTTTTGTTTTGCTAGCTACTATGTTAGATCTTTTGTTCATGTATCGGCTACTTTGATACATCCACCTACTAAGATACGAGTATATCCTCGTCTAGTATGGCTTTAGGTTATTTTTGTAACCTAAGTGTTGTGATCGTTTGTATTTAAACCAATCATGTATTATTTTCCCAAGTTATATATGAAAAGGTTGGATTATGTTTTATATGAAATCGAATTTATTGTGAATGAATGTCGATTTGTTAATTTCAATACTGTTGTGTATTTCACCATGTGTTGTGATCTCGTTTTATTTATTATGTATACGTCGAGTTATGGTTAAGATTTTTGAAATCTAACGGGTATTATGTTTTCTTGTGATTTAAGAAAATGGCACCAAGAGGAAGGCCCACAAGAACCACGAGGTCAAGGCCAGTCACCGCAACTCCCCCACCAGTCACAGACCCTACTACCACCACTTCGGTCACCAGTGCCCAACTGCAGGCCATGATCGACGAGGGTGTCACTGCTGTGTTGGCAGCACGTGCTACGACCCGAAATGGCGATGATAGCCATACCTCGGGAACAGGTGCGAGAAGGAATGAACGCACTGTTCGGGAGTGCACCTATCAAGACTTCATGAAATGTCAACCCTTATTCTTCAGGGGTACAGAAGGAGTGGTCAACTTGACCCAGTGGTTTGAGAGGATGGAAACCGTGTTTCGCATAAGTAACTGCACTGTGGAGAATCAAGTGAAGTTTGCCACTTGTACTCTTATGGGAACTGCTCTAACATGGTGGAACTCACATGCTAGGACAGTGACTAATGAGGTGGCATATGCAATGACGTGGTCTGACTTGAAGAAGAAGATGACAACTAAATATTGTCCGAGGAATGAAATCAAGAAGATTGAGGCAGAATTGTGGAACCTAAAAGTACAAGGCACCGATGTGGTAGCCTACAACCAACGTTTCCAGGAACTGGCATTGCTGAGTGACAGGATGTTCCCTGAAGAGACTGACAAAATTGAAAGATATGTCGGTGGGATGCCCGACCTGATTTACTCAAGTGTTGTGGCATCGAAGCCAAAGACCATGCAGGAGGCTATTGAGATGGCAACTGAATTGATGGATAGGAGAAATAACACTTTAGCTGAGAGACAGGCAGAAAACAAGAGGAAGATTGAAGACACTCCTCGAAATAACCAAACCCAACAACCAAACAAAAGGCAGAACACAGGCAGGGCCTATGCTGCCGGGAACGGTGACAGGAGACCGTATGAGGGGGCTAAACCTCGATGTCCCAAGTGTAACTTCAACCATAATGGTCCTTGTACACCACCATGCACTAACTGCAAGAAGCCTGGCCACCTGGCCAAGGACTGTAGGAGCCGGCCTGCGACTGCAAACAACAACAACCGCAATAACAATAACAACAACAACCGCAACAACAATAACAACAACAACCGTAACAACAACAACCAAAGAGCCCAAGGGGCAAATACCAATGCCATCGTTTGCTTTGAGTGTGGGGCTCCAGGCCACTACAGGAGCAACTGCCCCCAGTGGAAGAACAAGAATCAGGGAAATGGTAACGGTGTAGCCAGGGCTTATGCAGTGGGAGTTGCAGGGCAAAACCCAGACAACAACGTTGTGACGGGTACGTTTCTCCTAAACAACCGTTGTGCTTCCATTTTATTTGATACTGGTGCAGATAGAAGTTTCGTGTCTACTCAATTTAGTGCTTTGATTAATATAGCCCCCACTACATTAGATCATGGTTATAACGTTGAATTAGCTGATGGTAGAGTAATATGGGTAAATACGGTATTACTGGGTTGCACGTTAAATTTTCTGAACCATCCGTTTCACGTCGACCTAATGCCTGTTGAAATGGGTACTTATGACGTCATAATTGGCATGGACTGGTTGACGAAAAACCAAGCCGTTATTGACTGTGCTAAGAAAATCGTTCGTATTCCCTTTGGGAGCGAAATCTTAATTTTTCATGGAGACGGAAGTAGAAATAAACGCGGGACTCGATTAAACATCATCTCGTGCACCAAGGCCCAGAAGTATCTGCTTCAAGGATGTCACCTCTTTTTGGCACATATTACCATCAAGGAGGCTGGAGACAAGTCGAAGAAGAAGCAACTGCAAGATGTACCGATCGTCAAAAATTTTCCCGAAGTATTTCCCGAGGACTTGCCAGGTCTTCCACCTACCAGACAAGTGGAATTTCACATCGATCTAGTACCCGGTGCTGCACCTGTAGCACGGGCACCTTATCGATTGGCCCCATCAGAAATGAAAGAATTGGCGGATCAACTACAAGAGCTTTCCGACAAAGGCTTTATAAACCTAGTTCGTCACCAATGGGGAAGCTCCCAGTACTATGCGTCAAGAAGAAAGATGGATCGTTACGGATGTGCATAGATTATCGGGAATTAAACAAACTAACGGTGAAGAACCGTTATCCGCTACCAAGAATTGATGACTTATTTGACCAACTTCAAGGATCGAGTGTCTACATCGTAGATCGACCTACTTTCAGGTTATCACCAATTGAGGTTTGATGAAGAAGACATCCTCGAAGACTGCCCTCAGAACTCGATATGACATTATGAATTCCAAGTTAATGCCGTTTGGTTTGATCCAACGCACCTGCTGTGTGTTTATGGACCACATGAACCGAGTGGTGCAAACCTTATCTGGATAAATTCGTAAATTGTCTTTATTGACTATTTTTGATCTATTCCAAAATAAGCAAGAGCACGAAGAGCATCTGAAAGATATTATTGGAGTTGTTGAAGAAAGAGGGGAGTTGTAATGCAAAATTTTCCCAAGTGTAATTTAGGATTCCCAAGTACAGTGTCCGCGTCACTTGATTGATAATAAAGGCATTACAAGTGGATCCATCCAAGATCGAATCCGTTAAAGATGGGCATCTCCCTAAGACAACAACAACGGAGATTCGCAGTTTTTATAGCCGTTGCTGGGTATTATCGACGATTCATTGAAGGTTTTCAAAGATCGCCAAACCAATGACCAAGCTCACTCAAAAGAAGGTCAAGTTTGAGTGGGGTGACAAACAAGAGGCAGCGTTCTAGTTATTGAAGCAGAAGTTGTTGTAGTACACTCAATTTCTGGCTTGCCCGCGAAGGAATGAAGATTTATCCGTATACTCGATGCCTTCGACAAGGGTTTGGGGCGCTGTGTTTGTGCAAAGGGAAAAGGTTATTTCTTATGCATCACGCCGGTTAAAGATCCATGAAAATTCATGAGAAGAACTATACAACTCATGATTTGGAACTTGGAGCAGTGGTGTTCGCTCTCAAGATCTGGAGACATTATTTATATGGAACTAAGTGTACGGTGTTCACCGATCACAAGAGTTTGCAACACATTTTGGATCAAAAAGAGTTGAACATGAGGCAACGCCGATGGCTAGAGTTGCTAAGTGATTACGATTGCGATATTCGTTATCACCCGGGGAAAGCAAATGTCGTTGCTGATGCTTTGAGCAGGAAAGAACGAGAACCACCATTAAGAGTTCGAGCCTTAGTCATGACTATTAGCTTGGATCTTCCTAAGCAAATCTTGAATGCTCAGACTGAAGCACGGAAACCAGAGAACATCAAGAATGAGGATGTTGGAGGTATGCTGATTGAAAATGCCAAATTTCCAGAGGCAATTAGGACGGAAAAGTTGGAACCTCGTACGGATGGAACCCTATGCCTCAATGGCAGGAGTTGGTTACCTTGTTATGGCGATTTGCGGACTGTGATCATGCACGAGTCCCACAAATCAAAGTATTCTATCCATCCAGGTTCCGAGAAAATGTATCAAGACGTAAAGAAGCTATATTGGTGGCCCAATATGAAAGCCGACATCGCCACCTATGTTAGCAAGTGCTTGACCTGTGCTAAGGTCAAGGCTGAACATCAGAGACAATCGGGTTTGTTGGTACAACCCGAGATGCCTCAATGGAAGTGGGACAATATCACGATGGATTTTGTCACGAAGCTTCCTAAGTCATCACAAGGGTACGATACCATTTGGGTGATCGTTGACCGACTTACAAAGTCTGCAATTTTTATACCCATGAGGGAAACTGACCCTCTGGAGAAACTAGCGAGAATGTACCTAAAGGAAGTAGTAACAAGGCATGGAATACCGGTCTCGATTATTTGTGATCGTGACCCTAGGTTCGCATCAAATTTCTGGAGGTCACTTCAGAAAGCTTTGGGTACAAGTTTAGATATGAGTACGGCATATCATCCGCAAACTGACGGACAAAGCGAGAGAACCATTCAAACTCTCGAAGATATGCTTCGTGCTTGTGTGATCGACTTTGGAAATGGTTGGGTTAAACATTTGCCATTAGTCGAGTTTTCATACAATAACAGTTATCATGCTAGCATTAAGGCTGCACCCTTTGAGGCACTCTATGGTAGAAAATGTCGTTCGCCTGTTTGTTGGGCTGAGGTTGGAGAAGTTCAACTCACCGGTCCAGAGATAGTACAAGAGACAACCGAGAAAATCATTCAAGTTAAGCAAAGGATGCAAGCCGCTCGTGATAGGCAAAAGAGCTACGCTGATTTGAAGCGTAAGCCGATGGAGTTTGAGGTTGGAGATAAAGTGATGCTCAAGGTTTCGCCTTGGAAAGGGGTAGTAGTTGGCAAATAACGAGGGAAATTAAATCCCAGGTTTGTTGGACCTTTCAAGATAATAAAAAGGGTTGGAGACGTTGCATACAAACTCGAGCTTCCTGAGGAGCTGAGCAGAGTTCATAATACATTTCACGTGTCCAACTTAAAGAAGTGTCATGCCGACGAACCCTTAGCCGTTCCGTTGGACGGACTTCATTTTGATGACAAGCTTCAGTTTGTCGAGGAACCTATAGAGATCACAGATCGTGAAGTTAAACGGTTGAAGCGAAGCCGTATCCCATTAGTCAAGGTTCGATGGAACTCCAAGAGAGGTCCAGAGTTTACATGGGAACGCGAAGATCAATTCCGGAAGAAATACCCACATCTGTTCTCAAAGACCGGGCCGGAGGCCGTGTCAAGTGCTAAGTCGTGCGTCTTAAGCCTTGAGGACAAGGCTCAGCTAACCGGGGGAGACTATAACACCTTGTGTTTTAGGACAATGTACGACGTTAATAAAGTCACTATTTATTTTTAGTATTGTACGCGTTTGTTTTTAATGGAAATCGTTAAGTTAAATCGCGTAAGCTAAAAATGATCAGTTAACGTAAACGGGCATCAAGCAATTTATTGTTTATGTCAAACAAGGGTTAAGCAATTATTTTGAGAATAATTATTAACGTTTCACAAGTTACTTTATCGGATACGTGAAAGTGTTTACGTTTCGCGATAAATGACAATTAGGTTTTCCCGGAACCCTAAAAATCAACGTACGCTTCAACAAATACCTACGTTTATATACAATGATCAAAGTTTATAAAACTTTAGGCATGTGTATATATTTATACACATCTCATATGATTATACAAGATAACAAATACTTTACAAAATACCAAGACTTTACAAAGTAAACTTTTATATAAAAACTACACTTTACTTTTAATTAAAAGTTTTACTTATACTTTCCTTTTATAAAATGCAAGTAATCTAAAAAGAAATAAAAGAAAATAAGCTAGGAACATCATCCCTTGAAATCATGGGATGATTCCACTATTAAGGGGTAGGGAACCATTAAACATAAACATTTAAGCCCTTAAAACCCTCCCCCTTTGTCCCCTTGAATCCCACGGCACAAGACCCCTCCCCCTTTGATTTTTCTAGTCAAACTTTGCAAGTAAATATCTTATAACCTCTTCCTATATATATCATGCATGCATAAGAAAGTTTACTTACTCTTTTACTTAAGAAAAATTCATTTCTTTCCTCCCTTTCTCTCCTAAAAGCCACGGCATTATTAAGCCACCCAAACAAATCATACAAAATTTTTCTACAATCCATACAAGCCTTTACACATCAATCCTCAAGGGCATCCAAAGTGTTTGTTGCAAGCATTGGATCAATCATTGTAAGATGGATTCAGGAAGAAAAGGAAGATTATGTTTCAAACCTAATCCTACGGGTTTTATAAGCTTGTAAGCTTTGGTTTTGAGGTCTAAACCACGGTTTAGCACATTATTTCTCATCTTATACATCGTCCCTAAGGTCTTCCTAATTCCTTCATACTTTTTATTATCATGATTTTATGTGTTATATGTTAATTATGGCTAAATCACCACTAAGGACTTTTTAATATGTAAAATGAGTTTTCATTTATGTTTATGAATTTATGCACTTATTCTTATGTCATATGGTTATATATATCATGGAAAAATGAATGTAAAAGTATGTTAACATATGGTTTAAGTATAAACTTTATTTAGGTTAAATTAGGGGTTTTAATAAAGGATTCTAATCTTCACATTTGAAAATAATGGAAAGTAAAATTGTTAAACATGTTTACAATGAATTTAAATAAGGAACTATTGGAAGATCTTGGGACAATAATATAAGTATCACATATATCAAACAACGCTATTAAGGGTTTTAAAGTAAACTAACTAATTTTAAATAATACCTAAAACAAGGTTTTATAAAAGATATACACATGAAAAACTTAGGGCTGTTTTGATCCAAAATGACATACAGTGGGTTTGACATAATATAATAAAAAACGTCTCTTGACCGATTCCAAAATGATAAAAAAACACTCACCGAAAAAAAAAACCGATTTATAACGAAAAAGATACGTTAATTACGCAGTTTAAATACGCTATAAATAACATTTATAAAACATTTTCATAAAAAGTTACTATTCAAAAAATTTTTACAGAAAACTAATATTTTTAAAACATCTAAAATATGATATAACTTTTAATTACGAGATCGTACTCGAAAGAAACGCTAAAAACGGAACTATAACGAATAAACTACGACGTTTACGATAATTAAAGTTTATAAAAGTAATTTTATAAACTATGAACAGTAAAAAACACTATTCATCAGTGGGATTAACTTTATAAAATATAAAAACATCTTTAATAAAAAAGACGTACTCGAGAGGAATCACTAAAACGGGAGGCATATTAAAACGAATAAGTTATTACGATTACAAGTTTACGCTAATTAAAAACTAAAAATGACAAACTAGCTGTTGTGAACAGTAAAATTGCTATTCACACCAGATTTTTAAAAACTTAAAAATGTAATATTTTGATCACTCGTCTTACTACGAAGACGTGGACATAAGAAACGCGAGCAACAGACTTAAAACGACCAAATTAGGTCATTTTTACGAAAAGTATATTTATAAACGTTTTCACTTATAAAAATTATTTTAACTAAAAACGGATTAGTCCGGTGATTATGCATATATAAATATTTAGTGGTTATCAAGAGTGCCATAAATTACTAGGGAGTTTCATAATGAAGGCCTCTTCGGATGGCGGTAATCGACAGTTGTTGGATTTAACGATTTAAAGTGTCCCTAACTCCTCGTAACCCATGTCCATAGACCTCTTAATTATGATAGCCCGAAACGATAGTACGATGTAACAACTATATGATTATAAATGTATTAATTAAAGTTACTATAACTATAACGACCTTAATTAAATAGGTGCATCTAAACGTTTTACGTGACCTTTTAATCTGTGTTTTTTTTGGACTATCAGTACTCAAGTGAGTCATAGCCCCACTTATTACAGATTTTAAACTGATTTACTATGTATTTGGGGTGAAGAAACAATGCTTGTTTAATAATTGGACGCAAGTGTATTTAAATATATTGATTATGTGTTGTGCCTAAGTAGCGATAACCTCCAAAAGAGCCCATTATCATAGAACTGTTCAATGCATAGATTGTAGTTGTTAATTGCATTATGTTGCAGCGCCTGAATGATAAATAGATTGGTGTTTGGGGGATGGTGGGGGTAGGTGACAATTAGGATTAACCTCCCCGTTTGAGTGATAGCTGTCAATGGGAACGAACGTTGAAAACCCATTTGTCGGACTTGGTGTTGGCGGGTTACAACACTGTAACGGGCAAAATAACTGCTAAAATAGCACATATCAGGTTAGCTTCAGTGTCAATGAGCTTAGTGCAACATAATCTGGTTTTGTGATTGTGGCCATATGTGTAAACAACAGGGAAAGTCTTGCGGTCCTGCATAATTTAAATACATAAACCTATGAATTCACCAACATTTTTGTTGACGTTTAAAAGGCATGATGTGTTCAGGAGGGTCAATAGGCACGAGGTTCCAAGGAAGCATCGATTACATTTTGATTGCAAGACACTTAAAGATTTATGTGCATCATATTTTGGGAAATGTATTGTTGTCTTTTGTAATATTAAACAAGGAACAAGTAAAGCTTTATGCTTTTGTATTATGTCTTATAATTAAATCCAACGTATCAATTTAAATGACTTTTTGTGTCGTTCTTATATATATCTTGTGCTGTTGATCTTGAAGTAACACACCCCGGATCCTTATTCCGCTGCGACCCATTTTGGGGGTGTTACATCTCATATCGTACCAAGGACCTTGTGGTTACCCCCTTAGCCCAGGCCATAGATACTCACAAAGTAACCTTCCTGCTCGCTAGGCCACAGTACCATCCACTAAGCAGGTCATGGATACCCGCAGGTAATCCCCCTGACTTAGTTCGCAATTCTCAATATCACATCACAAAACATGTAGCACACAACATACAATAGTCACGTATAGTCCATGCATCTTTGACAACGCATTATCACATTAATCAAAACATTTCCAAACACTTTGCATCATTTCCACCCCAATAAATCATAAGAAAAGAGGGGATATGAAACTCACCTGATGCACAAGCAGCTTCCAAACAATATCAACACAAGCTACACAATACAAACACAAACGTGTTACACGCGACCAAGATAAAAGCTCAAGTCCATGTAACAATCATATGATGGATGTCTATTGTAAAACCCAAAAATTTGAATTTTATTTCATATTGGAAATTTTGAATATAACCTAAAGTTTATTAATAAGCATTTGAAATTAAAATCTTAGGTTATAATTTTTGGAAATTATAGAGATATAACATAAGGTATTTGTTTTTAAAAAATATATAAAATATATATATGTACATATATGGCCGGCCATTTAAAAAAATAAAAAATAAATAATATATCTTGTAATTTGATTATTTTGTATATTTACTTTCCTTTGTTTGTAAAAATTAACCTATTTTAATGATAAGCATTAAAAGCTTTAGTAATTATTTTTGCGAATGCTTAAAAATTGGAAAAATAAAAATTGTTCCCCTCAGTCCTGTGTGAGGTTGTTTCATCGTTTTCAAGTCTCGAGAGTCATGAATAGGCTAAAATAAAAAAAGCCATTACGGAAGAGGAAGTGAGATTTTGTCATTAGTATTGTGTTTTTATTGGATTATTATGGGTTTGGGTTTTTTATAATGTGTAGCTTATAAATATAAGGTTTGTATGTGGGGAGGTATTTATGTGGTATTATTATATTTATAGGGGGGTAGTTGGTGATGTTGATTAGAAATGGTGGGTGGATGAATAGAGCTAAAGAGGCGATAGATAGCGAGTTTTTTAAAATGTTATATAATGTGTGTTTAATTATTGAGGAAAAATTGTGGGGGATTTGGGTTTTTATTTGAAAGTTTAGTAATTGTTATTTTAGATTATGTTTTAGATTTGGACATTTGAGTAATTATGGTCTTTAGATTTGAATAATTAAGTTAACGGGTTTGTTGTAATTGGTTAATTAGTTTATAATAGTTGTCTCCCCCTAAGTTTCATCCACATGGCCTTTCATCAGCAGTTCAACTGCTTCCCCCAAACAGACAGCCATTTGAAGCAAATATGAAACTTTAATGTAGTTGACAAATCTTCTAACTATAGCGGTTTAAGATCGCAGCGGAATTTGTAGAAGAAGAAGTAAACCACACTTAGCAGCAAATCTGACTTCTTCATTGCGGATTAGTAGCCAATCCATTCAGGGTAACATGCACAGACATCACACATTTCTTCCCCCTGGTCGATGCAGTCTATCGAAATATTCAACCAAAAAATATGATAGTCAAAAGAGTATGAAAAGGAATAACACAAGTACACCTTTCTTCCCCCTGATTGCATTCGATGACCATCGAAAAAATCATAATCTGTTTACGCCTGAATATTCGATAGAAAAATCATCTGTGAAGTCACTTATCCAACCTCGGATTCTTTCGGCTCTTTGTAATGATTACTAATGGAAAGAATGCAGTATCACAAACTTGATGCTGAAGTAGAATACCACAAACTTGTGACTTATGTCTTGTGCTATCCACGAGACTCCAAACTTACACTAAATACTACAACGTAATTCCTTGAAGTATAAGTAGACCTAAGTCTCTTGACAAATCCTCAACTATGTGAGACACTGAGCACTACAATGTAACTCCTTCAAGTGATAGCAAATGTGCGCATTGAGCACCAACTTCTACGTTTATAGATCACACATTGCTAGTTTGACAAGTTTTCATCAACACCGGTTATAAGCTCGAACAAGTTATCTTTAAAAGTCATCATCCAACCAACCCCGACTTTTAAGATATGATAAGTACACGCACCCAAGAAATACCACTTCAACTTCAAATAAATGATAACGAATCATCCCCGTAATCAATTATTATGGTTAAATCCCAAGACTAGCCTTTTGAACGGTTTTCGTGAATCTTTTAGCCGGATCGTTTTAAGCAATAAGTGATGTTTTTGTTTTTGCATTTAAGCCACAATAGTCCAGCTTAATAAACCACTTTAGCCCAAACATTCGTTATGTATTATTAAGCCAGCCCTTGGTCCAAATCAAACCAAGGTTGGGAGGTAGAGGGTGTGTGGATGATTGGTGGGAAGGACAACATACAAAAAGCAGAAAACACCAGGCATGATGCGACACAAAGACATGATGGCTTAAAAAGAAGTCAACAGCGAAAACAAATGCATCTCCCAACAATCACCCAAAAAAACCATCAAAAACTTCAAATAACATAGAACCCATTCTTTTTTCGATATGAGTAACTATCAGCTTAAATCTTTGTTAAGTGCATAAACATTACTCAGCCCATTTGCGGTATATCTAATCCCAAACTAAAACGTTACAATCCACACAAAGAAAAAAATCAAGTAACCTGCCCATATACATTTCCATATCTGTTTAGTACTAGGCCCAATTTAGACATGTTGATATATGGCCCCACATCTCACACATTTTTTCATTCACCATAACCCTAATCTTATATCACACAGAACCCTAGTTCTCAAAAACAACGCGCCCAGGGACCAACGGAATGGACTAGGAATAGAAATTAGGACCGCCAATCCCTCACTCCATCTCAGTTTAGACACCTTCTCTCTTCCTACAAAACTTCCAAACTCATATTCTTTTCTCCTTTCTTGTAAACGCAATCACATACATATACATTAATCAACCCATACACAAACCCCTTTGATTTCATTCACAGTTGTAGCTCAAACCCATAAATTTACAAAAAACGTTCTGGCTTCAAGATCCTAGGAAGGGTCTCGATAGGTTTTTCATCCTTGTTTTAGCATTGTTCAACTCGAAACAAAGAAAAGAGAATAACAAAAATTGTTATAACTCTTTCTTTATTTCGGATAGTAAAAAGACAGGACTTGTTTCCTTCATAGATCAATGATGAAAACTTCTCTCGTGGTCTTGATCTTGTAAAGGCCAACACTCTAATGTAAAACACAAAATGAGAAGAAATCTGAGATCTTGGCTCGTTAAGTAATCTTGTGGCGAGTCTGTTTGTGTTTGTTAAAATGAGGTATGAAGTTGTGGAGGAGGAAAAGATATAGGTTAGAAAGGATTTGGTATAGGTTTGATTATTGACTGCAATGATGGGAGTTGTTGGTTGTTGTTGCTGTTGAGAGGATGTGTGTCAGATGTTCTATTTCTTCTTTTCCTTTTCGATCTAAACTGACTCGGTAATTACCGAGTTCTCACTAAGACGACTCAGTTGGTTCGTAAATCAATTTCGATACCGAAAATCACTTATCAAAATCAATCTGTCGAAAATGACTTATCGGAAAATCTTCATCTTCTTTCTTTCTTTTCATTTTCGACATATATCGAAATTGGTCCATCGAACAGGTTTATCGAAATTTGTTCCATCGAGATTTACTAGTCGAAATTTACTGTCGAAAATCTTTAGTAGTTTAGTATTGATAGCAGTTGAGGTTGTTTTTAGCAGTTAAGTATGGATCTGTTGTTTTTTTCTTCATCTCATTGCATTCTCGACAGCAGTTATATTATCGAATTTGACCATTGACCAAAAGTCAACATCAAAATTGACTTTCGAAATTGTTGTTTGACTAGTTCCGAAAATGTTACAGATCGAATATTACTTCCGAAAATTGCTCAAATCAATAGTAAACTGCAGTCGAAAAGCATTAACTAGTCGAAATTGGACAAATTTTATGATAAAACCGTAAGCAGCCAATCCCGAACTAGTCAAATATATCGAAAATGTAAAACTATACTGCTATAATCACAAAACTCATATCTGAATAAGCTAAAACCATAACTAAGCTACTGAAAGACTGTAACAGAACTATATAGGCTGAATATGATCAAATCTGAACCGAATAAGCTAACTGATCACAACTGGACTAAATAAGCCAAAATAAGCTGAACCGAATAAGCAGAAAAACATCACGAATCGCTCCTGCAGCTCTGATACCACTTGTGAGGTTTCTTGATTCACGATCTCAGGAGGTCGAGGAAGCTCAAAATAAGAATAAGCCATTTTGGAGAGGAGAGAGCTTTTTCAATTTTCAAGTTTTATTAAAAGGAAAAAGGAAATGGAAAATACAAATGTGAGCTTCACCCTTTAATGTTGATTAGAGGGGAGTATTTATAGGTAAAACACAAGAACACTTTGGACTAATTACACTTTTAGTCCTTGTGTTTTAACGTAAACATAAACTAGAGTAATTTCCACATAGACACCATATTTTTGATCCTAACACTCCTTATCTCTTAAATCCGGCCCCCTTTAGGTGATTATACACCAAAATCTTTTATTTTTGTAATGAAACTTATTTAGGAAAAGAGTGTAAAGGGATTAAGATAAACTTGTGTAATCTTTTTAAAGTTATAAAAGATTTTGTCCCCCCTTCTCTCCATCTTTATAAATTTAGCCCCCTCTCTCCCATTCTCATCATTCTCTCAAAATTCTTACTCCATAATTTTGTGTATTCTTCCATCAAAGTTTCAAGCAAGAAGAAGGTTTAGGTGTTTTTGAGTAATCTTGGTGTGGTTTGATCTTCAATCTTTGGTGTGTTCTTGGTGTTTGATTTGTACTCATCCCTCATTCCATAGGTAAGTCTTAATTTGTTTCATTCTTGTGTCACCATAATTTCATATGCAAAAATTTTCATATAAAACCTAAAAGAATGTAAGAAATAAAGTGTTTATATTCTTGTCAATTTCTCTAGGGTTAATCTAATTTAAAATGGTTTAATTGCATGTTTTGAAATCCTAGATGGTCATTAATGATGTTATTAATAAAAAAATTACAAGATTAGAAACCCTAGGGTTGGTTTTAATGGGTGTCGATTAGAGTCCATTTTATCATGGTTAATCAATATCTGGCAGAATTTTAGGTCGTGTTCAACAGAGTATATCTTAATGATAAAAATTGTTTTTAACATAATTCTTGAGCCTAAAGTGAAGTTCAATGAATCTAGTTTCTGGAAAATCCAGCATCATGTCAATTGGAGGTCGAGAAGGTCGATTTTTAGATTTTATAAGATAAAGTGTCAAAACTGGGATTTCAGTCCGAAAAATTCAGTTGTAGTATTTGATTTTTAATTCTCAAACCATAACGAATTAGCCTTTGAAATTTACGTAGGTTTATCTTCATGATATTAGCTACATCCATGATTTTTTTAAGATTTTTCTGAATTGTCTAAGTATGGTAAATACGTGTCAACTTTTCAAAGGTTCTGTCAGGTCAAAATTCGGGTCTGTTTTGGGTAACAAGGGTCAAAGGGATACTTAAACATGGAAGAAAATTAAACCAATGATCATGGGTGTATTAGACATATGTAGGAACCTCTGTAATTTTTGGTGTAATTTTAGAAGATGTTTTTATGGGTCTTTTAGGTATGGAAACTTACCTTAAATAAGTAGTCAAAATCTAGAATTTTTGGAAACATTAATTAAGTCAAGTAAACTTTACTTATGGTAAGATCAAGTGATAAAAATTATGAAATAAGATAGATAATAATATGTAATCATGGAACTGTGTAGATTTGGTGAAGAGGTTTTGATCTTTTGTCTTCGTGTTCGTTCTCTCCGATTGCTTATTCGTTAAGGTACATATATTCCGTCCTTTTTTAGTAAGGACACTTCATTCTCTTTTGTTTGGCTACTTGATCTATTTGATATTTGTTTGATACTCCTTTGAGTTGCTACTCGTAATCATGACTCGTTTGACGTTGACAATCTGGTTGATTCGATATTCGTTTGTATGAATCTGTTGGTTTTTGTTTGGAATATGCTACTAGATTCGTTTCCATATTTGGATTATTTAAAACTTAGTTTCACTATATTTTTTGCTTTAATCTTGCCGAGCTATTTTATCTAGTCATAGGAAGGTACCATGACCATGTCATTGATGCAGCTCGGGAAAAAAAAATGAAGTGAGAACCGAAATAGACAATAGCATGACACTAAATTTGGCGTAGTGATAGTCCACAGGCATTTCCCTTTTGTATGTGCACTATTATGATTTGATTAATATATTGTTTCTACACACTCCATCGTGTGCTTAGTGTTGTGTGGATATATCTTGTTTTGTAGGAGCGTATGGAATGCCTCCTAGGTACTTAGTTCCGTTCAGTTATATGTGAATGGTTGTGTGTGTGCAATACACCCCATATCATATTTGGTACATCAGAATGCATACCTGTGTAACATTGTTGTAAGACTATCTGATTATTGTTTAGGGTACTAAGCATGTGGCATACTTTTAGACATTGTTGACTACTGGCATTCCTTTTATTACTCTATCCTATTCAGTGTTCATTTAACAATATTATTCATTCATTTTATTACTGTTATTATTATATCTGTTCACTGAGCGTTAGCTCAGCCGCGTTTTCTTTTCCTGCGGCAGGTGCTAAGCGGGAAACTGGGATATGAGCGTTAAGAGTAGGAGCTTTTAGAGGACCCACCTTTAGAAGAACCCTTTTTATTTGGATTTATGATTTAAGACCTTTCCTTTTGAAGATTTCTTTCATTTGACTTTGTTGGAATTTAATACTGTTGGAAGTCATTTTGTTTCATGACTTGGTATTTTGATTAATAAAGTCTTCCGCTTGCGTTTATATGTTCTGATATGACCCCATAATGTAACTCTTGGTCTCTTTATTGGAGCAAGATGTTACATCTATGGTGATTAATTATCCCCATGGGTCACCCCGACACCATGCCCAACTTTAACCATCTTGTTAACATGTTACATTAGTTAACTACAATTTATCCAAAAATGCATAATTTTAGCGTGTCTTAACCAACTTAAAAACCATATTTGCTGACCTTTATAAATTATACCAAAAATCATCTAAGCTCCTTTATGTGTTTATTAAATACCTTGAGATTCCCAAATACTCATTACATGTGCAACTATCCCAAATAAAATCAAACTTCAAAACTGTCCTAATTCAGATCTGATTGCACACCAAAATGTATCACTCTAACTACCATACTTAAACATGCTTTCAGGGGCTAATTTTCACAGGATTATCAATAGACATATGGAACTTAACTACTGTAGAAGGGCTAAGCTTAATTCCACTTTTAATTTAGGGTTTCACCCTTACAAACATGACCTAATTCTGACCCGTATTTACTGTCTTGACCACTTTTTTTGCAGAGGTTATTTGAATGCCTTCCCGACCTTAAAAACATTCGAGGCCAGATTTTCTGGAAAGTAGACTCTTTTGGTTTATTCATAGACTCAAGAAACATATCAATACATGTTTTTATCATCTAGATATCAGTCGTTGAACACGACCCAAAATTCTGCTCAACCCTAAATCAAGTTTTAACGCAAATCTAACCTAACCAATTGCATGAACATGACCCTAATCAAGCCCTAATCATTCTAGCATTCATAAATAGATCAAATAATATTTTTGTATTTTATGAAACCCTAGATCCATCATTGATTTTGTTACATGAATATACAAATCTAACTAAGAAGAACACACTTACCTTGATTATTAGCACCTAAACCACAATTCTTGAATGTTTCTTGGATCCAAAAGTGAAAATCGGCTCCTTAGGTTTTTAGGGCTGAGATCGTATGCACACAAGAAGAGGGGAGAAAAGAATGGGCCAAGTTTGGGTTTTAAATCTATATTCTACAAGTCCTAGTCCAACACAATCTAGTTTAGTAAAAAAAACTTTTTTTTCTTTTAAACTAAACCCCTTCCCCCTTAATATATATATATATATATATATATATATATATATATACATATATATATATTGTCATTTATTAATTTATTAGTTAACTCATTTACTTCGTTACCTTAAGTTTTTATAAAAAACATAAGCTAATTTAATTAAACCTTTTTACTTAAACGCTACTTACAACTAAACTTCTAAATATAACTTTTTCATTTCACACCAAACCCACTTTTCTATTTTTAGAAAGTTTGCTACAAACTTCTATATTTCACTCACCTATTTCATTTCTAAAATGCCACATTTCCCATAAGCGCTTAACACTTAATCACCAAGAATTGACGTAGCAATGCATGCAACACGTCTTTCATTTCTATTATCACCGACACTGAAACAAATGGGAGATACTTAACAAACCAGAACTCATAAGCACGACAAAATAAGATAATCATTTACCTCTAAAATGGCATCATGCACACATATAAACCACTTTAACATACATATAGAACACATAGCACGCAATAAACATACAAGATGGACACTTAGCCATTTCTAAAGGTGTAAACTAACCTGCTCAAATCACGGTTGTCACAGTATCTCCTCCTTATGGAAATATCATCCCGAGATTTAACTAGTTGGTTCAATAACCCGATCAACAAATAACTGAGGATACTTAGACTTCATATAGTCTTCGCGTTCCCAAGTAAACTCGGGACCACGCTTTGAATTCCAACAAACTTTCACAAGTGGTATTCTACTACGTTTCAAACTCTTAACCTCACAATCTATAATTTCTACAGGTTCCTCAACCAAACGTAAAGTTTTGTCGATTTTGATTTCATTTAACGACACATGCAAATTAGCATCCGCCAGACACTTCTTCGAATTTGACACATGAAAAGTGTCATGCACGCTATTCAACTCCTTAGGTAACCTCAACCTATAAGCTACAAGGCCAATCCTTTCAAGGATCTCAAATGGTCCTACATATCTTGGTGCTAACTTACCCTTCTTTCCAAAACGCATTACGCCCTTCCAAGGCGTCACCTTTAACAATACATGATATCCCACCTCAAACTCTAACGAGTTACGCCTATAATCAACATAGCCCTTTTGACGATCTCTTTCCGCTTTGGGCTTTTCCTTTACCAACACTACCTTATCAGTCGTTTCTTGCACTAACTCGGGTCCAATCAAACTACTCCCTCTAATCTCTGCCCATAGAACATGCGATCTACATTTCCTACCATATAAAGCTTTACACGGAGCACACCGAATGCTCAATTGATAACTACCACCAAAATCGATAACACATGCCCTCATTATATCCTCTAAAGTCTGAATCATACGTTCACTTTGTCCATCCGCTTGAGGATGCTAAGCAATACTCAAATCTAATCGCGTCTCTAACACTTTCTACAATGTTTGCCAAAACCACGAGGTAAATCATCCATCTCCATCTAAGTTGATCATCACCAGAATTTCATTCCTTGCTATTATCTCATCAATATAAATCCTTGCCAACTTCACATCTTGAAATCTTCTTGTATAGCTAGAAAATGAGCTAACTTGGTCAGTCTATCGACCATCACCCAAATCACATCATCCTCACTACTTTGACTTTGGAAATTTAGTGATAAAATCCATGGTGATTCTATCTCATTTTCACTCATGTATCTCAGGCTGTGTGTAGCAAGCCAAAAGTCTTTGACATTGCAGCCTTCACCTCTTAAACAAATCTGACATTTGCTAACATAGGTAGCACTATCCTTTTCTTCACATGCCTACAAATACATGTCTCCAAGGTTATAGTATGTTTTATCCACCATCTGATGTACCAAGTACCTTGATGCATGGGCCTCATCCCTTACACTTCCTACCAATAGAACCTAAATTCGATCCATAAAGTACAAACTCTCGTCTCCTTTTATTTCCATCTGTAGATCTAAACCATGAAGCCTTTTTGCGAGTACGTTCCCCTGCTTGGACGCCTCACTTTAGGCTGCCAGTATCATTCCTCTTACTCATCAAAATTTTACTCTCTCCTTTCTACTCAACGCGTCACCCACTATATTCGCTTTATCGGAGTATCACACAAGTCATTCTTTAAAGTCTGAAAAGACTCTTCTTGTTCTACGCTCCACTCATACTTCTGATTCCTCTCAATTAGGGAAGTAAGGGGGTTCAACAATCTAAAAAAATTCACGATGAACGTCGGTAGTAACCTACCAATCCTAAGAATAATCATCTAATTCCTCACTTCCTCACTCTTACTCGGGTCCACGTGAATCCGTTATGGTTGACCACGTGACCAAGAAAATGAACTTCTTCTAACCAAAACTCACACTTAGAAAACTTAGCATACAACTTCTCCTTCCTCAGTGACTCCAACACTAATTTCAAATCTTCATGTTCCTCTTTCGACTTTGAGTAGGCCAGAATGTCATCAAGGAATACAATGACAAACCTACCTAAATACGGTTTGCAAACCCGGTTCATTAAGTCCATGAAACCCGCTGGTGCATTGGTTAACCCAAAAGGCATAACCGTAGACTCAAAATGTCAGTATCTCGTTCGAAATGCTGTCTTTGGAATGGCATCCTCATGCACTCATAGCTGATGATAACCTGACCGAAAATCTATCTTTAAGAAAGGACAACGCTCCTATCTGACTGATCAAACAGAGTCATACAATCCTAGGTATGGATAAAAGTTTTAATAGTTAATTTGTTCAACTAACTAAACTCCCTATGATCCAATACACATGCGAAAAGAACATCCTTCTTCTTTAGATAACACAAGTTCTCCTTACAGTAAATGACTAGGTCGTATATGAAACGCCTTGTCTGCAACACTCAAAGTTGTTCAGAAACAATTCTGCATTTCCGAGGGTCTAGACGATATGGAGACTTCGCAAACTACGTTGCTACCATGAACCTAAATCTATGTGGAACTTAACTTGTCGCTGCGGTGGTAACCCCAACAAGTCTTTCGGAAACACATCGGTAAAATCTCGCACCACGGGCATAACACTTATCCTAGATTCATCTATTTTAGCGTTCATTAGGGTTTAGGCGGCTCCCAAAGTATGTTCCCCATAAACTCGAAGTATCTCATCACCTTCCAAAGGTAGCCTAACCACCTTTGCATGACATACAATCACAAACATTCCTCTTAGACAACCATCCATTCCATAATCACATCAGAGCTTCCATGACTCAACGGTATCAACGAACTCCAAGGGATAACAAACAAATATCGAGTCAAAGGCTAGAATACTTATAGGGGATTCCACATATGAAAATAACCGTGGATCAAATGACATAAGAATCCTTTGAAAGAATGGATACGTATATGTACCAAGTGAATACGCGAACGAAAAAAAATCAATTTTGAACTTTATTTCAAATTTTCGATTTGAAAAATATTTATTTTTTAAAAAATTTTGAACTTTTTACCAATTTTCAATTTTTTTTCATATTTTCTAACTTTTTTCATGTTTTCGAACTTTTTTTCAAATTTTCGATTTTTTTCATATTTTCGAACTTTTTTTCAAATTATCAAAAAAAATATCGATTTGTTTTTCAAATTTTCGATTTTTTTTTAAATTTTCGATTTGAAAAATATCGATTTTTTGTTCATGTTTTCGAATTTTCGATTATTTTTCTTATATTTTCGAACTTTTTTTTCAAGTTTTTGATCTTTTTTCAAATTTTCAAAAAAAATATTGATTTTTTTTTCAAAATTTTGAACTTTTTTTTCAAATTTTCGTAATTTTTTCGAAATTTTCAATATTTTTTTCAAACTTTCCAACTTTTTTTCGAATTTTCAAAAATATCGATTTTTTCAAATTTTGTTTTTAAAACTTTCAAAATTATTTTTTTTCTAATTTTCGAATTTTTTTTCAAATTTTCGATTTGAAAAATATCGACTTTTTTCAAATTTTCGAACTTTTTTTCAAGTTTTAAAAAAATATCGATTTCTTTTTCAAATTTTTGAATTTTTTTTCAAATTTACGTACTTTTTTTCAAATTTTCCAACTTTTTTTCGAATTTTCAAAAATATCGATTTTTTCGAAATAAAAGATTTTCAAATTTTCGAAATAATTTTTTTTCTAATTTTCAATTTTTTTTTAATTTTCGATTTTTTTTTCAAATTTTCAAATTTTAAACTTTCGGAAAAAAATAATCGGAAAATTTTTTGAAAAATTTTCAGATTTTTTTTAGTTTTTGGAATTTTTTTGAATTTTTTTTAAATTAATAAAAATATAAGTTTATATAAATATATAAAATTAAATGAAATACAATCTCACCCTTAAAGAATAAAGAAAGTTACAAAGAGCCCCCTATAGTTTGGTGTGGAAAAGGGGAAGGGAAGGAGACTTGATCCAACGGTGATGGAAGGGTTTTCTACTCCTACCGAGATGGGGTTTTCGTCATTGATTCCCATCCCAATATATATTAATATATATATATATATAATATATATAATAATAAAGTATATATATATATATATATATATAAATATATATATATATAGAAGCCATTTATTTTCGAATATATTATAATCATATACTAAAATTCTCTAGTGCGACCACAAAAGTAATCTGCTATTGACACACTCGTGTCATATTACCACTTCTATACAAAGATTCCATTTTTTAGAAAGCTTGCCGAAAGTATTTACGAGACAAAAGTAATCCAACTTAGCATTTCATCATATTTTAAACTAACATTACGAACCCATGCTTGTTATAAGTATATTCAAAAGTTTACACAGTCAAGTTTGACTTTCAAAAGTCAATCTTCATAGTTTGACTTTTTACCCCAAAATTTACGCAAAGCTTGACTTGGCCGTAAAATCTTCGTTTTTAGGAGTTACAAGGCCCACCTTATATCAAAACGAACACTTAGAAAAACATCTATATCTCCTTCGGTTCTACAAGAGGCTCCTTATAACGCTTAAGTCCAGTTGGGAAAACGGTTCCCCAACGAGACTTCTTACGGGTGAGGGAAAAACATAGCTAAAATACTAAGAAAGTAATACATATTATATCAAATAATGGTAGACAAAATAACTAAATGAAAACTTAGCAAAATACGAGATATATAAGCTATGCAAAAATAGAGGGGAAGCATAGCAGTTATAGCATTAAACACTTAAGCCCTAAATGCATCTACATGAAGGACTCCTAGGTTATAGTCTAGGCTCAACCACCTACTTCTCTATAACCAATGGCTCTGATACCAATCTGTCACACCCCGCCTAGGCGGAAACACGAGGCGTAACATCATGGATATCATCACAACACAATGGTGTCTACTATAGAGAAATCTAAATGAAGGAAATAATCAAATGGACACTATGTGTCATGACAATACCCAACACAAGATAGAGGAGTCTTGCATTACTAAAGTAATGTCATACACGAAACAAAATGATCCAAATACTAACAATCTCCAACAAACAAGTATCAAGCAAAACAAATGTCATAACTGAAAAGACTAGAAAAGACAACTCCACAAGCAATGCCTAGGGTCTCTCTAGCCACTCTTCCTAACATCCTTCTTATCATCACGATACTCACCTAAAAATGATGCTTAAAAATGTCAACATAAAGTTGGTAAGAGTCATAGGTTTAAGACACGATATAAAATCCAAACTACGCATGTATACTTGGAAAAGAAATGGAAGTGTGTATGTATACTTGTATATATAGAAAAGAACTTTAAGCTTTTGACAACTTTAACCCCTCCTTTCACAAGTCCTTGCAAAGTTAATACAAAATGGTTATATTGTCACACTTAGCCGGCCATACAAACACGGGTCACCATATTTCGTAAAAATTTTATTTCGTCCCACTAAATATAGTTTAAAACCTTTATTAAAACGTTAAACCTTGCAATACACGACCTTTAGACATGGTTTTTACAAAAACTCGAGGAAACGCCTAAAAATACAAAAATGACATATTTACGCTCTCGGAGCATAAAAATAATTTTTTCGACCTTCTTAAACACTAAAGACAAGTAGAAACCAAATCACGGAATGAAATTACCTAATAAATGATGATTCTCATCAAACCTTATATAACACAAATGACTATAATTATTTACGTATAAAAATATAAACGTCGTAGTTAGGGATAAACGTTGACCTGAATCTCGGGTTGTTACATTATCCTCACCTTTAGGGAATGACGTCCCGGCACTCAGCATGTCGTATCCACCTTTTTCGCTTCATCCTTACTTATAAAGAGATGAGGGTACTTCTTCTTAATCTGATCCTTACGTTCCCAAGTAAATTCTGGACCCCTTTGTGAATTCCAACGAACTTTAACGATAGGTATCCGACTTTGCTTTAGTCGCTTAACTTCTCTATCAACAATCTCTACCGGTTCCTCAATCATATGCAACTTATCATCAAGCAGAATCTCTTCCATTGGAATAACAACATCACCTTCCGCTAAACACTTTTTGAGATTCGAAACATGAAATGTACTATGAATCCCTTTCAACTCTTCAGGCAACTCCAATGTATAAGCCACAAGACCAACTCTAGCCAAAATCTTGAATGGCCCAATGTAACGTGGACTTAACTTTCTGCGCTTTCCAAATCGCACAGCGCCCTTCCATGGCGACACCTTGAGTAATACCATATCACCAACTTCAAACTCCAACGGCTTAAGTCTCTTATCCGCGTAACGTTTCTAGCGACTACGAGCAGTTAACAAACGGTTCTTAATTTGAACAATCTTCTCAGTCGTATCACGAATCAACTCTGGACCGGTGAGTTGGCTATCCCCAACCTCACTCCAGCATACAGGCGATCTACACTTTCTTCCATATAAAGCTTCATATGGTGCAGCCTTAATACTTGCGTGATAACTATTGTTGTACGAGAACTCGACCAATGGTAAATGGTGATCCCAACAACATCCGAAGTCAATCACACAGGCACGCAACATATCTTCCAGCGTTTGTATTATCCTTTCACTTTGACCATCCGTTTGAGGGCGGTAAGCAGTACTCATATCCAAATTCGTCCCTAACGCTTCCTGAAGCGATCTCCAGAAATTAGATGTAAAATGGCTATCTCGATCCAAAATAATCGAAACAGGTTCACCATGCCTACACACGATTTCCTTCAAATACAGTCGCATGAGTTTCTCTATACTATCCATTTTCTTCATTGGCAGGAAATGAGCTGATTTGGTCAGTCGGTCGACAATAACCCAAATTGGGACCTTAAAAAAATTACTTGGATCGATTTTCCTAGTTAACGAAAATTTTAAAAACATGGGACAAATCAAAACCCTAAAAAAAAAAACCATTTCATTCTAATTCCTTCATTTAGGGACCCTAAAAAAACGGGATTTTTAATGATAAAAAAAACCGACCCATTTAAATTTTTATACATTCATAAAAATTCACAGATTATTAAAAAAAAAAACCCTTAATGATCCCCATCAAATGATTATTGGTTTTACATGAATTTTTCATTAAAAATTAGAATAGGATTTAAAATGCTTTTAACTTGGACATGCTAGAACCTAAACAAAAAACGGATTTTTTGAGGTTATTTTTCCCTTTGATTCAAAACAAATGGAGGTCGAATATTTTCTTTTTTTTGCTATGGGGGGGGGCTGAGATTCGTGGACTAAAAAGGGGTAGGAGAAAAAGGGATGGGCCAAGTTTTGGGTTTTTTATATCTTATTTCTACAAGTTCTAAGGGGCCCAAAAAACACAATTAGGGATTTTAGTAAAAAAAAAATTTACCTTTTTTTTTCATTAGAAAACCAAATATCGGGGCCCCCTAATTAAATATATATATTTTTTTATTTATTATTATTTTTATTAAAATTATTATTAAAAACTAATTTTACTTTCATTTACCTTTATAATTTTTTTATTTAAAAAAAACTTAAGCTAGGTTTGGGTAAACCTTTTTAATTTAACACGGGGCAATTTCTTAACTTTTCTAAAAAAAAAATTTTAAAACTTTCTGTTTTCACCATTTCCACTTTTTCTATTTTTTAAAAAAAAAGTTTGCTACAAAATCTTTCCCATTAATGGTCACCCCACTTCATTCAACTTCTAATATAAAAAAAAAACATTATTTTTTCCAATAAAACTCTTAACACTCAAAATAAAATTTCCAAATATTGGGGGACGTTTTAGCAATGCCATGGGGGCAAACACGTCAATTCCATTTTCCATTATTCACACAACGTTGAAACAAAAATGGGGAATTTCTTAAAACACCAAAAAAACTTCAAAAGTGCCACACTTCAAAAATGAGTGATTGGGCCCATACACTAAAAAAATGATATAAAACAAAAAAAAAGCCACCTTCTCAAAAAAACCCACTTAGCACACAATAAAATAAACCTATTTTAGTAATTTTTAATTTTACTTTACACTTGGATAAAAATCACTAAAAAAATTCATTTTCCTTTGTCATCAAAAAAAAAAAGTGGGAACGAAATGAAACTCTAACAAAAAAAATTCCAACCCACAACAAAAAAAAAAATCCAATCTAAATTTGAGACGATCCCCGCTCCATAGAATGGATAATATTCTTACATAGAATTTTCCACATAATAACCACATTAATTATAACAGACATTAAAGATATTATTTAGGCAATTTCAAAAAAAAATGGTTTGACTAACCTGCTCAAGACACGGTTGGTACGGGTAATTCCCCGCCTTTAAAGGGGTAAAAATCTCGGGGTTCCCCGAGATTTTAAACAACTAAGTTAGATTCACCAGTTAAATTAACATCAAAAAACCAAAATTGGGGATTTACACTTAAAAACATTCATTTATGGGGGTCCTCACGTTTCCCACGGTTGATTCAGGGCCGACCAACTTTGAAAATCTTCATTTCTACTTTCACGAGGGGGATATCTTTTTTTACTGCTTAAAATAAATTTGCCCTTGGCCCACCCGGAGGGATACTGCATAGCAGCATAAAAAAAAACCACTTTCAACGAAAAAAAGAAAACACCACCGAAAAAAACTACTTGAAAACCTCGGCAGGTTCAACTGAGGAAAAAAAAAAAAAAAAAACTCGTTCAAAAAAACCCTTAAGGTTGGTTGTAAAACAAACGTCATTTACAAAACTCGGGCCATCGCAAAATTTCATCAAAAAAAAACCAAAGAAAACTGTCTTGAAACCACAAAATTATTAGTTTTGTTACAAAAAGTTCAAACGTTTTTAAACGAAAAAATTAGGCTCGGACTTCGGAGTTTATTCCATAAATATAAAAATTTAACCCCCAAAAACCACCACCAAAAAAACATTTACGGGGGGCGTACTAAAGGGGGCCCTACCAGAAAAAAACACTTACGTTTTTTGGCCCATTCTTTTTAATTAAATTTTTTACTTCCCAATTAAATATTCTTTGGCTCAATATGGAAACATAAAAAGTATGGATAATCAATTTACTTGAAGTCCTTTAAAAGGGGGACCTTGGCTTCGAGGCCCAAAACAACGGAACCATTAAAAAATAATCCAACCCCATCCTTGCTACAAATTTAAAAAAACTCTTGGACTTCATGGGTACCATAAAAATCCCTTATGGGGGTTTCTCAACAAAAAAAAAACGAAAGGAGGGTCTTTGTTGGAAAACCTTGATTTTCACTCGGATGACCACATGCAAGGATTAGGGCACTCCACCAAACCCCCCATTCTTTCAAAAAATTTTTGGGGGGGGGACCACGTGAAAAACTTTTTTGCCCATGTTATTACTATTTAAAACTCCTCAAAAACGTTAAATCTCAATCTTATAAAAAAAAACTACAAAGGGCCAATCTTTTTCAAAAGGGAATTCTCAAAAAAACCGGTCCTATAATAAATTTCTCAGGTGCTTTTTTACCTTTTCTTTCCAAAAAAAAAACGATAACACTTTTAGGCCCTTCCAAAAGGGCGTCACCTTTTAACAAAAATACACAAATATCCCCCTCTCAAAAAAAAAAATCTTAACAACGGCTTACGGGCCTATTAATCAACATAAACTCTTTTTGATGCAATTCTTCCCGCCGTTAGGGCTTTTTCTTTACAAATTGAATTACCTTATTCAAGTCGTTCCTTGTTTAACTAAAACTCACAAGGGTCCAGTTCCAAAAAAACTAACTCTCTCTAATTTCGTTTTACCCATAGAAAAAAAAAAAAGCGGACTAAACATTTCTTTTTCATTCAAAGGCTTAAAAATAGATGGGGGCCCCAGCACGAATTTGCTAGAAGTTTTTTGATAATACTACACCAATAATCGGAAATAAAAAAAAAAAAAACTCACTTTGACCATCATTATATCTTCCCTCAAAGCTGGGGAATCATACGTTCCACTTTGGGGTCCAATACGCTTGGGAGGGAATGCTAGCCAGTTTACTCAAAAAAAATTCTAAAATCGCGTCCTTTTAATACTTTTCTGCAGCAGCATTTTCTTGCAAAAAAAAAATACCACGAGGTAAAATCGTCGATATTTTCAATTTCCTGAGTTGATCATTCACCAAAAAAATTTTACCATTCCTCACGTTAATTATCTCGGTCCATTTTTAAAATTCCTTGGCCAAACAAACTAAACTTCAACAAAAACTTGAAAATCCTTCTTTGTATAGTTAGAAAAAAAAAAAAAAAATGAGCTAAACTTGGGTCAAAGTTTTTTATTCGGACCATTTCCACCAAAAAATCAAACAATCAATAACTCACTACTTCTGGGGACCTTGGAAATTTCAGTGGAAAAAAAAATCCATGGTGAATTCTTTATCTTCCATTTTTTCACCTCAAAAGGTATCCTCAGGGCTGTTGCCCAAAAAAAAAGCAAAAAAAGTTCTTTGACATTTTGCTTGGGTGGGAAAACAAATAAGTTCCCAAATTTGGTCAAAACGTTAATATGCTAAAAGCAAAAAAAAAGGTTCCAAAAATGTACTGCTAAGTTTAAAAAGTCAAATGTACTTTGCCAAAGTTAAAAGGATCGAAGTTTACTGACTGGTGGGATAAAGGGAAAATCTTAAAGGGGGATTATCAATTTTTTAAAACAGTTATGTTTAGTAAAATTATCTTAGTAAACAGTTTTTAATTTAAGGTGATTTAGTATTTGATTAGAGTTTTATGATATACAAAGGAATCTGTACACCTACTGAGGAGTTATCCTTTTAGGGTTATTAAAAAAAGGGGTCATTCTAAGGAAAGGTATTTTAGAAAATTATAGGGAAAACAAATTTAGGAAAAAACAACGAGTGTTAAGGAAATTATTAGTTATTGGGTATTAGGGGATTCTTGGCCAAATTTAGGGGGGGGGCAGATTCAAAAAGGTTTTTATAAAACAAGAAAAATCGTTTTTGAGGAAAAAAAAAACTATTGTGTGTTCATCTTAAGGTTTTTACTTGCCCAACTAGGATTTTACGCAATTTTTTAGTTGGACCAAAGTTATATCAGTGTTGTCAATAAGGAATAACGGATCCTACAAAGTGGTATCAAAAGAAGGCTTGTTGGAGGAGGACTCTGATCTAGAAAGAAACTTTTAATCAATCGAAATCATTCTAAAAAAACTCATAAAACACCTCATACACCTCAAAAGAAAAACAAAACCTTATCCCCTCCCCAACCTCGGGTCCGTTACTTGCACTTTAGAATTCCCCCCCTATATCAAAGGGAAAGGGTTTGGGAAAATGTGTGACCTAATGGTTCCATGAACGATGGACAGTACATTGGGCTATCACTGGATCACATTTTATTTTTACTAATGGGGGACAATAAGCACAAATTGGTTCCCCCCCCAAACCACAAAACTTGGGAAATACCTGCAATATTCTCCTTTAGGTTGTTTCTGCACCCAAAGGGGAACTTTCACTTTGCTGCAAAACGCAAGAAGAAAAAAAAACAATGAAGAAAAAATGGCACTTAATTATTTACTGCTTTCTGCCATTAAAACCTGTTAGGGGAAACATCTTTCTCAGTTTTTCCATTTGAATGCTGGTTTTAAGATGCAAAGAATCTTTTATGGAAAAGGGCCATAAAAAGGCAAAAGTTTTGGGAGGAAAACGGAAAGCATCCAAAGAAGATTGCAAAAAAGAAAAATCTATTGGAAAACAAAAACAAATTGGGGGGACATTTTCCACTATTGGATCTAGGGGGAAGAAAAAACCCCTAGGGATTCAGCATACGGAAAAGGGTTTCAGGGCTTTATTCTTAGCATTGGCCTGGAAATTTTTACCCATTGTATGCTAGGGTTGGTCATTTTGAAAGATTGCAAAAAAATTTGGGAAGTTTATTAGAAAACGCCTTTACCATATGTTGTGGGCATGTAGTGGCTTACCATTGATTCGGGGGGGACAACCCTGGATTTAGACACGAGTTAGGTAACATTTAAAATGAATCTCTAAAAACAAAAACTTTAAGGTGTATGAGCATGATAAAATTTAAGGGTGTCTTCAAAAATTCAAAAAAACTCTCAAAAAAACATTGCTTTTTCTGTTCCACAATTTAAAGTTCAAGGGGGGCAGTACTTTGAAAACAAAAGTTTTAACTGCTGAAACCAACAAAATATCCAAAAAGGGATTATACAAAAGCTTGCCTTCAAGGCAAAGGTTACACACACTTACTCCCTAACACTATGCTTTCTCACTCAAGATTGGGAAAATCATAATGTTCCTTCTTTTCTCAAACAAAGCATTTCCATTTGCCTTAACAAAAAACTCTATGATGATGGGGGGGAAAAGACCTGTTTCAGATTGGATGAAAGGTTGTATGGGGAAATAGAAAATTGACATTTAGGGGTGGGGGGCAGGTGGGCTATGATTAACTGGCAAAAGGATTAAGAAAAAGTTTTATGAGGGAAGGCAGGGTGGAAAAAAAAGGACATTGGATCCTCAAAAAGCAAAAGAATTGGGGATTTTTTTTCACTTTTTTGGGTACAAAATTCAAAAGATTTGAAAATTGTTTTTAAATTGCAAAAAAAGTTTGGGGTTTCATTATTGCTAGGAGAGGTTTGTCGGTTTGCTAAAAAAGTATCAAGAAAAAAACAGGGGAGCAAAATTGTCGTCAGGGAAAAGGGAAGGAATTGTGGCTATTGAAGATTTCACAAAATAAACTTCAAAAAGCCTTTTTGGTGGGGGCAAACCAGGGGGGGGGACAAACTAAAATTGGAATAGATTTATTGATTTGGAAACACAAAGGAAATTTTTTGATGCTGTGAACTCCAGTGAACATTATGCTATGAATGGCACTGAAACTGGAGTTTGAAACAGATGATTGGAAGCATGAGTTTGATTGCAAGGAAAAACATGTTTTTAACCCCCACTTTGGAAAAAAAAGGATGGGGGACCTTGGTGATTTTTTTGGGGGGGACTGGGAGCAATTAAAAGATTGATGATACACAGTTTTATTCTCTAGGCTTTAAAATGGCTTACAAAAAACTCAGGGAAAGGTTTACCTTTAACTGTTCCAAAAAATGTAGTTACAAGGTCTTATAAAAAAATAAAAAACTGTTTGTTTGAAAAAAAACTATCAAACAAGAAAGAAAGGCTTAATTTTTCAAAAAAGAGCTAGGACTTGAAAAATTCTAGGATATTCAAATTGAAGCTTAGGAGATGTCATTTAGAGGTTTATGCTTTAAAACACATGAAAAAGAACATGAATATTTGGGCAATTGTGGGGTTGATTAAGTTATGAAACAAACAAAAAAATGGGGGAATATGGGGAACTTAAAAAGATAACGAAGATTTGAAATCTAGAAGGAAAAAAACAAAAGGAAATTAGAATCAAAACTTAAAAAGAACGAGATGATTTCAAAAGTAAAAACTTGAGGGAAAAAATTGGTCAAAAAAAATGCTTTCTGTTTTACTCAAAACGAGTCCTAAAACAAAGCAAAGAATAATGTTGTCTGATAAGTCCTTGTATTTTTAGGGGGTTTTGGGATTGGAGGGTCTAAAAAGGCAAATAGTATTGGGAAAGTGGGACATTTTCATTTGGGGATTGGGAAAACTTTTATATGTGATTCTTGCGTAGAAAAATTTCAAAAGAGAAAAAGGAGGCCTACAAAGGGCAAGGTTAGACCCTCCACTTACAGGTTTACACTTATTTTCCACCTAGGGGGGCAAAATGTTTTTTTTTCCTTTACGGGGAATAGATGGGAAAAAAACTAGCCATTTAGGGAAATAAAAGTTGGTTAATCAAAGAGAAAAAAAAAAAAAAACAAATCAAAGTCAACCAAAGGAAAAATTGATTAGAAAATAAAGTAAATAAAATTGGGAAAGATTGGGGTTGATAGTGGATGAATATTGAAAGAGGGACTTGAATGTTTTCAGAAAATTTCAAAAAAGGGGAAAAAAACTTTTGCTTTTTTAAAACTCAGAGAAATAGTGAAAAAAACATTATTTGGAAAACAGGTCACCCAATCAATCCCAAAAAAACAGTTGTTGCAGTCAAAACAGTGTTGGTCAAGAATCTAGGACAAAGGGACTTGGGAACAAAGGGGGTAAATTATGTTTTGTATGTTACAGTCCTAATCATCTTATTAAGGACTGCAATCTACATGAAAGAACCTTCCAACACACCCAAACTCATAAATCTAAGGGAACACAGGGTTCAAGGGAAACAAGACCAGTTTGGAACAACATCCAAAGAGTGAACCATAGTAATTTCGCAAGAAACTCTAGGAACCCTCACCAAAGGAGATCCTTTATTCCATCAGCAGTACTTACAAGGGATGGGTTGATAAGTACTGCTAGACCAAAAATGACACAAACAGTACCTTCAAAAAGTACTGCTAATGTGACTTATCAAGGTACTGCTAGATCTAGAGTACCACAGGCAGTACTTTCACGAAGTACTGATGGAAGTTATTATCCAAGGATGGATAGTAGAAGACCTAGAATCTCAAGTTACTCACCATCATCGAGGTCTTCTACCACAAGGACTCCTCATAGACCACAAAGACCCAAGAAAATTGTTAAATCGATCTGGGTAAAGAAAGGAAGTACTGTTGGATCCCAAGCAGTACTTCCACAAACTGTCAAAAAGAGTGCAATGATAAGTCCAAAACAAACATGGAAACCAAAAGGGAACTATCTAGATTCTGTGAATAGGGATAATGGATCTTACACACTCAAGCAATTTGAGTATGTAACTCCATTAGGGGTATCCAAGTCAGTTATGACTTGGGAAAAGAGTCTAATTCTTTGAAATTGTTTGTACAGGGCAATCCAGAGGAAGATCTCAAGGACTATGCTATCATTGACAGTGGATGCTCTGGAAGTATGACAGGAGACAAGGACAAGTTGTCTGATTTTAAAGAGTTCAAAGGTGGTTATGTGGCCTTTGGAAACGACTCTAAAGGTGGAAGAATCTCAGGAAAAGGAACCATTAAGACATCATGCTTAGACTTTGAGAAAGTTAGCTATGTGGAAGAGCTCAAGTTTAATCTTTTATCTGTTTCTCAAATCTGTGATAAGAAGCACAATGTTCTATTCACAGATAAAGAATGTCTTATCCTATCTCCAAAGTTCAAGTTTGTTGATGAAGATCTGGTAATTCTTAGAGCTCCTAGAAAGAATGATGTCTACAGCCTGGATCTAAAGAACATTATTCCTTCTGGTGGAATCACTTGTTTGGTTGCAAAGGCAACAGAGGATGAAGCTGTCCTATGGCACAGAAGACTGGGGCATGTCAACTTCAAAAATATCAACAAGTTGGTTAAAGGCAATCTGGTTAGGGGTTTACCTTCAAAGACATTCAAGCTTGATCACTCATGTTTGGCATGTAGAAAGGGTAAACAACACAGGGCATCTTGCAAGAAGATTGAGGATAGGACTGTCAGAGAACCTCTTGAATTGCTCCACATGGACTTATTTGGACCTGTTTCAGTAGAGAGTATAAACAAGAAAAAGTACTGCTTGGTGGTCACTGATGACTGCAGCAAATTCAGTTGGGTGTTTTTCTTGGCCTACAAGGATGAAACATATGATATGCTTCATGATTTGATTGTGGGTTTGGAAAACAGGCTAAGACATAAAGTGAAGACCATCCGGTGTGATCATGGAACAGAGTTCAAGAATCAACTTATGAATGAGTTTTGTGCCAAGAAAGGAATCAAGAGAGAATATAGCATTGCCAGGACTCCACAGCAAAATGGTGTTGCAGAAAGAAAGAATAGGACTCTCATTGAAGCTGCTAGAACTATGTTAGCAGACTCCCTTCTACCTATTCAATTTTGGGCTGAAGCAGTCAATACTGCTTGTTATGTGCTTAATAGAGTGTTGGTGACTAAACCTCAAATGAAGACTCCTTATGAAATCTTGATGGGAAGATCTCCTAACATCAGTTTCATGAGACCTTTTGGATGCTCTCTGACTATACTTAATACTCTGGATCATTTGGGTAAGTTTGATGGCAAGTCAGAAGAAGGATATCTGTTGGGATACTCTACTAACAGCAAAGGGTTTAGAGTCTATAACAGGGTCACAAGAAAGGTTCAAGATTGTCTTCATGTAAACTTTCTTGAGAATCAGGAGAATCAAAAGGGAAAAGGTCCTGATTGGATGTTTGATCTTGACCTTTTAACTCCATCCATGAATTACATTCCTGTCAGGAAAGAAAACTATGCTGATTCAAAAGAACAAGGAATAACTTGTGATGATGCTGAAGATTTGATGACCAGCAATTCATTGTTCATACCACTCAGCCTATGCCTCCAGAGGAACGTACTGCTGCAGAAAGAATTTAAATTGTCCTCTGAGATAAAGCTTTACATGATGAGCTTGAAGTTTGAAAGCCATCAAGAATCTCTTGCCAAAGCTCATAATGATGACCAAAGGATTGCTTTTGAAGAGGAAAAGAGGAGAATATCTATTGCAAAGGGAAAAGAACATATTGACAGTACTTTCACTCTAAGTACTGCTAATACACCTCCTCAAAGTACTGGCAATACACCTACAGATTCTGATGATGATACTCCAACAGATGGGTTTTCTCTACAAACTCTTTTTGATGCCTGAGGAATGCGAGTAGCTGACTACAACAACTGGTCCTACCATTGATGTTCCTCACTCCAACACTTTAGAATTCATAAGATTCATCTCAAAGTCAATTATTGGCAAAAGTACTGCCAGGGTTCAACAAGAAGAAAGCTTCAAGACAGTACTTCAAATCAACATCAAGCATTGCTGTCTTTCATATACAAGCAAAATAGAACATAACCACAAAAGATCAGCAAAATGCTTGTTTTGCTTGTTTTCTTATCTCAAGAGGAAACCCAAGAAAGTCTCTCAAGCCTTAGCAATGAAAAAGGTGGGTTTGAAGCGAAGCAAGAAGAACTGCTTCAATCAAGCTACAAGAGGTATGGTTAAATGACCTACCAGACGGCAAGAGGGAGTTGAACAACAATGGGTTTTTTAGAAACAAGAGGAGATAACGGGGTACTATTTTCACGAACAAAGCACAGCCTATGTGCACAAGGTACAACAAGAAGAAGGTGTGGCTTAAGATGAAGTATTTGCACCATTGCCAGAATTGAAGGCAATCTACTCTTTTTGGCGAATTGCATCTTCATGGGCTTACTGTCTAACAGATGGATGACAGCAAGTGCATTTGTATGGCAAACATCAAAAGAGGTATAATGTTCAAACATCCCCTCCAGGTTTTGAAGATCCTGCTCATCCAAACAAGGTCACTAGAGTAGTCAAGGCACTTTTAAGGCCTGCATCAAGCCCAATAGGCAATGGGTTAAAAAAAAAATAAAAAAAAATATGAAAAAAAAAGAAACCCCCTTATCCACTTTTCTTTTGAAGCATGGATATAGAGAGGGGTCTATTGATAAGAACTCTGTATATTAAGAAGGATAGAAAGAGACTATCATGTTGGTACAGGTATATGTGAATGATATCATCATTTGATCTACCAATCTTCTAATGGTGAAGGATTTTTGAAGATCATATGCAAAAGGAATTCAATAATGAGTTCATGGGGGAACTCACTTTCTTTTTAGGCTCAGTCAAGCAATCTAATGGTGGTATTTTCTACAGTCAAGACAAATATGTGAAAGACATTCTCACAAGTTTGACATCTAGAACCCTTAGCAGCAATCTACTCTATTGAAGCTCATAAATCTCTAGGAAAAGAACGAAAGAAGGTGAAGATGTTATGTACATCTTGACAGGGCTATGATTGGGTGTCTCATGTATCATAACTGCTTCAAGACCAACATAATTATGCTGTTATGTCTTGTGTGCAAGATTTCAAGACACTCCAAAGTTTCTCATCTACATGCCTGTCAAAGGGTCTTTAGGTATCTCAAACATCAACCTAAATTTGGGTTTATGGTATCCTAAGACTCCTGCCTTTTTCATTTTGGAAGCTTTTTTCGGATAGTGACTAGCTGGGGACAACCATGATAGAAGATCAACTCAGGAGGATGTCAATACATTGGCATAAAAAGACTAGTTTCCTTGCAAATGCAAGAAACAAACAATTGTGGCTACCCTCTACAGAAGCAGAATATGTAGCATTGGTAGTTTTGTGCTCAGGTTTCTTTGGATGCAAAATCAACTCTTGATTATGGACTTAACTACATGAACAACTGAAATCCAACATAGACAATGAGAGCACCATTGCATTGGTGGGAAAAAACGTTTTTCACTCAAAGACCAAGCATATTCAATTCCGACATCACTTCAATTCGAGATTGTTATGAGCAAAGGCTTATTAATGTGGTCAAGTCATAACGATGGACAATGTAGCAGATTTACTCACCAAAGCTTGACTGGCAAGATTTAACTTTTAGTGGTATAATTGGGGTGAATTTGAACCCAAGCTATCTTTGAGAGGGGAAGGATCACATATAAATACTGGTGATCAAGTTAAAGTACGTTTGGGTTAAATTGGATTTTTGAAGCACTCTAGCTTATATTTGAGGGGAGGATATGATGATTTTTCAGAGGTTTGATGATTTGAAGAGATCGTTTGCAAAGTTGAAGGGTTGTCGTTGCACATATTTGAGTTGGACATCTTTTTGTGTTGAAAGTACTGCTAATCCAACTCAAAGTACTGCTTGCCTTAGAAAGTACTGCTTAGACAACAAAGTACGGTTCTAAACGTTCGTCCAACGGTCAAACATACGTTTTTTGCTCTAAAAACGTATTTCACAACGGTAACTTCATAGTTATCTAACACAACCTATATATACTCAACTGAATTGCATTTTTCTCTCACTCCTATCTCTTTCTTTCCATTAACTTAGGTTTTGTTTTAAATTACAACCTCCGACGCACATTAAATATCCCTTCAAATGGCAAACATTCGCTCTTTAACAAGCACAACATGATTGGCGTGTGTGGAAAAGACGGCTCCAGAATGCTGAATTTATCAAATCATCGGACTTTCTCACTGGCTGCTCCAATTAATTACTCTTTGTTGTTGATCCTGATCTTATTGGTCCCATGGCATTCAACAATTTTGGGCTAACCCGCTACGTCTCAAGTGATCAATGACGTAACCTCACATTCCGCGCCAAGCTGCAAGAAGATTTTGATTTCCTGAAGCAACATTCGAGCTGACCTCCTCTTTGGATGATGAAAATGGAGTTGATTGGCTTCCTAAGCAAGTTATGTTTGGACACTTAAAGTGCTCAGAGATATTGGCTACGAGGTAATTAGCACAACTCACTTTTCTAAACCGTTATTTAGCCTACAGTGGAAGTAACTAGTCCATGTACAATACTTCACTAAGCCTTAGTCCTAAGAGCACTTCCGGAACAAATTGGACAAACATTGGCCTCTGCTTCTGTAGGTTCTAGCACAAACCAAAAGTTTAATTTCTCTTTGATGATTCAAACTGGGATGCTAGACATATTTCAAATGTACACTTTTTACTTTTATCTTATGTATCCTAGGTTTCAGTGGCAATGTTATTCTGAACAAGCAATTAAGGGGGTAAGACAGAACCTCAGGACTTATACCATCCGTTTTACTCCTTCCAAGGTTTTATTACATTTAGAGGAAGCATAGTACTAATTCTCAAGTAGATTACACCCTTGACTCATCATGTTAGAAGTAGTCACAGCCTATTGGCAGCGAGAAGAACAGAGTATCTAGCCCCTCATTCTAGGGCTGCAAGTTATGCAAGGGATGCTCAAGGCATTCTCCAACTAAAAGTGCAGCTCAATCTCAAAGTGCTGCTCAACCTCAAGAGTGCTGCTCATTCTTAACGTACGCTTCCTACCATGGTACGATAAACTCTCAAGGGACTGCTTGACATACAAAGGACTGCTGACTTCCAAGGTAACGGCTGAACCTCATGCTGCCTGGCTTCTATTCCTAAATCATCCCAATGATTATACCCCACAGATGTGTTTTCAAACGTCTGGAGGAATGAGGTGACTTTTAGACATATATGCTTTGAACAAGAATTAGAAGACTCAAGAAGCAAACTCTTCTCAAGCTACACAAAGTAATCAAGCTCAAAGCCAAACTCAGAAATTGTCCATATTACGTCCAGACTCAGTGTCAAACATCATGCTCTTTGGTAGAGAATCAAAACCTTAAGATGCAAAAGAGACGAAAAAGAAGCATAGAAGAAAGTGTACTTCATCAAATTGGGGAGGAAAAAGGATAAGGAACTTTTGTCTGAAGAGCACAATGTTCAAGAAGAAGATACAACACATCCTTTCGTTGATGATATTGCTGATCAAGAGCTGCTGTAACCCTGATTTGGAAAGAAAAAGTGAAGAGACTGAAGAAGTTACTATTAAGGAAAAGAAGCTTCTAAATGTAAAGAGGAGAAACAGAAGAATAGGATTTCGGAGACAACTCAAAGTAACTGCTAGACAAGCACATTACTCCAAGGACCTAAACTTTGAAGATGAAGCAGGTCCTTCCAAGCCCACACCGTCCAATTCAAGGTATGGACTCTTAAGAACAACATAATGCTGCTAAATTTTTCTGTCTCAATTCTAGACCAAGAGGTTTGAGCATTCCTGGTCCCATACAAACTCAACCTCAACAGCCAACTCAAGGTACTGATCCTAAAGATAAAGGCTAAGATACTGTTGAAGAAACCTAAGAGAATTAACCTTCACAAATCAAGCCTTGTAAACTACAAATGATGAAGGAGGATTCTAGAAAAATACAATCTGAATGGGATGCAGAAGAAGAAAGAAAGAGGTTTGAAGAATTGAAGAAAACACAGCCAAAGACTACTTTGAGGAAACCACTCCTCTTGCTCAAAAAGAAATCAAATGTGATTTCTTAAAAGGTCCAAGGATACAAAAAATTTGCAAAACTTAAGTATCCACAATGAAGGAATTGTATGACAAGGTCAAGCATCAATTAAAGACTCCTCAAAGACTTTATTCAATGGATACGGAGAAAGAAAGGAGATGTTTGAAAGGAAAGAGATGCAAAAGACTCTTAAGGAAAAGAAAGCTACAATATCTGAAGAACAGCCATCAAGAAGCCTAATAAGAACAGAAACAATTGATGAGACTCTAGAAATTACCTTTAGGGTTGAGACTTATGAAAGAGTGTACACGTAAAGATTCACTAGAAGGAATTTCCCATTATTACAGAGCTCCAATTATTGATTCACCTGATGGAGAGTATCTTATCATCCCAGAGAGAAATATCATTATAGGGCCTTTATGAAACTTTGTGGGAGATACAACAATGTCTTAAGATAAGACAGGATTTATAACAACCTATATCGAGTTGTGATGCCTTTTATGAACACATACCTCCACCGGCTAGGTTGATGCTTCTGGTGATCAAAACATTAATTGGGAGACGGACTGAATCAGTGATGATGACTTCAGGAAGGATCAAGGAGAATGGAGATTATAAGATGGAGGTTTCATGAATCATCGTTAGTGCATACACTAGAGAATAGAAGAAGGCACTTATGTTCACATGCTGGCAGATAAAAGAGAAGATATCCTCTAACATGAGAGTTTGAAGATAAGGATGCTGGAACATGGAATGGAAGTTGAAAATAACGAAACTGAGACAGCATTACTTTTGATACATCTGTTTTCTGTTTGTGGTACAACTCAAATGGGACAATTCTTAAACAACTGGTATGTTTATAATCAAAATTTTCTTATATATATCTTACTTTTATAACTGACTTAAAGAGAAACAAAAGCATACTCGATTAAAGTATGCTAGTGTGTAGAAAACAAACATAACCTTGATGAAGATACTACTATTTAAAAATGTTTTGAAATGTTGTGAAGATTTGAGTGTGCGAAAAGATTTAAGTGCACAGATGGAATATTTAAATGTCAAACTGTTTTATAAAATTGGATTGATTGTTTGTAAACCGACCACACAGCAAATGGTATTCACTTCACCATGTCTTACAAACATAAGAAAATGACTAGTCCAAATCAAACAGTTTTGGTAAAGACATTTCAAATCTGTTGATTGTTTACAAAATACCAAAAATGTATGGTGATCAATAAACCATGGTATACACTGAATTTATTGGCTACTCCAAAGCAAACAGCTTATGTAAAGAGAAATCAATCCGTGATGTGATAGCTTTAATAGTTTAGTCTCAAAACTAAATGGACCACAACTCACCAATGTTTTATTAAATTACTGAAGAAGTTGAACTAGTCCCTGAGCAAAACGCTACAGGTAAAGACTAATCAAATCCGTTTATGGTTGTAATGACTTACCGAAAAGTCCATATAGTACTCAACACACTAAGGAATTCACGTTCTGATGAGAAGTGATTTTCAGGCCACATCATGGATATACCTTTTCTAGGTACCAAAAGGAACTGACGTAGCTCCCAGAGTGAATGTGCTTGGTAAGAGGCTCATCAAATCCATTCATGTTGCAGAAAAGACATTTTGGCATAAGAAGAACAATCGGTTTGAGGCAAAGACAAAGATATATGAAGAAATGTGTATGGTTCAAGATAAGAGGTTTCATTTCAAGATCTCAAACAGAAAGTGTACAAGATAACTGCTCAAAATCCGTATGAAGGCATAAAAAGATTGAAGGCAAGTACTGATTAAGATGTGCAAGACTACAGATGGGCTTAATAAAAAGACCAAGCTATCAAGAAACTTGAAGTCAAGCAAGAGAAGTCAAGTAAGGGAGGATTATTGGAAATACAAAGTCAAAAGGTCAAAAAACTGCTTAATGAAAAAGGTCAAAAGTACTGCCAGTCAAATAACGCATAACAAGCCGTGGATATAGGAACTAATAAAGATTTAAACGGTGTTTTAAGCATTTATCTTGTAACAGCAGTTATAAGTGATATTAGTATCAAATTAGAGTCATATATAGCAAGGAGCATACAACATCTACTGAAGGGGTGTGATCCTTATTTGTTATAAATGTAACTCTAGGAAGATATTAGAAGACATAGAGAGAAAGAAACACAGTAGAAAAACACGAAGTTAAGTAGTATTAGTAATTGAGTAATTGAGGGATCTGCAATTTAGGGCAGATTCAAAAGGTTTATAAAAGAAAATCGTGGTTAGAGAAACAGCGATTGTGTTGTTCTTCCAAAGTACTGCCAACTTAAATTCCGCATAGTTTGACAAAGTAATATCAGATGTTTCATTAAGGAATATCGGATCTACAATATTCAGCTATTTTTCTGCAAATAATAAACTTAAAAATTTACATTTTTTGCTATTTGCAGGAAAAAACGGTACGCGAGAACAAAACAGATAAGGCAAGCAACATCAAATCGAAGTAGATTTCCCTCCCCCAAAACTAAAACGAAACATTGTGCCTCAATGTTTAAGGTGGGTCTCTACGACAAATCTAAAGCAGTTTATTTAATTATCAAAGATAAAACGTTAATACGCTAATGATGAAAGATATCGGATTTCCCAAACTAATGACAAAGCAAGGTCTAGGAAGCTCGAGTGAACCGAACACAAGCACCAACACGAGAAAACATCAAAATCTAATTGTTCAACAATCCTACAAAAATCACAATAAACACCAAACACGAAAAATTAGGAAAGGCTACCTGAACACATAAAATCACCTCACATAGGGTATTAGAACAATAGAAAATGGATAAGCATGGGTTGAAGTCCCACGAAGCGGCTTGTTTTTGTTTACCGAGTTGCAAGCTCGACTCGATCCCTGAATTTAATTGTCCTTAGGGAGAGCAAATGGAACTGTCTTAAGAGAAAAATGGAAAGTAGAGATGCCAGGGTCAAAAACGAGGTCCTCACTCATGAGAGAGAGAATTAAAGGAGAATCCTCGGGGTAGGTAAAGAATGGAAGAAAAGTCCAAATGACAAATATGAAGGAATTGACATCTTCAACATTTAGGGATAAAACAATTTCTCCTTGGTTAAAATCTTCATCATTCTTTATGGCCGTATTGGGCTTAAAATCTAAACAAACGTCCGGTGTTTCCGGTGGAGGACGAGGAGATGAAGGGTTTGTCTGATGATCAAAGGTTAGGTAACAAATTATCTTCATCATCAGGATCAACGATATCTTAACACTGATGTGGGTGGAGAATTAAATCACATGGAGACGAGGAAAACGATCGATACTCTTCCTTGAACGGTTCACTATATCCTAGCTCAACGGGGATAGGCAGGATAGTGGAAGAGACTCGAAAATTGAACTTTGATTATCATGAACATATTTCCTATGTGACTCCGGGAAATGTGAAGATGATCTCCACAAATCAAAGTATACTATTTGTAAAGATCAATCCTCATGTTCACGAACTGTTCCCTTAAAGGAAGAGTAATAGAGTTCGACCGACGAACTTCATGGTGAAGAGGAACACTATCTTGGAGAAAAAGTGAATCTATCATAACATTTTGTTCCTGGAGTTCATGATCTAAAATCACTGTTGGAGCTAGATTATTGGTGTATCATCACTGAACCAATTTTTTTCAAGAGGAAAATTAGCGTCTCCTAGTGCTGAATCGAAAATAAAACCTTCCCAAAATTTCAAAGAAACTTCCATAGCTAGAAAAAGCATCGATTTTCATTGTCATCAATATCGTCTTCTGGAGCGAAACTCTCAACCTTATCGGTTAAAGGTGTGTTAAGTAAAATATGGAGTTCTTGTTTACACATCTTCAAACCATCTCGTACAAGAGAGGATTGTTCCTTGCTAGAGTGAGTACATCAAATTTCGAAAAGTAGTTTGAATAAACTTGAAAATTTTCTTCATGAACGACTTTTTTTAGGAAGAGATGTAGTTCTTCGTCCGAACTCCCGTCAATGAAATCACTATCTTCATCGGAAAGACTAGGAGGAAGAGCATTAGGAATCATTAGTGGTAACTGTAGCCGACTAAATGGCTTCATCTTTCAAAAAATCTAATGACAAAATAGTGTGATGCAAATTGCGTAATCTTCATTTCTCAGATTTTTCAGCATAAAAGAACGAGTTCATTCGCGTTCCACCTTAAATTAAAATTTTTTCCTCATATAGATCAATGAGAGCTTTTGCAGTGCGAAGGAAAGGTCTCCCTAAAATAATAGGCACTCTCGGGTCAGGTTCAAAATTAACCACAACAAAATCAGCAAGAAAAGTGAAACCATCAACTCTAACTACAACATCCTCGGCTATACCCATTGGGTGAGTAATTGAACGATTGGCAAGCTCGAGTGTCATTCGAGTAGGAGTCAAAGCTCCAAGCCCAAGTTGCTTGTAGATAGAATGAGGTAAAATATTTATGCTAGCTCCGGAATCGGCTAAAGCATTATTCCTATCAAGTTCTTGTAAAGCACACGGAATAAGAAATTTTCCCAGATCTTCGAGCTTCTCGGGAACTTTGTTCATGATGATAGCAGAACATTCAGCATTCACGGTTGTAATGGCGATCTCCTCGAGTTTCTCTTTGTTCCTTAGTAAACCGCTTAACCATTTGTTGAATTTCGGCATTTCGACGAGAGCATCTTTCAATCCAATCTCTAAACGGAGTTGTTTAAACATCTTCAAGAACCGGCTATGTTGAGCACTTGGTTTATCATTCTCCCTCACTTTCATCCTCTCGGGATATGGAAGTTTAGGTTGATACGATGTTGGTTTTGGAGAATTAGGCTCTTGAATTTCAATGTTAACGGTTTTCTTTGCTTTTGGTTTTGGGATTTCAATGAAAATGGAATCTTCTTCCTCTGGAGGTGGGACTTGTGCGGTACTTTCTAAACTTGGTTTTTGCACTTTGTCCATTGACGTCTCCGGGTTTTGTACGGTTTACCTTTCGAGGAGTAGAAACAAACGGTGTAAGGAACAAAGATAGATCCGAAGGTCCTTCATAAGTTTTACCACTTCGTGTGGTGATAGCATTTACATGCTCACGAGGGTTAGTTACGGTTTGACTTAGAAGAGTTCCTGAATTCGAAGTTGAAGCGGTGTTGGAAGTTATGAACTTAGAAAGCATTTCCGTTAAATTTGTCATCTGGTTTTGTAAACATTGGCCTTGATTTTGCATATTCCGTAACACAGCATCATTAGCCTTGACATAATTCTCGAAATCGGTCTTTGAAACACCTTGCATTTATTGAGGAGGAGCTTGATAAATTGGTGGTTGAATAGTTGGAGGTTGGTAAACTTGTCCTTGATTGAAGTTATTTCCACGGTTTTAATTAAAATTGGTTCCTCGATTTTGGTTGAAATTATTTCCTTGATTTGGATTGAAACGGTTTTGATTGTTTTGAATCGTAGGAAAACCAGGAGGTCGGATTTGGTTTGCAACCATCGGAGGTCTAGAATTGGTATTCCCTTGATTAAAATTGGTTGCAGCAGCTTGTGAAACGTACTCTTGAATGTTGTCTTGATAAACATTGCCATCGGTGGCTGGACAGTTTTTATAAGAGTGAGTACCGTCCCACACGTACACAACTTTGCTGACCGGCTTTATGGTTAGTTGGAGCTTGGCTTTTTGTTTGTCGAAAAGTCATAGTCCTTCATCAAGTTCTTAAGTTTCAAAACCTTCGTTGTAAGGAGCAGCAACATCTGGTGAAATTCCTGGAGTAGATGAATTCGAACTCACTTTGGCAACGACTGCCTTATTTCGTGAGTTACGAACCTTGGATTTACTCTCAATAATTCTTAAGCATTCACGAGGCATCTTATCCAAAAAGTTTCCACCCGCAGCAGAATTCAACGAGTCTTGATCATTAGCATTCAAAAGCATATATAAAACGTATCCAATTGATGACTTCTGAAAATCCGTGATGTGTGGCAGCCGAGAGTAGAAGGTCAATAAAATCGATTCTCACCATATCGTCTCTTTAGGAAAGGATTTCAAACTAATTATGGTCTAAACCGGGTTTACTTTATAAAAATAAAATAAGACATTAATTCATTTGTCACAAATAATAATAATAATAAAATCTTTAGAGGATTTAGGAAATAAGGGAGCGAAAAGTTAAAGTTTTTACTTACACAATTAACATTTATGAGTAGTGTTAGCATCTTAACTTGTATTTAACAATGATTTCGTTTTTAAGCTTGGTTTGAGGTGGGTGAAAAATCAAGAACGATGAATTTATCCTTTTATTGTTTCTTGTTCCGTAAAGTTATGTTATGAATGTATGAATAATAAATGCATAAAAATGGTTAAACGGGGGGCTTTTCAAAACTAATGATTTCTTAATCCCCTAGATGAACACTTAGCTACTTTTCTAAGTAATTAGTCTAGGGGGTTGAAATTTTTGGTTTTCTAAGTTTGTATTTATGACATTGCGTGAGGACACGACAATAGCTTAGTATGGGGGATTTTGGTATGTGCTTAAATACACATACCTTTTACCTAATAAAACGAGCTAAAAAGACCAATAATGACCAATAAATACAGAAAAATGCATTGTATTCGTTTGTATTGTGAATTGTGTCTTGCAGGTAACGGATATTGCACAAAAGGACAAAAACAAAGCAAAACGGACAAAACCGAGCACGGGAATGGAAAGAGTACAAGAAATCAAAGCCGAAGGCGTATACATCTTTAAATGGGCCAACCCGTACCTATTTTAATGGGTCAGGTCAGCTCATTAACCTTGTATATATATACTAAACATAAGCCTTTTATCAAAAGACAAAATCTATTTCTTTTATAAATTATCCTGGCCCGAGTCAAAAGCCTAATCCCTGGTCAACACCCCAAGTTATAAACAGGTCAGAATTAACTGTTTATCTCCCTCACTTTTTCATCCCTCACTTACATACACAGTAACAATGCACACAAGATTAATCCTCCATTTACCCACTCGCCCCTAAGTTTCTAGAAGACTAAAGCCCTGACACGTTTGACACAAGAAGGCTACGCTGGCGATCCCGAGCTCAATGATTAGTTGAGATACGTGGTGATTGAAGCAATCTTATACACGTAATTATAAAATATAATATGATAGAAAATTCTCAAACTACCCTTGAGGACAAAGGTAGCTAGAAAAAATCACACGATAATATATAATAATAATACGTATATTTATCGGGAAATATGATTCCCGGGTCGTTTCCCCCAATGATTTATAAAATTGAAACCACGTTCTTGTTTAGACAATGATTTGAATTGATTCGAAGTTTGATTTGATTATCTATTTCTACAAATTAAAATTAACAATTAAAATAAGCAACAATAACAATTAAGCTAGAAAACAAGTAATGAGGGCAAAGAAAACACGACAAATAAGCAACTAAAGCAAAATTAAACCCTACAAATGCAAATTTAATTTCTAAACCTAAGTTAAGACAAAAGAAAATTTTAAGATAAATAAAATTATTTTTTTATTATTTTTGTATTTATTATGAATTAAAAACTAATTAAATGAATTAAAATACTAGAAAATAGCAAATTAATTCTTAAAAATTCTAAAAAATGATTTTCTAACTTAGAAAAGTCTAAAATATTATAAAAACTAAGAAAACTAATTTTAACTATTTTTTATAATTAAAATCTAATTTATATAACTAATTTAAATAGTGAAAAATGAAAATTAAAATCTAAAAAGGGTAAAAATGATCTTAATGCTTATAAACCTAAAAGTATTTATTCTAAATCTTAGAACTATTTTTTTTTGTATTTTTAAAAGTTATTTTTCTATTTTTTATGGCTTTTATAAAATTTTAAGATTCGAAAATTCACGAAAAATAGTAAATAAAGGCGAAAAATTATGAAAAATTCCTAGAAAGTCCTAAATCCTACTAGGAATGTAAAAAAAATAAATTGGTCCAACCAGCTTATCAAATAAGCTGGTAAAAAGCCCTAACAAGCTACGAAGTGAAATGGGCTTATTGGGCCAAAATGAGTATATTGACGGATGAGCTATTGTAGCGAAACGGTAAGACTATGGGTGTGTGTGCAGGAGGTGCTAGGTTCGAGTCCTAGCTTCAACTTTTTTTTATTTATTTTTATTATTTTGAAAAAACTTTAATAGGCAAAATGAAGTTAAGCTTTATAACCTATGACTTTTTGTAAAAAAACAATTATTTGAAAGCTAACAAACAAGAAGCATAGAAATGTTAACAAAAAACAGACAGAAAAAGCTACTTACTATTATATATATATATATATTCTATATATATATATATATATATATATATATATATATATATATATATATATATATATATATATATATTTGGGCTTTTTCAAAGTATCTTAAAGTCTACAACTAAATAAGCTAAAACTAAAAGTCTTAAAGCTAATTTTGATCCTAAGCCTAACCTAACAAACTAAAATGAACATAAATAAGCACAAAGTGACAATCCATAAGCTGAAATTCAAAAATAAGCATTTTATAGGAATACTTTAAACCAAACAGTCCCTAAGGCAGACTTTGAGCTTATAATTCAAGACTCGATTTATAGCTCCTCAAAAGATGAAACTTGGTTTTTTGGAAAGCTTGACTTGAATACTAATGGAAAAAGCTTTTTAAAATTAATTTTAACAACAGAAGCTTGTTAGAAAAGGCTTGTGAAATCAAACAAATTGGACAACATATTCTGGCCTTTTGGTATTGAAATTTAGAAGACAAAAGCTAAATTTTAAGCTTGAAAACAGATAAACTAAGAGCTTATAATTGAAAACTATTTTAAAACAAACAATCTATGACCCCTAATCTAGTTGAATACTAAAAATCAGACCTTAAATAATAGATTTATCCTCTGAAAACTTGGCTTGAAAAAGCAACTTTTCTCTTTTGCACCCCTGATGCAGATGACACTCAAACACACAAACTTTGATTCCTAGTAAATGCAGATTTGATAGACTCACTTAGACACCAATTAGAACCACAACTAAAGGTAAATTAAGCAAATGCATACACTAGAACAAATTCAAACATATAATGCACAATGGATTTTGACAGAATTAGACTTAAGGAAAAATTAACTAATGAAAAACTTATCTACAATACTAACTTATAAATGCAGCTAAAATTAACCTAAATTTGAGTTTTAAAATCAACACAAAATACCAAAAGGTCAATGGCAGACTAAACTTGTAAATTTAATACTATGCCAAACACCCCTTTATAATTTTCAAAATCCATTTAAGCCTATAAAATTTCAATTTAATGAACACAACTTTATTACCAGATACTAAGTAGCTTTTAACAACCTTAAATGATCTTATATTAATAAGCAAATAAGCCAGAGACAAAGAACTAAGAACTATGCTAATATTTTTGAGTTTTTTTGACAGTTTTATGAATTAAACTAAGAAATCTAAGATCTATGCTATAAAACTTAAAAACAGATATTCAAACATATTTAATAAGCACAAATAGACAGAATTACGCACAAATAAGCTAGAATCTAAGCAGAATATAAGCATATGCAAAATTAAAGCTAAGATACTTGAAAATTAAAGGAAACTTACAAAAGCCTTAGCTAAACAAATGCAATAGTGCTCAAAAGAGCTTTTAACAGCTCTAGCTTATCACAAGGATAAGCTAGTAAGGTCCCATAAGCTCTTCCATTGTAAGCTTATCATCCAAAAGCTCAAAATCCATTTAGCAAGGGTATTAAGACTGATTTTATTGGTTTAAGTATATTAAGAGCTTATTAATAGCTCAATTTGAGCTTAGAGACTCAAAGAGCTTGTATGAGCTTATTAGGAGCTTTTGAAACAATGACTGACAATATTTAAAGATTACAAGAGCTTATGACAGATTGAATAAAAGAACACTAAATTTTATTAACTTGAAAATTGATTACAATCTTTTGAAAATGAATTATAATAACTGAATTTGAAAATTACAAAAGCTAAAGTTTAAAAGCTAAAAAATTACATAAGCTAAATTTTAAAAGCTAAAAACTAGATATTCCCGTGTGTGAATGTGAGAGGCTTTATATAGCCTTCAGAGAAGCTTCTAGGTCCTGGAGTTTGTTAGACGCTCCCATAAATCCCTGCCCTTGAATCTTGCCAATCATTGGATCTTTATCTTAAGTAGTTGGATCACTTTGGTGAGCACACGAATTGCCAACGTGTGTCAGAGCCATTATGCTTCTTTTGCAAAGGAATTAGTGTAAAAATCCCATCCTTGTGTGCTTTCTTTGCTTCTACGTGGCATTCCCCTTAAGGTGTCTTGACCAATAAGAGCGTTTGATGATGTATAGCTTTGCCATATCATTGCTTGTCACTTGAATTAACTAGCCACGTAGCCAATTTGCATTTACCCTTTGTTTTGACGTAGGTAAATATTGGAGACGACGATGAACAGTAACAACAGTTTTTCCCATGTTTTACTTTTATAAGAGTGTGTTTGACTTCTTTTTGACCCGGGGTTATAACTCATTTGACTTTGGGCTTATAAAGGGTTTTGGGCCGGGGTAAGGTATTGGGCTCGGGCTTGGTTATGTAAAAAGGATAACGACCGTTATCTTTTATTAATAAAAAGATAATGGTGTTAGTTTAACTCCTTTATAAATTAAGATTAACTCCATCTAACCTTGTTGACAAGTTATTTGTGTGAAAAATAGTGTTTAGGGACTATTTTGCAATTTGGTTTTCTTGAGGGACTTATTTGAATTTTGGGTTGTGGGTCTTTTACAGGAGTGTAGTAGAGACCATGTTAGACCATGAGTTGACTTTTGTTTGACGCTTTTGATAGCATTCTCCCGGCTCTTTGTGTGCTTTTTTTTCATTCCCGTGTCCGTGATTGTCCGGTTTTGACCGTTTTCTTGAGATTTTTGCAATATCCGTACCTACACAATCACAAAGACAAAACAAGCAATATCCAAGCATTTTAAGTACAATATTTGTCTTTTAATGGCCAATATGATATAAAACACGAGATATGTGATTTCACACATATCAAAATTCCACAAACTAAGAAGCGATTGCGTTTCCTCAACGCAATATATATGCTCAATAACCAAATACCTTAAAACTTCCCCGAACTAAACCTTTGAAAAGTAGCAAAGATTTTTGTGGAGAGAGTTTAGAGATCACAAGTTATAAAACACCATATTTTCCTATTTTTCTAAAACTTTTTCATTTTTTTTATTTATTAAAAAGCTAAGGATATTTTGACTTTCGTTATTTCCATAACTGTTAGGGATCATAGAACAAGATTGCATTTCGATCCAGAATGCCCCCAAAAAGGATTAATTCATCGTCCTTTCAGCTTTATTCACCTTGCTCCAAAACCAAGCTTAAAACGAAATCCACAGCTAAATATCAGTAAAGATGCTAACACTACTCATATTTGCAACTTGTAAACTTTTCACTCCCGACATTTATTATATCTTAAGTGAGTGTGCTATTTTGAATTTCAACCATGGATCAACGTTTTGCAACATACTATGCTTCACGTTCCACCCAAGAATAATGAGTTTGAAGGCGAGATCATCCATGTAGACACGTCTCGGCACATCATAGAAATCCCAAACTTGCGGCTAAGTGACCAGGCTTTTGACACCCCACAGAGACTAGTATCGGGACTCACGGATCTTAGGTTTCAAAAACTCTAAGGTTTCCCGAATATTCATAGCTTATAAAATAGAACAGTCAAAGTGCAAAAGCATATTTGAATTTAACAAAAAGAAATCAATTTATTAATTTAAACTTAACTATTAAACATTTATGCAATTGTAACCCTCGACCTTTTAGAAGGCTGCAACATCGGTTGTGAGCCGGCAAGATGCACAAACTTTTACAGTCTAGGATTTGTTATTCCTTACTATGGCTTTCTCTTTAGAAGACTACCACATCGGTTGTGAGCCGGCAAGAGGTAGTAAACTTTTATCAACCCACAGCTTTTATTATTATTATTATTATTTTCATTATTTTATTTATCATCATATTTTTTTTAAATAAAACTTTATATAGAGAAGACTTATTTTTGAAAAATTCAAGTATAAATTTGAACTAAGACTAAAATTTTAACATAAAAATTGTTGATTTAAGTTTAATCTCCAAAAACAGCACGTATATTATTCCGTTAAGAGCTTATAGGAGAAAAAGGCGACAATTACACACAAGAGTCTAAGATTTCCAAATAATCCTTGTTAGCTCCTAACTCATACCTAACTCTATCATTTTTTGTTCTTCGCGATTTTCGCGAACGCTTAGCCTAAAAGTTAAGGAACAAGATAGAGCTCAACACGCTCGATCGGGTCAAAATTTACTCTTATTCTACCCAGCAAGAAAGTCAAAATTGTGACAAAAACACTTGTTTTATTTTTGAAATTTTTTAAAATTTTTCATTCTTTTGAATATTTGGTGGGAAAACGGGGTACGTGAGAACAATGGGTAAAAGTAGGCAAGATCATATCAAAGATATACTTCCCCATACTAAAATCAAACATTGTCCTCAATGTTTCCTAGCCTAAGACTTAAAAATCCCATACTAGAACTCAAAAAGTCTAATGCATAACTCAAGCATGAAGAAAGTATCACAAAAATCTTAAGCCGTTTGTCAAGGTGCTAAAAGAATAAATGTGTTAGTCGATATAATCTTTAGGATAGTCAAAATTTCCCCAAACTAATGGCCAAGCAAAGGCGAGAATCTCGAGTGACCCGGATAAAAACACCCGCACACGAGAGTCTTCAGAAGATTTGGTTTAATCCTGCAACAATCTCAAGTACAAACAACACACACAAAGATTGGAAGAGTACAAGCCTCCTCATAACACATTAGAAGATAGAAAGAAAATACAAAATGGATAAGCATGGGGTGCCTCCCACGAAGCGCTTTGTTTTTGGTAACCGAGTCACATAGCTTAACTCGATCCCTGAATTCATTCGTCCTTAGGGAATGTCTGGAGATCTGGGACAACCATGGTTGGTGTGTCCCATCCGAAGTAGTGCTTAAGTCGGTGGCAATTCACTTTGAAATTTGATCCGTCGGTATGAGATAATTTTGCAGTGCCATATGGAAAAACTTCGGTTATAGTAAAAGGGCGGACCATCGTTTTAAAGCTTTCCCGATAATATCTTTAGACAAGAGTATAAAAAGCAAGACTAATGATCACCAACATTATGAAACTGCGGTTTTTGATCTTAAGTCGTGAACATCTCGTCTCTTCTTTATAAATCAAAGAATTCTCGTATGCTTGATCACGAAGCTCATTAAGTTCATTAAGTATGCCAGCCTTACGGTATCCGCCCACGGTTTTATGATCGAAATTAGCATGTTTTTTAATGCCCAAACCGCTCAATGCTGCCTAATTCGATAGGTAGATGACACCCTTTCCCATACACAGCTTGTAAGGTGTCAACTAATTGTGTCTTATAAGCAGTAACTGAATGCCCCATAGGACGTTCATCAAGCCTGATCGGACCATGAGGCACGTTTTCCTCTCCACCTCCTATCTAAAATACGTTTTAATCTCCACGATTCGACACCTTGACTTGACCACTCGTTTGAGGGTGGTAAGCGGTAGCAAGACGATGAGTGACCCCATACTTAGACATTACTTTAGAAAAATTACATTACAAAAATGGGTCCCACGATCGATTATTATAGCTCTTGGGAACCCGAATCGGGCAAAAAGAGATTTTAAAAACTTAATTACAACTCTAGCATCGTTAGTGGGGAGCGCCTTGGCTTCAACCCATTTGGATAGGTAATCAACGGCTATGAGTATGTACTTATTTCCTCTAGATGACAGAAATGGTCCCATGAAATCTATGCCCCAGACATCAAAGATTTCACTAACAGTTGATTAAGTTTATGGCATCTCATCACGATGTACAATTTTTCCTCCCCATGAGACCTGGCAGAGTCACAATTTTTGACTAACTCATGGGCATCTTGTAGATAGTGGGCCAAGAAAATCCTGAATCATAAAACCTTTTGGCAGGTAGTTGGCACCGTATTGGTCCCCACGGTTTGGTCCACTATGGCAAAAGTTTGAGGATGTCGACAACTCCTTGGCCTGAAACACATCGCACGATCACTTGATCCCATCCGGTTTTGAATAGAAAAGGTCGTCCCAAAAAGAGTGTTTGACTATCTTTGAAAAATTTGTTTTTTAATGCTGATTGACATTCCATTGACAATGGATATTCCTCGCTTGGTAAATTGCATAATCCAAACCATGGGGAAAACTTGGTCACCACTGAATCATCATATTAAGTGTACTCGAGAGGAAAATTTTCGTTTATTTCTTTGGAATCGATAACATTTTCATACGGGTTTCTAATCGGGAAAGATGAAGCGAAACTGCCGCGGAGTACTCCTCGGCTCCCTTCTATCATTACGTAAAATCACATTCTTGAAGAAGGACGAACCCATCGTCAACAATCTTGCCTTACATCTTATTATACGCAACTCGGTCATTAGGCGGAATAGGTCCATATACCACACTGCTTATAAACATGATGACGGTATGGACAGGAATTTTATAAAAGCGTAGTCACAACTCACATTTCCTTATTCTGTTGTGGTTATTCCGATTCTAGCCTCGGTCATTGTGTATCTTGCATATAGTATAGGCCTAAAGTGTTTCTCAATTCGTGCCACCAGACCCCCACTATGGCCTAGGGGTAGTCGCTTATGCATCATACATCAGCACAAAGTGGGCTGGTCCCCCAATTAGGCAATCAAATTGGAGCTTCAGTTTATGTTTCTTCTTTAAAGTCCTGAAAAGCTGAATGCGATTCCTCGGAGAAAATGAAAGGAGTGTTTTTCTCAAGGAGATGAGTCATGGGTCGAGGAATTTTTGAAAAGTCCTTGATGAATCTGCGGTAAAAACCTGCATGTCCGAGGAAACTCCTAATACCTTTGATGGTAGTTGGGTGAGGTAACTTAGCAATGACGTCTATTTTGGCTTTGTCGGCTTCTATTCCTCTCTTTGAAATTTTGTGTCAAAGTACGATGCCTTCTTTCACCATAAAATGGGTTTTTTCCTAATTTAGAGCTAGATTAGTGTCTTCACACCGTTTAAGCATCCTCTCTAAATGGATAAGCACGTAGAGAAAGTATTTCAAAACAGAAAAGCCATCCATGAAAACTTTCCATCGTCTTTACAATCATATCAAGGAAGATGAGCCATCATACAACATACACCTTTGGAACGTGCCTGGTGTCATTGCCTAAGCAAAAGCATGTGGCGGTAATCAAACTTCCGTATGGGAAGGTAGAATGTGGTCTTTGTTCATTGATCTTTCGGATCGATTGTATTGAAAAAAACCCGAGAAACATCGAGGAACAATAGAATTCATTTCCAGGCCATGATCCTCCTCAAGCATTTACATCCATAAACGGCAGGCAAAGGGAAGTGGTCTTTCCGGGTAGCTTCGTTCAACTTACGATAATCAATACAAACTCTCCATCCCGTTTACAAAGTCGTGTTGGTAACTAAATTCATTTTCACATTGGTCCCACTACGGCATTCCTCCTTCTTTGCATAACAACCAGTTACTGGGCTCACCCAAGGACTACCGAGATGGTAGGTTATATAATCCAGCGTCTTTTCTGTAATAACCGACCCATCATCCAATGCTTTAACATCCGTGTTTAAATTAACTTCCACTGTTGTACTCTCAGTGACCAAACTGTCATTTTTAACTCGAGCTTCACATCCTCAGCTTCATTTTGGGAATTCAGTATCCAAATCTAATCGACTAACGTTTTATCTTTTGGCACACTTCATAAACGGCCTTAGATTTACGTAGGTACCCCTTTGAAACATCGAGGACGATGTTTAGTTCTAGTATGGGGGGGAATCTTCGATTTGATTTTACCTACAGCCGTTGTTATCACGTTTGATTTTACCTGCAGCCGTTGTTATCACGTAATCCCGTTTTTACCACCAAAATTTCAAAAAAAAAATGGAAAATTTTAAAAAATTTCAAAAATAAAATAAGTGTTTTGTCACAGTTTTGACTTTCCCAATGGGTAGAATGAGAATAAATTTTGACTCGATCGGGCGTGTTGAGCCCTAGCTTTGTCCCTTAACCATTTAATAAACGAAAGTTTATTAGGCTAAGCATTCGCGGATCCTTTTATTAGGGATTTTAAATTTGCGAAGAACGGAAAATGATAGTGTTATTTACAAGTAGGATGCTAAACAAGGATTATTTGGAAATCTTAAAAGCTTATAAGTGTAACTTGTCGCTTTTTCTCCCAGAAGCTCTTAACCTGACTAATAAACGTGCTTAATTTTGCTTTAACTTTAAACCGACATTTTCTAAAAAGAAGCTCTTTCGGAAACGAAAATATTCATCTTAGTTCAGCTTTATACTTGAGTTTCTAAAACGAAATTTTCTCTATTACGAAAAATATGTTGCAAAAAAAAAAAAATGAAAAAAATAAATAATATAAACTGTGGGCTGATAAAGGTTTACTGCATCTTGCCGGCTCACAACCGATGTTGCAGTCTTCAAAACAAAGCCCATAGTGAGATAATAAATGCCAAAGTGCATTCGTAAGTGTTATCAATAAGAAACCGTCGTCAGACTAAGTCACTACATCTTGTCGGAGGCGTGGCCGATGTTGTAGTCATGTAAATGATGACGGTAGTATAGTGTATAGCAATAAATGTCTAATAAGGAAAATTTAATGGTTAAGATTTCTTTTTCTAAACTCAAGTATAATTTTGAACTAAGAATAACTTGCTTTAAGACTTCAAAAGTTGTGGTTGCCGTCGGTAGATTATTTCGATTAAGTATTCTCCGCTGGGGTGTCAAAAACCTGGGCACTTAGCTGATGAGGCTGGGACGTTCCGAGAAGAAAGGTCGCTACATGGAATAATCGCACCAATGAGATCATTAAATTTTTGATGTTTGCGTGCTTTGAGTAGTATTGTTTATTTAGCGGTAAATCCAAGAAATTCAGCCTAAAAGGGTGGTAAAGCTCTAAGGAACTTCATGTTGCAGTCTTCATTATCTGGTCTTACTTGCATTTGATTAAGTTGACTCAGCACGATAACCTAAGTCGAACTCAGCTAGGATCTATCGAGAATATGCTGGTTGGTGGGTGATCTAGTCTTTTCCCCAGATTTCTTCAGAAATATCGTTATACACATAAACTGTACTGCTTTCTAAATTATCGATCTAAATTTAATTTAAAATTAAGCACAATCACACTAATTGAATAATTGTTAGGAGCAAAAAGTTGACAAGTTGGTATGTGCTTAATTACACATACCTTGTTCCATTAAAAACGGACTTAAATAACCAAAAACAGACAAAAACTGCCAAATATATGTTTGTTTTGCATTTGTGTTGTGCAGGAAACGGATATCACACAAAAGGACGAAAAACAAAGCCAAAAACGACAAAACTGGGCACGGAATGGAAAAGTGTGAAAAGACGAAGCCAAATCGAAGCCAAAAAGTCAATCAAGTCAAAAAGTCAACAGAAAAGTCAAACAGTCAAAGTCAAGAGGAAGTCAAAATCAGAAGAAATATAACTTGAGGGACCAAAAATGCCAAATCCCTAAGTGTATTACAAGAAGAAAAAGACTACAAGGGTGGAACTTGCAATTAATTCAAAATACAAGTAGAGGGACTTAACCTGCCAAATCCCCATACTTGTATTACACAAGGACTGAGTTTGCAAACATTCTTATATGGTTGAGGGGCTACTTTTGCCAAGTCCCCAAAATTGTATCACCATAAGGATGAATTTTGCAAAGAGAATCATATAAATGGAGGACCAATCTTGCCATTTACCCAAACTCTCACCCCCAACCCAGATACAACCCTTTTCCCTCCAAAAGCTCAAAGCCCCATTTTCACTCACGGGTTTCTTTCCCACCTTTTACCCTGAACCTTCATCAAAACCCTGGATAAAACATTCCCCTCACCTCCACTAAACCCCTAAACCACTTTACATGCTGGCAATCCTCAACTTTTTCAATAATCAACAAATTTCAATGATGGAGATGACTTGGAAAAAGATTAAGGGCTGGGATTTGGTCTAAGAATGCTCTCACACAACAAACACATTATGGTTTTTGTCTCACAAAAGAAACACAACCTGGAAGACCAAGGATGAAGAAACTAGTATAAATAGGACCCTTTTGTAAGCCAAAAAAGGCAATTCTAGCTTATTGTAGTTTAATTGTAATTTAAATTAAGTCATTTTAGTCTTTTAAAAGCTTATTGCAACTGTTCTTTCAGCTTTGTATTGTTTTTAAGAATTAATGAAGCAATGAGTTTTTTTATGTTGAAATCCAATTGTTGAATTCCAAGTTCTCAAGTTATTAACCAGTGCTTAATTGTGTTTTAAAAGTTTTCAATATAGCATAATGATAAGTTGTTTTAACTAAGTAACTTAAAAAGGTTAAGTAGTTAAGGAGAAATAAAAAAAAGGTCACCCAAAAATACCACAGCTTACTTTTTTGGATGATAAGCAAACAAAGGATGTGCTTATGGACATTACTAGCTTGTCTTTGACAAGCTAGAGCTTGTAGATCAGCTTGTAAAAGCTTAAGCACCTAGTTTTAACAAGGGTGTGTAAGTCTATTCTTTTTCTCGATTTTCTTACTTATTGTAGAACTGCTTATAGAGCTTATTTGTTACTTATATTTGCTTATTTATGCTTTATTATGTTGTTTAGTGCTTATCCTGCTTAGATTTCAGTTCAAAAATGATTCTGCAACTTTTCCTAATAGTACTGTTAGCATGTGTGTAAATACTGTTAGAATTAATTTAGCTTGTTTAAGTGCCTTATCACTGATTCAAATCGCTCATAAAGTATTTATTTTGTCATTTTGATAATCTGTTTTAACAAATTAGGATCCAATCGGCTTGAAATAAAATGATTTTTGAAAACTTAAGAGGTTGTTTAGAACAAGCAATACTAACTCCAAGTTAGTCCGCTAGTTCTCTTTGTTTTTGGGAAAAAAAAATATTAAAGCCTAGTGGTACTAACTCAAAAGCTAGCGGTACTAACTCCAATTTTAGTACCGGAGTTAAACTGTTGGATTTTAATTTTCTTATTTTAGTGCTTATTCGCTACTGCATTGTGCTTATTGTCTAAATATAGATGTGTGGTTCTCTTTTGTGTGAGTCCCTTGTCCTAAATCTCCATAAAACAGCCTTAAAAAAGCCATTTCAATTCATAAATGGATGTGTTGGGGTTAAGATCCAAAATGTGGTCAAAATGGTTATAAACTGTCTTGGTTTCTCAAGTACATATTTCAATTAGCTTTAAAAGTGGTCTAATAGATAGTCCTTAATAGTTTAAAATTAAGCTTATAATTTATTTATGATTTCTAAGGCATATGGTCAATTTGTGGTGTTTTTATGTTTGTGCATGCATAAATCTTTGATTTTAAGTTTGTTAATGTTTAAGAGTTGTTTTTTGAGACCATAGTTAATCATTATAATACATAACAATCTGGTCATAAAGGATTTAAAATCTGTTATAGTTTAAGAGCAATGGGTCAAAAAATGTACTAAAATTTCCATTTAATTCAGTTTCACCGAAGTTTTTGTATCATCAACTTTTAGGTAGTTAGATTAGTTTTAGGGTTATGATTTCTTGAGCATAAGCTCGTTGGAGGGTGAACTAAATTTGTTTTGAGGTTTGTTTAAAGTTTTGAAGCTTATTTCAGTAGCTTATTTTAGGTCCTAAAAGTGCTTATTTTTCATAAAAACCAAAAAATAGTAGTGTAGTCATTTGTGCTTATTGGTGCTTATTTCAGTGGCTTTATTTAAAAAAGATGACAATAGTGGACTAATAAGGAACTCATAAGTGAGCTTTATTTCCAAAGCCTACTTTTCAGTTTGGCTTATTGGTGATTTTAACATATTTTAATTTTGCTTATTTAGGAAAATCTTTGGGTTTACTACTTTTGAATGCAAATTGAGTAAGTTAATTAGTGTTTGGTTAAAAAGCTTTTCGGAATCAGATTAAGCACATATCAGCTTTCCAAAACCATCTCTCTTATTTGAAATTTGAGCTTTATTTTGAGTTTGTTGATTATTTTGAGAGGGTTGTGCGGAGTGGGAAGTTTGTGACTCAAATACAGGTTCAGTAGTTGCCACAGAAAATACTGGTTCGGATGTTGTTGGGATGGAGAATGAAGATTCGGTTGGTGATGGTACAGTAAACGGTGGTGTTGGATACGGTGAAGTCATTGTAAAGATTTAGGAGAAAGAACAGTAATTATTCTTTAACAGAGACTCTCTCCAGGCTTTGATACCACTTGTAGGTCTCAGCCCTAGATAGATCTTTTAAGCCTGTGACGGATATAGAGCACTAATGTAATCAAAGGCAATTAATGTAATTCAAAAAAGTAACTCTGTGAGGGAGGGGGGGACTCTAACAAAAACAAAATTTCTATTGTTTCACGCGGGGGGAGGGGGGGAGGAAAAATACTATAAAAAAAAACAAATAGGTTTGGCTCTAAAAATGGAAGGGGAATTACTAAAAAAAAACCAATGTTTACTTTGATTTTTCCTCTATGGATCTTTTGTTTTAAAACGTTTTTCAAAATTGTTTTTGGATTGGTTCTGTCGGTTCCATCAAAAAAATCCAAAAAACTGTTATGTGGGTTTCATTTTATTAAGGATTATGTAAACCCTAAATAGAAAAATTCTTTCCTAGGGAATTTTACGGTTTTTTGTCATAAGTTTTCTATCTATTTTAATTCTCATGTTTTATTCCATTTACTAAGGAAACTTATCCCAGGAGGTCACTACTTTATCTTTAACCATGGGAACTTAAAAAACTTATTCTACTTAAGTAGGTGGAAAAACAATATATTCAGGACTAACTTGTTCTACTAGTAGGAACAATATAACCAGTAGGAATAATATAACCAGCAGGAACTATATACCTGCCAGTAGGAACTTTAATACTAACAGTAGCAATTACTCTACCAGTAGGAACTACATACCTACCAGTAGGAACTAATAAATATAAATATACCTAACACGCTATTACATTGAGAACATTCTCCTGTGGGGTCTCAACCTGATGACCTAAGTCGAACTCGGCTGGGATCTATCGAGAATATGCTGGTTGGTGGGTGATCTAGTCTTTTCCCCAGATTTCTTCAGAAATATCGTTACGCACATAAACTATACTACTTTCTAAAATTGTCGATCTAAAGTTAACTTAAAATTAAGCACAATCACTCTAAATTGAATAATTGTTGGGAGCGAGAAGTTGACAAGTTATAGTTATAAGTAGTGTTAGCATCTTTACTTGTACTTAGCGGTGATTTCGTTTTTACGCTTAGCTTGGGACTAGTGAAAAATCGGGGACGATGAATTTATCCATTCGGACATCCATAGATTATTCTATGGGCGCTTCTCATTCTATGATCCCAGTGTTGATAAAATAAAGGAAGTCAAACAGGTAGTTAAGAAAAGAAAAAGGAAAATCCAAAAATATTAGGGATAGTTAGTGTACATATAAAAATGGTGAAAACGGGACTTGTCGAAGCTATTGATTCTTTAGTTCCCCTTGACGAACACTTAGCTACTTTTCGAGGTTATTAGTCGAGGGGGATTAAGATTCTTGGTTTCTTGAGTGTTTACTTCATAACATTGCGTGAGGACACGGCAATACCTTAGTATGGGGGATTTTGGTATGTGCTTAATTACACATACCTTTTTCCATTAAAAACAAGCTTAAATGACTAAAAACGTACCAAAAATACATTGTATTTGTATGTTTTGCATTTGAATTGTGCAGGAAACGGATATTCAAGAAAAGGACGAAAAACAAAGCCAAAAATGACAAAACCAAGCACGGGATGGAAAAGACAAAGTCAAATCGAAGCCAAAGTCAGTCAAAGTCAGAAAGTCAACCCAGACAAAGTCAAAAGTCAACCAAGTGAAGAAAATACAACTTGAGGGACTAAAATTGCCAAACCTCAAGTTGTATTACAAGAATAACAAGACAAGGACTAAAATTGGAAATTGGGGGAAGTATAACTTGAGGGGCCAAAGCTGCCAACTTATCCAAAGCCATTTTTTCCCGCCCAACTAAACCCAAGAACCACTCACGGGTTCCCTTCACCTTCTTTTACCCTGCAAACCATTCAACACCCTGGATAAAACATTTCCCCCTCCTCCACTATCTCCCCCCAGCTTTATAATTGCCATGTTGGCAATCCCTCACCACTTTCCAAGCTTTTCGATGGCTGTGATTGACTCAAAAGAAGCACAAAAGAAATTGAAGGCTGGGATTTGTTTTAGAATCACCTCACACAACAAGCACACTTGGGTTTTTGTCTCTACAAAGAAACACAGAAGAAAGCACAGCTGGAAGACCCAAGGAGGAAGTTTTTAGTATAAATAGGGCCATTGTAACCCAAGAGAGGGATCGATTTTTCTTAGTTAAATTTTAGCTTATTTTTATGCAATTTTACTCTTCCAAGTCTTGTAACTTTAATTTAGTCTTAATGCAAATTTGGAGTTTTTAAGTCAATTTTTGAATCTCTGTGTTTCCGTTGTTAAAAGCTTTACTTAATATGTTTTAAGTCTTGTAAAATCATATAAGTCATTTGTCTTAACTCAAATACTAAGAATTTAAGTAAAGTCACAAAAAAAAATCACACTCAAATATACCACAGCTTATGGATGATAAGCCAGTTCTGGAAGGGCTTATGGACTCTCACTAGCTTGTTTTATACAAGCTAGAGCTCGTAGACTCTTTGTTTAACCCTGTTTTGAGCAAGGGAGTTGTAAGTCTCTCTTTTTCTTATTTTTCTTATTTACTATAGAACTGCTTATAGTGCTTATTTGTTACCTATATTTGCTTATTTATGCTTTATCATGATGTTTAGTGCTTATCTTGCTTAGTTGTTAGTTTAAAAGTGATTAGTGCAAATTTCTTAGTTAGTACTGTTAGTTATGAGTTAATACTGTTAGATTGATTCAGCTTATTTAAGTGCTTATTCTTGATTGAAATCTGCTTATAAGTGTCTTATTTTGTTATTTGATAAACTGTTTTTAATCAGCTTAAAATAAAAATAAAAAAATAAAAAGAAAAATGATTTGTGAAAACTTTAAGGGGTGTTTGGAACAAGTAGTACTAACCCATAGTTAGGGTACTTGCTGGTTCTTTTTTTTTTTTTTTTTTTTTTTTTTTTTTTTTTTATTTTTGGGATTTTTAAGGCTAGCAGTACTAACTCAAAGCTAGCAGTACTAACTCCAAGTTAGTACTGGTAGTTAAAACTGTTAGTACTGTTGGTTCATTATTGCTTATTAGCTTTTATTTTCTTGTTTTTTTTTTTTTTTTTTTATTTTTTTTTTTTTTTTTTTTTTTTTTTTTTTTATTTGTTTTTTTTTTTTCTGCTTATTTAAGATTTTCTTAGCTTTTTAGAGTAGATTAAGCCCATTTTCGTTTACTGTCTTTAGTAGAGCTTATTTAAGCTTATTTGCCTTTTAAAAGTAATTTTAAGAGTTTATCAGTTTTCTTAGTTTTGAGCTTATTTGCCATTTTAGTTTATTCTAGTTGCTTATTCTTATGCCTGAGTGCTTATTAAGGGTAGTTAAATATCTGTTTTAGCCTATTTGCTTATTTCTTGTTTCATTGTGTTTTGTTAAAGCTAGCAGTATTAACTCAAAGCTAGCAGTACTAACTCCAAGTTAGTACTGATAGTTAATACTGTTAGTTACTGGTTGGTTGTATGCTGAGTTTCTCCTGCTTAACCTTAGTTTAATTGCTTGGTGATATTTGCTTATTTAGAGTTAGTCTTGCTATTTGTTTGTCTTTGAGCTTATTTGAGCTTATTTGTGTCTTAGGGTTAAAAGTTTTTAGGTGTTTTTACCATCTGCCTATTATGCCTGCTCTAGCTATTTTCTTGTTATCTTTTCGTGGCATTTGTTTTAGGTTTAGTGGCCCAATCATATCCTTGTCATATTCATCATCGAGTCATCAATTGTCATTCTGATTTTCCATTTCAGCCTCGGTTGGGACATAACGAGCCGGAGATATTCTATTACATCTTCCGGGTTCATTGATTTTGTGAATTTGATCCTTGTTATTATATTTCTATTTATTATATTTATCTATATATAATAAAGGAGTAAGATACGCGAGTCAAATTTTGGCGCCGTTGGCCGGGGAGGCTGTAAAAAAACGATTATACGTTACGATTGACAATTTTGTTTGTATCTGTGAATATTTTCTCTACAAAAATATGAAAAGTAAAAAAAATATTTTTCATTTTCTTTTATTAGTATAATTATCATATAAAAACAAAAGAAAAACCAAAAACATAAAAACATTCTCCATAAAAAGAAATAAAATTCACAAGTTGATAAAAATACCAAAATATAATATTCTCAATTGAGGTATTATCTTAATAATTTTCGGTGATACTTTTGGTTCCAAATTAAACAAAAGATTTAGAAAAACTTGCCATTTGTATCTCGTACGACGTAGGCTCACCTTGGAAAAGTTAAACAAAACTATAAAGTGGGTATAAGGAGGTTGTTCCGAGGGAATACGACCCGAAAAGGGAAATAAAGCTTCACGCTATTCCTACTCCTTTCGCTTACCTGTGCGTTTATCTTTTGGAGAGTACCGTGAAGTAAGGTAGATTATTTGGTTGAGTTGTCCTACCTCATTTGTCGGAAAATACATTATGAAAAATCATCAAAAAAACCAAAAAAAAAAAATTAGTTTAAATTTCCTTTTTACATTTCTATTTTGTGCAGCGCACTCAGTCTCAAGCCGTAAACGTCGACAAACAACAAGTCCGTCAACTTTCTGTTGAATCACCAAATCTTGAGAAACCAAACAACAATCAAGAAACCTTCAATCCTCCCATAGTTACGATGGCCGATAATCGTACTATGGCGCAATTACTCGAAGCACCCACCGAGGGTTACGAGGATGCGATCGTTGTTCCTGAAATTACAGCGAACAACTTTGAGATCAAGCATGGTCTACTTAATCTTGTACAAAACAAGCAATTTTGGACACGATAAAGAAGACCCACATGCTCACAATCCGATCTTTCAACCTGATAACCTCTACGTTGAAGTTACGAACGTCCGAGTACACTCGGATAAGCTTATGATTTTCCACTTTTCCCATCGAGGGAGCCGCCGGTTTTGGGCTTAAAGAGAAACCTTCGACCGCTTTTTATCATGGATGATCTTGTCTCGAAATTCCATTACCAATTTTCCCTCCCTCTAAAAACAACAAATATTCGAAATGATACTCACGCGATTTCAACAAAAATTTGATGAACCGTTTTACGAGAATGGACGATTCAATGAATCTTCTTAGGGGATGCCGCTTCATGGGTTTTCATAATTGATCAACTCGATACATTTTATAATTCCCTAAATTCGAATGCTTCAAGATTCATTGAACTCCGCTGCGGGGTGGTAACTTTCTAGATAAAATGCCTCGAGAATGCCTAAAAATCATCGAGAGCAAGTCCAAAGTTTGTCAATCACGAAGCAAGGCCATTGTTTCCAAAGTGAGTACGAGCTCTTCCACCCAGATTTTCATACGACGTTGCTGAGCTGAAGATTGGTTAGTGCATTGATTCTCGATAAGAAAAAACCAAATCAGCTCCCGCTCCTATAAAAGCAGTCAAGCAAAGTTGGTATAACTTGTCGGGGGTAGTCATTCATACCAAAATTGTCAGCCACGATGACAACATTTTATGTGACAAAATCCAAGAATACGTATCACAAGCGCCGCAGTTAATACAACAAGGGAATGCCAGTTACCGACCTCAGATGTTGAAACCAACTACGACCTCCGGTTTTCCACCATTGCAAAACCATCAAAACAAACCCAAATTCGGGGAATCATTCAACAAACCGTGGGAACAATTTTAACCAAAATCAGGGGTAATAATTTCAATCAAGGACAAGTTTACCAACCCCAGATTAATCAACCCCTGACTTTTCAAGCTCCAGCTTACCAAGCTCCAGTTCCACCAGCACCAGGTGTGTCTAAGCCCGATTTTGATAACTACGTCAAAGCTAATGACGCGGGATGCAAAATATGCAAAATTCAAATGGCAAATATAACGGACCTGATTGTACCAATTCAATAAAATCGTAATACCGCTTCTAATCGGGCTTGGGTTTCTCTTCCAGCAACACCATTGCTAACCCGAAAGGTGATGTGAAAGCAATCACTACCCGAAGTGGTGTTTCCTATAATGGCCTCAAATTTCTTCTCTTCCTAAAGAGATGGAAAATGAACCCAAGGTAAACAAAGGGATTAGGTGTAACCAAGCACCGAAACATCCAACTCCGGTGGTCCAAACTACATGGACTAATTGGTGACGCCCATGGTTTGCTTCCAAGACTAAACCAACCTTGCCTTATCCTTCAGGCAACAAAGAAAAGTCATGAAAAAGGACGATTCTTCTAGCTTTAAAATTTATGGAGATTTTCGGAATCATCCATTTTGAGCTAATTTCACGGACGCTCTCCTACACATGCCCAAATTTGTTACCAATGTTTTTAAAGCTCCTCAATGATAAGGATAAGATAATTGAGTTGACAAAGACACCGGTAAACTATAATTGCTCGGCGGTTATCCTAAAAAAGTTTCTCAAGAAACTTGGAGACCCCGGTAGATTTCTGATACCATGTGATTTTCCGAAGATGAATGAATGCTTAGCCTTGGCCGATCTCGGTGCAAGCATCAACCTAATGCCTCTCTCCATTTGGAAAGAACTAAGTCTCCCAGCCTTGACCAAAACCCGAATGATACTTGAAATTGCCGACGAACGTTTTCTACTCCATCCGGCATCGCCGAGGATGTTTTCACGTGAATATTGGGGACGTTTTTCTTTCCCTGCCGATTTTGTGGTGTTGATTACGTTCCGTATCCTCGGGTTCCCCTAAATCTTAGGAAGACCTTTCTGAGGACGGACGTGCTTGATAGACGTTCTCGGTGAACCAAATGACCCTTTAGAAATGATGGACCAATCCGTGACCTTTCAAAGTTGTGATACTAAAATTTTCTCTACATTATCTATTGGAATCGGTTAACCAGTCGATGTTATTGACATTGCTTGTGAAGGGATATGTTCAAAGAAGTACTGGAAATTTCTGAAAGTGGCAATCGCTGCTACTTCAGACTTATGTTCGCTCTCGCTCTCCATATTTCACTCCCTTCGAGGAAGTGATTTCAATGGAAGAGATCGATGCATTTCTTGACATGATCGATTCAATACCACAGGTGTTGAGGGCTTCTATGATTCTGAGGGAGATATACTGTTTACCTTGAGGAATTGTTAAGTGTGATCAATAGTGACCCAAATCTCCCTCCGTCACCAGTTTGTGAAATTAATGTGCCTGAAAAGGTTAAATCTTCATGCGAAGATCCTCCAGACCTTGAACTCAAAGACTTACCATCCCATCTTGAGTATGCGTTTTTGGAAAGGTGGATGACAAGTACCCGTCATAATCGCGAAAAACTTGAAACAGGGGATAAAAACCGCCCTGATCAAGGTTCTTAGTCACACAAACATCCATAGCTTGGAGATTTCTGATATTAAAAGGGATAGATCCACAGTTTTAGCTCCCAAAAGATTTTGATGGAGGAAAATGCCAACACCGTAGTTCAACTAGAGAAGAGTTAAACCCCAAAATCCATGAGGTTATTAAAGCCCAAAAGAGTTTCAAACTTCTTGATGCCGGGTTTAATTTATTTATCTCTGACTGTCCCTGGGTGAGCCCGGTTCATTGTGTCCCTAAAGAAGGGGAGGCATAACCATGGTAAAAAATGAAGAAAATGAGTTATTTTACCCACTAGGTGGGATTACAGGATGGAGGTTTGCAACGCTTACGTAAAAATCAATGTTGCAACTCGTAAAGACCATTTCCCTTTACCATTCATGGATCAGATGCTAGGTTGGCGAAAAATAAGTATACTATTGCTTTTGGACGGATTTCCCGGATACTTTCAGATCCCATAATTGACCACAATTGTATCAAGAAATAACTTTTACCTTCCCTGCCCTTCGGGCATTTGCCTTGTGCTGCCTTTTGGGTTATTGAATGCACCGGGCACGTTCAAAGGTGTATGGTTGCAATCTTTCACGATATGATTGAGAAAACCATGGAAGTCTTCATGGATGATTTCTCAGTTTTTGGTGATTCTTTCTCCTCTTGCCTTTCCCATTTAGACAAAATGCTCCAAAGGTGTGAAGACACCAATCTTGTGCTAAATTGGGAAAAATGCCACTTTATATGATAAAGGAAGGAATTGTCTTGGCCATAAGATTTCTAAGTTCGGGATTGAGGTTGATAAGGCAAAAGTTGATGTCATTGCAAAATTGCCTCATCCCACTACCGTGAAGGGTATTAACAGTTTTCTCGGTCACGCCGGATTCTACCGACGATTTATTCAAGATTTTTCAAAAATCACCCGGCCTATGACCCACCTCCTTGAAAAAGAAACTCCGTTTATCTTCTCGAAGGAATGCATCGAAGCATTTGAAAACCCTTAAGTTGAGTTGACCCAGGCTCCAATTTAAGTTGTTCCAGATTGGGATTGCCTTTGAAATCATGTGTGTTGCCATGTGATTTTTGCGTGGGCAGTCCTAGGGCAACGTAAGACCAAGCACTTCCAGCCGATTACACTATGCAAGCAAACACTATGACCGAGGCTCAAGCTCATTATCACTACAACAGAAAAAGAATTATTGCCGTAGTGTATGCTTTCGTGAAATTCTGGCCATATCTTACTTGTCCAAAGGCATAGTGTATTAGGATCATTCGGCTCTCAAGTCTGCTTGCTAAGCAAGATGCTATGCCAAGATTGCTTCGGTGGCTTTTGCTGCCTCCAAGATTTTGATGTCGTTATCCGTGGTTAAAAAAGGAGCAAAATATCTCGCCGCCGAACCATTTCTAGACTTGAATCCCCATCAACAGTGAGCTCGAAGAAAAAGGGAAAATTACTGAAACATTTCCTCTCGGACACTTTGGGCTGGTTATCCTTTCGTCGGTGATGATATGCCCCATGGTTTCCGATTTTGCAAACTACCATGCGGGAATTTTGTGATTAAAGGGATGTCGTCTCAGCAGAAAAGAAAGTTTTTCAAGGGGACAGTTAAACACACTTTGGGATGACCCCTTCTTGTTTTAGATATGTGCGGATCAAGTAAATCCGGGTGGTGTTTCGGGGCAAGAAGCTTTTGACTTCTCAAAGCTTGCCACAGTGGATCCCAGGGGATACTACGGTGCCAATTTAAACCGCTAAAAAGATTTTTGATTAGGATTTTATTGGCCATGATCTACAAGGATGCCCACGACTTTTGTCACTGATGTGAATTTGTCAACGTCAAGAAATTTCGCAACGTGATGAGATGCCACAAAAACTCTATCCAAGTTTGCGAAATCTTTGACATTTGGGGCATTGACTTCATGGGGCCGTTCCCGTCTTCAAGAGGGAACAAATATATACTCGTGGCCGTCGATTACTTGTCAAAATGGGTTGAAGCGAAAGCGCTCCCCACCAATGACGCCCGAGTTGTTTGCAAATTTCTCAAATCTCTCTTCTCCAGATTTGGTGCCCCTCGTGCAATCATAAGTGATCGCGGAACCCATTTTTGCAATGACCAATTTGCAAAGGTCATGCTTAAATACGGAGTCACTCATCGTCTCTCCACCGCATATCACCCACAAACAAGTGGGCAGGTTGAGGTATCCAATCGTGGTTTGAAAAGAATTCTTAAAAGGACCCTGTGGGCAAAAAATCGTGGCCTCTTTGGTCAGACAAACTGGATGACGCTCTCTGGGCCTTTCGTACAGCTTACAAAACACCATCGGGTGCACCGTACAAGCTGGTATATGGGAAGGATGTCCTCTTACCGGTTGAGTTAGAGCACAAAGCTTACTGGGCCCTTAAGAATACAAACTTTGATATCAAAACAGCGGGTGATCACAGAAAAGTTCAACTTAATGAACTTAATGAACTTCGTGATCATGCCTATGAAAATTCTTTGATTTACAAAGAGAAAACAAAGAGAATCCATGACTCCAGATCAAAAATCGTGTTAATCAACGTCGCTGATCGAGTCCACCTTTTAACTTAGATTGCAGATTTTCTCGGGAAGCTTAGACGTGGAGTGGACCATTCACTGTACCCCAAGTTTTTCCATATGAGCACGGTCGATTTATCCCAAAAATCTGGGGCAAATTTAAAGTGAAGGGTCATCGTTTGAAGCACTATTAGGAGGGGACGTACCACAATTGGTAGTCCCGGATCTCTAGACGTTCCCCATGGACCAATAAATTTGGGGACGGGTCAAGCATAGCGACCTTAAACAAGCACTTCATGGGAGGCACCCCATGCTTATCAGTAATAGTATTATGTAGTAATGAATAAGTGTTTTTGTGTGAGGAGGCTTACCTCTTCCATTACCCATGTTTTGTCCGTGTTTTGTGTGTTTTGTGTTGTATGTCCAGGATTTCCCGGATTGTGAAGACTCTCGTGCTCGTAGTTTTACCCTTCATCCACAAGAGTTTCACATCCTCAGCTTCATTTTGGGAATCCAGTATCCAAATCTAATCGACTACAGTTTTATCTTTTGGCACCACTAATAAACGGCCTTAGAATTTACGTAGGTACCCCTTCAAAACATGAGGACGATGTTTTGTTCTGTAGGTATGGGGGGAATTTCGATTTGATTTTTGCTACAGTCGTTGTTGGTCAGTAAATCCGTTTTTACACCAAAATTTTCGCAAATATACCAAAAAAAATGAAAGATTTAAAAAAATTTCAAAAATAATAACTAAGTGTTTTGTCGCATTTGGACTTTCCAAATGGTGAATGAGAATAAATTTTGACTCGATCGGGCGTGTTGAGCCCTAGCTTTGTCCCTTAACCATTTAATAAACGAAAGTTTAATAAGGCTAAGCATTCGCGGATCTTTTTATTAGGGATTTTAAATTTGCGAAGAACGAAAAATGATAGTGTTATTTACAAGTAGGATGCTAAACAAGGATTATTTGGAAATCTTAAAGCTTTAGGTGTAACTTGTCACTTTTTTCCAGAAGCTCTTAACCTGTCTAATAAACGTGCTTAATTTTGCTTCTTACTTTAAAACCGAACATTTTCTAAAATAGCTCTTTTCGGATAGAAAATAATTCATCTTAGTTCAGCTTTATACTTGAGTTTCTAAAACGAAATTTTCTCTATTACGGAAAATATGTTTTAAAAAAAATAAAAAAATAAATAAATAAAAAATATAAACACTGTTGGCTGAAACAGGTTTACTGCTTACTTGCCGGCTTACAACCGATGTTGGCTGTCTTAAAACAAGGCCCATAGTGAGTAATAAATGCCAAAGTGGCATCGTAAGTCGTTTATCAAATAAGAAATCCGTCATAGACTAATTCACTAATCTTGTCGTAGGCGTGGCCGATGTTGTAGTCATGTAAATGATGGCGGTATTATAGTATGTATATAGCAATAAATGAAATTTAATGATTAAGATTTCTTTTTCTAAACTCAAGTATAATTTTGAACTAAGATTAACTTGCTTTAAGACTTCAAAAGTTGTTGATTGCCGTCGGTAGATTACCTTTCGATTTAAGTTTCTCGCTGGGGTGTCAAAAAACTTGGGCATAGCTGATGAGGCTGGGTCGTTCCAAGAAGAAAGGTCGCTTCATGGAATAGTCTCACCAATGAGATCAATTAAATTTTTGATTGTTTGCGTTGCTTGTGTAGTATTGTTTATTTACGGTTTATCTTAGAAATTCTCGGCCTAAAAGGGTGGGAGTATCCCGCTATTAAGTTGGGAACATTCTCTGTGGGGTTCAACCTGATAACTAAGTCGAACTCGGCTGGGATCTATCGAGAATATGCTGGTTGGTGGGTGATCTAGTCTTTTCCCCAGATTTCTTCAGAAATATCGTTATACACATAAACTGTACTACTTTCTAAAAATTGTCGATCTAAATTTAACTTAAAATTAAGCATAATCACTCTAATTGAATAATTGTTGGGAGCGAAAAGTTGACAAGTCCTAGTTATAAGTAGTGTTAGCATCTTAATACTTGTACTTAAATGATTGTTTTTACGCTTAGTTTGGGTACTAGTGAAAAAATTCGGGGACGATGACATTTATCCATCGGACATCCATAGATTATTCCTAATGGGGCTTCTCTTTCTATGACCAGTGTTGGTAAAATAAAGGAAGTCAAACATGTTAGTTACAGAAAAGAAAAAGGAAAATCCAAAAAATTTTAGGGTTAGTTTAGATACATATAAAAAAATGGTGAAAAACGGGATTGTCGAAGCTATTGATTCTTTAGTTCCCCTTGACGAACACTTAGCTACTTTTCGAGGTTATTAGTAAAGGGGGATTAAGATTCTTGAGTGTTTACTTCATAACATTGCGTGAGGACACGGCAATACCTTAGTATGGGGGATTTTGGTATAGTGATAAATTACATTACCTTTTCCATTAAAAAAGAGCTTAATGACTAAAAGTACCAAAAATACATTGTATTTGTATGTTTTGCATTTGATTGTGCATGAAACTGGATATTCAAGAAAAAAGGACGATAAAGCATGCAAAACGGAAAAGCCAAGCAATGAATGGAAAAGACAAAAGTCAATCGAAGCCAAGTCAGTCAAAGTCAGAAGTCACCCCGACAAAGTCAAAAGTTTAAACAAGTGAAGAAAATACAACTTAAGGGATGCCAAACCTCAAGTTGTATTACAAGTATAACAAGACAAGGACTGAAATTAGAAATTGGGTGGAGTATAACTTGAGGGGCCAAAGCTGCCGACTTACCCAAAACCATTTTTTCCCGCCCAAACCACTCACGGGTTCCCTTCACCCTCTTTTTACCCTGCAAACCATTCAACACCCTGGATAAAACATTTCCCCCTCCTTCCCCTTATCTCCCCAGCTTATATATTGCCCATGTTGCATCCCTCACACCACTTTCCAAGCTTTTCGATGGCTGTGATTGACTCAAAAGAAGCACAAAAGAAATTGAAGGCTGTGATTTGTTTTTGAATCACCTCACACAACAAGCACACTTGGGTTTTTGTCTCTTCAAAGAAACACAGAAGAAAGCACAGCTGGAAGACCCAAGGAGAAAGTTTTTAGTATAAATACGGTCATTGTAACCCAAGAATATGATCGTTTTTTTAATGGATTTTTCTTAGTTAAATTTTAGCTTATTTTAATTCAATTTTACTCTTCCAAGTCTTGTAACTTTAATTTTCGTCTTAATGCAAATTTAGAGTTTTTAAGTCAATTCTTGAATCTATGTATTTCTTTTGTTAAAAGCTTTACTTAATATGTTTTAAGTCTTATAAGATCATATAAATCATTTGTCTTAACTCAAATACTAAGAATTTAAGTAAAGTCACAAAAAAATTCCACACTCAAATATACCACAGCTTATGGATGATAAGCCAGTTCTGGATGGGCTTATGGACTCTCACTAGCTTGTTTAACACAAGCTAGAGCTTGTAGACTCTTTGTTTAACCCTGTTTTGAGCAAGGGTGTTGTAAGTCTCTATTTTTCTTATTTTTCTTATTTACTGTATAACTGCTTATAGTGCCTATTTGCTACCTATATTTGCTTATTTATGCTTTATCATGATGTTTAGTGCTTATCTTGCTTAGTTGTTCATTTAAAAGTGATTTGTGCAAATTTCTTAGTTAGTACTGTTAGTTATGAGTTAATACTTTTAGGGGTTTTTGGAACAAGCAGTACTAACCCATAGTTAGTACTGCTAGTTCTCTTTTGGGATATTAAAGCTAGCAGTACTAACTCAACGCTA
>BQNB010000065.1:0-34821 GCA_026074375.1 Tanacetum coccineum
TCAAGGTCATCTGACTCTGTTCCACTACCAAAATCTTCTAAGTCAACTTCTTCATAATCAAATAGGGGAGGGACTTGAACTTCTTCCTCGTTACATTCAACCCATTCAACATTCTCATCTGTGTGTTTTCTAATGTCACCCATGTCTACCTCAACATCTTCAATCCTATCCTCATCTCCTACATCAAACTCACTATCATCATTGTCCTCACTATCCTCACTAGAATCTGACCCATCAACATCTTCTATAACACTAGGTCTCTTACCAGCATTTGATCCACTAGGTCTATCCTTATAAGTGTTATTATCTGGATAACTAAATAAAGAATCAAATTCATTGTCAATGTCTTCATTACTAATTAACTCAGGTTCACTTATTGGATTTATAACAAACACATCCATTACCTTACACTGGCTAACATATTGACACATTTCCATCACATCTTTATCACAACTCAAAGGTTTAAGACCAATATCTAGATTACACTTAGGTATTTTGTAATAAAGCTGCAAATCCTTATGAACGTACCCTAAATCTTTTACCATTGTTTGCACTTCAATAGCAGAAAAAGTATCTGCATCTGCATCATCAAACCAATTAGCTTTCCCTCCTCTGTAACGCACGTTTGGTAGACTAGTTAATGTACCTCCATGGTTGATCTTAAGGGTAAAAGTTGTTTTGATGATTACCTGTTAAACAAAAAAAAGAGTATAACCAAATAAGATTCAAAGAGTGGCATGCGTGATCAACACAATATACAATCAAGAGTTAACTTACGATATTCATTATATGAATCGAGTGAATGACCATCTGGTCTTAACGACCAAGTAGCAGCCAACATTTAAAAAAAAATTCCAATTAAGGTTCTTAGGTTTAAGATTATGAGGGGAAAATGAAAGGGTGGGTTAGGTAAATGGATTGAAAATGAAAATCCTTGGGTATTAATGATCTGAAAAGTGTGGGCTGGTGGTATTGATTATAGCGGGAAATGGTTAAAGACGTATATACCCCTAATATTTAATGAATGGACAATGTTACCCTCACACATATTGCACATGACAGTGTTTTTTCCCAAATTTTAACGACACGGTTAAAATTGGACCAAAAGTGAAATGGGTTTCTGGGTTTTGTTGTGGATCCGTAAGTTTTTTGAAAAGTGGACCAAAAGTGTTAAACCCGGACAACCATGTGGACCAAAAATGTAGTTTACTCTAAAAAAAATACTTGATTGCCGCGCGAACAATGTACACAACATGTACATATATATATGATTGGTTTCATTCAAGAAAGCCAAAATAGTGTTTTAGTGAGACTTTAAAAAAAATAAAATTGAACAGACTTTAAATGATTAATTCGTTCAGACTAATAACATAAAGTATACTTTTACAACACAAATATTCATGCAAAGACAAACTCACCAAACTTAGGTTCTCATTATAGGGGTTGCAACTTGCAACACGTTAACATCCTCGAACAAATGATATGTAAGTATGTAACCTACTCTTTAATTATGCATTAAAGGGTCAAAATCATGGGGTTTTACATAATGACTTGGAGTGAAAAGGGTAATCGAGTGGATATATTATTATAAGGTTAATGGCATTTAATAGCAACGTATTTTCCCATTTGAGTCATTATCAGACACGAACTCAAAAAAGTACCACAATACCCATGCAACTTTCAAATTCTGATTCATTATCATACGTTTTAGAGTCATCTCTTGCACCGTTAGTCCTTTTGACTAACGACCGTTTGTAATTAACTCAAAAATATGTTTTCTTTTTCTTTTCTAATTATTTTTTAAATATTCTTATACACGTTAGTCCTTTATCCGTTTTTATATAATTTTTTTTCTAATTATCTTTTTCTTTTCTAAAAAATATGTTTTCTTTTTCTTGCACCGTTAGTCAAGGATAAAAGAAAACTTTTTTTAAAAATAGTTCTGAAAAATTCAAGGAAAAAAATTCCATTAAATCAGGATGTTGGTGCATAAAAACTCTTTGTAAAGAAGTTTTTAATTTTGAGTTTTATTATACTTTTTTTTAATGCCCAAAAAAAGAATTTTGAATGCATACAAAAATTTTGATCACAACATTTTTCGACTAGTTATAGTTTGATGCGCCCTCAAATTTTGATGCAAAACACTAAAAACGACGTTTTGGCTACCAAAAAACGGAATTTTGATGCACAAAAAAACCGATTTAATGCACAAATGTTTTTCTTTGATAAAAAAAATTTCGGCATAACTATCCATTTTAGATAAAAATTCCTTTACACCTTTTTCATGCACCAAACATACCCGATCTTGTGGAATATTTTCACAATTTTTTGAGAAACTTTTAAAAAAATCAATCTTTTATCTCTTCTTCTCGATATTGTCTTTTTATTGATCTTTATCCTATATATTTATATATATATTATATATATATATTATCACTATATATATTTATATATATATATATAAACGGATATTTTTTTTATAAAAAGGAAAGAAGACTAATGGTGCAAGAAAAAAAAAAACAAAAAAAAAAAAAAAAAAACAAAAAAAAAAAAAAAAAAAAAAAAAAAAAAAAAAAAAAAAAACATTAAAAAAAAAAAAAAAAAAAAAAAAAAAAAAAAAAAAAAAAAAAAAAAAAAAAAAAAAAAAAAAAAAAAAAAAAAAAAAAACAAAAAAAATAAGAAGAAAAAACAAAAAAAACAAAAAAAAAACAAAAAAAAAAAAAAAAAAAAAAAAAAAAAAAAAAAAAAAACTAAAAAAAAAAAAAAAATAAAAATAAAATAAAAAAAAAACAAAAAAAAAAAAAAAAAAAAAAAAAAAAAAAAAAAAAAAAAAAAAAAAACAACCAAATAAAAAAAAAAAAAAAAAAAAAAAAAAAAAAAAAAAAAAAAAAAAAACAAAAAAAAAAAAAAAAAAAAAAAACAAAAAAAAAAAAAAAAGAAAAAAAAAAAAAAAAAAAAAAAAAAAAAAAAAAAAAAAAAAAAAAAAAAAAACAAAAAAAAAAAACAAACAAACAACCCAAAACAAAAAAAAAAAAAAAAAAAAAAAAACAAAAAAAAAAAAAACAAAAAAAAAAAAAAATAAAAAAAAAAACAAAATAAAAAAAAAAAAAAAAAAAAAAAAAAAAGACAAAAAACAAATCACCAAAAACAAATAAAAAAAAAAAAAAAAAAAAAAAAAAAAAAAAAAAAAAAAAAAAAAAAAAAAACAAAAAAAAAAAAAAAAAAAAAAAAAAAAAACAAAAAAAAAAAAAAAAAAAACAAAAAAAAAAAAAAAAAAAATCCTATTTTTTTATTTTTTTAAAAGAAAAAAAAAAAAAAATTATTTTTTAGGAAAAAAATAAAAAGAAAAAAAAAAAAAAAAAAAAGAAAAAGAAAGAAAAAAAAAATGAAAAAGATGAAAAAAAAAGAATGATACTATTAAATTAACATGAGAAAGTACAAAAGAAAAGACAAGAAAAAAGGAGAAAAAGCAAAAAAAAAAAGAGAGAAAAAAAAGAAACAAAAGAAAAAAGAAGGAAAATAAAGAATGAAGAAAAAGAAAAAAAAGAATTTTAAAGGTAAAAAAAAATAATATCTATAATAATAATAAATAATATAAAGAATTATAAGAAAGATAAAAAAAAAAATATAAAAGTATAAAAAGAAAAAAAAAAGAAAAAAAATGATTTTAAAAGGGAAAAAAAAATAAATTAAAATAGATATTCGATAATAAAACAGAAAAACAAAAGAAACAAAAATAAAAAAGAAGATTGATAAGAGTGAAATAAAAACGATATGAAGATAAATCTTAAAAGTGATGTTAAAAGATAAAAAAAACAAAAAAAAAAAAAAAGTAAAAAAAAAAAGTATAAAAAAAAAAAAGGATGGATTAAAGAAAATGATTAATTTAAAAAAAAAAAGAATTAAAAAAAAAAAAAAAAAACAAAAGAATTAATACTACAAAAAAAAAAAAAAAAAAAAAATATAAAAAAAAAAACAAAAAAAAAAAAAAATAAAAAAAAAAAAAAAAAAATCCCCCCCCCACCCCCCCCCCCCCCCCCCCCCCCCCCCCCCCCCCCCCCCCCCCCCACCCCCCCCCCCCCACCCCCCCCCCCCCCCTCCCCAAAAAAAAAAAAAAAAAAAAAAAAAAAAAGAGAAAAAAGAATGAAGAAAGTAGAAAAAAAGAAAAAGAAAAAAAAACGAACAATAAACAATAATTCTACCCCCCCCCTTCCCAGAATTGGAAAAAAAAAAAAAAAAAGAAAAAAAGAAAAAAAAAAGGAACAAAAAAAAAAGATTAATGAAAAAAAAAAAGATAGAAAAGAGTAAAAAAAAACACAAAGTGAACAACAAAAAAAAAAAAAAAAAAAAAAGAAAAAAAAAAAAAGGAACCAAAAAAGAAAAAAAAAAAGAAAAAGGAAAAAAAAACAAGAAAAAGAAACAAAAAAAAAGAAAAAAAAAAAAGATAAAAAAAACAAAAAAAAAATAAAGAAAAAAAAAGAAAAAGAAACAAAAATAATATTAGAAGAGGGAGAGAAAAAAAAAGAAAGCAAATTATAATATATTATTATAAAATAAATAATAAAGATTATAAGGAAAAAAAAAAAAAAAAAATATAAAAGAAAAACTTTAAAAATAAAATGGTGTGAAATAAAATAATAAGATGATTAGGGATGAGAAATGAAGAGGGATATAACAAAAAAAAAAAAAAAAAATTGGAAAAACAAAGGGTTAAAGCAAGATTTTTTGATTAGGATTAAAAAAAACAGTTTAATTATTAAAAAAAACCAAACAAAAAAAAAAAAAAAAAAAATTTATAAAAAAAAAAAAGTAACGGAATTTTTTAATTTTAAAATAATTTTAAGTATAATATATTTTTTATTTAACGTTTTTTCATTTAAATTTCTTTTAAAGGACTAACAAAGGCATAACGTGTTATTAAGAAAAATTTTTAAAAAATTTAATTATAATAATATTAAACGGAAAAAACAAGAAACATATTTTTAATTAAGTACCAAACACGGTCGTTAGTTAAAAAGGACTAACGGTTTTATTTTTATTTTGCAAGAGGAGGTATACGAGATGACTCTTAAAAGTAAATTCATGTGATTAATGGAATCAGAATTTGACAGTTAGATGGGGTATTGTGGTACTTTTTTGAGTTCGTGTCTGATAATGGCTCAAATGAGAAAGTACGTTGCTATTAAATGTCATTAACCCATTATTATAACAAAAAGATTGTAATATGATGATAACCTTTCAGGCAAGTCAACAAAAATTTGCGCTTTTTACTTTAATCATATATTTCTAGGTGTATTTCGTTCTCAGTAAAGTTATATGTATAACTTAATGTGGACCGGAACGAAATGAGGTTTTGTGTTTAGATTATTCAAGATAAGATAAACGAATCTTTACTCGTATACACGACCTAACCAAAGTATAGTTGAAAAGTAGATTGATATTTATTTACCACGTTGTGTACCCTAGTCATTCGAGATTAATGGTCATACAAAAACTCAATGTTTTAAATCCTGGATTGACCCGGCCGGTTGAATCGGTTGATTCGTGAGTCGGTTTGGAAACCGGGTCGGATGTAACTGAGTTTTTATTTGTTTGAGAACCGGATTGAACCGCTGGTTTTTCGTTGACCCGATTTGATAAATTCAGCCGGGTCACGACTTCTTTTTTTTTAAATCTAACAAGAAACTTTTTTTCCCATAAATTTTTCTAAATTTAATTGATAAAATGAAGTGGTGAAGACTAATGTTAGTTATAATAGAGTTAAAACTAACTTAAAACAGCGACTAATATTGTCTTATTGTAGTATATTACAACTTGAAATCATAAGTTAATTGTTTTTGCAAATCTTTGCTATAATTTTGTAAATATATAACCTAAAAACTAAAGCTAATAAATAAAAACTCAATATCTGTCATCGATTTAATTAAACTTAAGATAAATTATATGATGATACAACACTACATATTAAATATATGAAAAAGTATACATATGCATGGAACTGGTTTGACCTGGCGGTTCAACTGATTGAATCGGTGACCAGGATACTAAACCGAATCAATTAAAAAACTGAGTTTTACAACATGGGTTGAAACAAATGTCATATACGGAAGAAGATGAAACTTTATGTGGTGTTCACTTTTAACGCTTAGGCACATGGAGTGGTTCACCATCACTCACCGGACACGTCAGCGCCACATCAACTTTCTCTCTTCAACTTTCCCACTCACCTTTTCACACTTAATAACAACTCACTTTTCAACTAAACTCACATTTATTAAAATACTCACTTTTTTTAGAACGGCAAATTATATTAAGAAACTAGCAAGGCGCTAGGAAAATTACAAAGATAAGGATCTAGGACATTTCATCCAAGAGATCCAATCAAAATTGTTTTTACACCTATTGGAGCACCAAGTAAAAGAGAGTAAAACAATCTCATCAAATAGCATATCCATACGCGGTTGAGATGAGCCAAACAATGTCTGATTACGATACTTCCATATCACCCACCACATAACGTAAAAGACCCCTTCCAATATATCCTTAAAACCTTTAAGGAGACGAAGAGTGTGAAACCATTCAAGCCAATCATCGTATGAGAATAAATCCGGGCAATCAAACTCCCACCATCGAGCCAGTTTGGTAGTAATGTTCCGGGCCATAGAACAAGAGAAAAAAAGATGTGAGCATGACTCCCCTGCACAGCTGCAAATAGGGCAAGTGATAGAGGGAATTTCAATACCCCGAAGAGACAAATTAAGCCTAGTTGGGAGCTTATCCAAACTCACTTTCCAAGCCATGATGTTAATCTTAATTGGGACTTCCGAAACCCATCTAGTGGGAGCACCAACCGCGAGAAGAAGATGATCATCTATGAAAAGTCGAGTAGATTTAATCGAGAATTCACCCGAGGAATCGAGGGACCAAATCCATCTATCATTAGAGACCGAGAGAATGACAGAGTTAACATCTTCGATGAGTTTGGAGAATTGCTCTTCTTCTAAACTTCCACGAGGGAGTCTTCTAAAAGAACAGGAAATAGAGCTAGCGTTGATTTTTTCTGCCACCGTAGAGTTTTTATTGCAATCTAAAGCAAACATACGCGGGTATAATTGCTTAAGGGGGATATCAGTAAGCCAAGAGTCAACCCAAAATAGAGTATTCAACCCATTTCTCACTTTCTTTTTTCATATGAGACAACAAGTTAATACCTTTGCTAGACAAATTCCCGCATATAAACTATAAGCTCACTATAATTAAAACAAAAGATAAACATTTTCATGAGTTTTAACCTTTTTATGAGTTTTAAACCTTTTCATAAACCTCCCATTGTGAATGCCTTATCTCCCTAAAATATTTTGAGAAAACTTACATAAATAGTTTGTGTTTATCTACTTTTAATATCAACTATTAGAGTAGTTAAATGAAATGAATAGTTTTTTTTAGTGTTTATAAACAAATTTTGTGCATTTTATGATAGGTGTAGTAAATGTAGATTAAAGTTATAGAAATGTTATTTTTAATCATGCATTTAATGAATCAGTTAAATGGAGATATCATGATATGAAACATTTATAAGTAAGATAAATAAAGTGATAATTACTAATTTTATTGATTATAAAAGGACAGTTTTTATGAGACAAATTAAAAAAAATGACATTTAAAATGAAACGCGTATCAATTAAGTAAAATGAGACAAACTACAATAGAAATATCATTGATGTTATTTGTACACTAGAGTACTTATTTCGTTAATTGCATTTTCGTTCTTAAATAATTTTACCATTTGTTTATTTTTTTTTATTCTTCTCTTTGAGATTCTACTGTTAAAGTTAAATCCAAATCTCTAAGGTATAAAATCGTGTCTAAAATAGCCTTTCATAATTGTAAGATATCTGAAAAAGACGAGTAAAGTAATTTTATTACTACTTTTACAAAACACAATCACGTTATGCAACACATAAAGTAACAAAAAAACCATATTTTTGTTCATAAACGCATAATTCCCAGAAACACGATTCTCTATATAAAACCAAACAAGATCTTGTTTTACCATAACAAACCACATAACATATTATTTTCCAATGGCTGTCATGAGACAAACTTAACACCACAGTCGTGGTCAGTACCATTTCCAGCACAAGGTCACCTTAACCAACTTTTACACCTATCGCGCCTCGTCGCGACCTATAACCTCCCGATCCACGTACTTACGACCACGATACACAATCGCCAAGCCACGACCCGTATCCCACTTTCGACCACGAATATCACCTTTCATCACCACACAACACCTCATTTCACCTCCCCACCACCCGACCCTAACGCGAATACTAAATTCCCTACACAGCTTATCCCAGCTTTCGAATCAGCTATGCACCTTAGGCAACCTTTTAATGACTTGGTATCTAGTCTTGCACCTAGGGCGAAAAGGGTTGTTGTTATTATATTATTTAACTTATGGACAAGTGTGCAAGATGTTAGTTTTGTATGATTAATGTTGAGGCTTATATGTTTTCTTGTTGTTCGGCTTTCGCTTCATTCTGGTACCAGTATGAGACTAGAGGGACGCCTAAGCTCGATAGCGAACTCAAGTTGTTACTAAAGGATGTTCCTACGAATGATGGGTGTTATTCTATGGAGGGGTGGCAGTTTATTGCTTCAACTGATGTGTCTCAAAAGAAATTTTCATCTGGTATGTTTAAGTATCGCGTAACATGACTTCAGTATATATATTGAAATAACCAATTCCGCCGGAGCGGGGTAAATCCGGAAGTAGAGGAACATCTCCCCGGAGACCTCCGTCCATAATATGTTGAGATGGGGTAACTGTAATATTGTAGTTTGGAAGGGTTTTTAATTTGGTGTTTACTAATAATTGGCTTTTAATAAATTTTTAGATACTTTGGACTAAATACAATTACCGTTATAGGTACAATTCTTGATGCAAGTAGGGGTTATTATTAGCAATACATAGATTTCATCGAGCAAGAAAATAACCAAGGTGATCAAAAAGTTGCGGCACTTGGTCCCCTTTTTAACCCGTTGAGATACTGCAGATTCTAGTCCACAAACGATCCATCAACTATTTGATTTTTGATTGGCTTGAAAAACAATCACCCAATTCGGTTATTTACGTGTCGTTTGGTACCACTACTTCGATGGACAACAAGGAAATCCAAGAGATTGCTTTGGGTTTAGAGAAAAGCGAACAAAGATTTCTATGGGTTTTGCGAGATGCTGATAAGGGTGATATATTTGAAGGGGAGGATCGGAAAATTGAACTCCCGAAAGGATTTCAAGAGAGGGTGGGGGAGAGAGGTTTAGTGGTAGGGGACTGGGTGCCGCAGTTGGAAATCCTGGGACACTCGTCAACCGGAGGGTTTATGAGTCATTGTGGGTGGAATTCGTGTATGGAAAGTATGACTATGGGCGTGCCAGTGGCTGCGTGGCCGATGCATTCTGATCAGCCACGCAACGCTATGCTTATAACCAAGATTTTAAATGTTGGATTGTATGTTAGGGATTGGACGCAAAGAGATGAGTTAGTTACTTGGACAAAGGTTGAAGAGGTCGTTAGGAGGTTGATGGCGTCGAAAGAAGGAGAGGAGATACGAAACAGGGCAGCCGAGCTCGGTGCTAAGGTTCGGCAATCAGTTATGGATGGTGGCATTACACGGATGGAGTTGGACTCATTTGTGGCGCATGTTACAAGATAGATTGTATGTGACCAAATTTGATTTTGCCTTGCATAGAAAAGTATGTGAACAAATGAAAATTGACGTAAAACAAATTTAAGATAATATATTAAAGTAAAATGTCTCTTTCATGTCAATGTATGGAGGAAAAAAAATCAATCCATCATCATCATCATCATCATATATTATTAGAGCAGATTTGTAGTTTTTTCCACTACGTTATCAAATTAGATATGACAAACATGAGTTTGATAGAGTATACGTCATTTTTGTTAATATATTAGTATTTTAAACTATGTGAACTACTCACATTTTGTCATGTGCTTGTCAAATGGTTTTGTTGGGTTTCAAGACATGTGAATATGCTATGTGTTTTCATGTTGAGGGTAGTCGAGTTGATGTACAAGACCTGTTCACTTTCTTATCTACACTATTTATAAGGGGAAGTAATCACAAAATTGATTGAGACACTTCAATGTACAAATAGTTAAAGCAGTTTGTATATACAGTACAACTATTTAATGCGTATTTTGAAGTGTCCTAATAAAATATAAAAGTGTGCAAATCAACTCCTTATTTATAATGAAACAAGATACTATTTATAAGGCTAGATGGAGTGGTGGTGATGTTTTCACCTGACACGTCAGCGCCACATCAGCTTTCTCTCTCTAACTTTACCACTTCACCAAACACACTTAATAACAACTCACCTTACCCATCAAACTCACCTTACCCACAATTTTTTTATTTAATTTGTGTGTAAATGAAAGTGATAATGGGCCCACATTTATCACTCACCACACGATGAGTGGTTCACCCTTACCAGACCAACTCGCGCGCGACTATATGAGAGCGGAATGGGAGTGACCATGGTGAATGGTGAGTGGTGTGGTGAAAAAACACCCACTCCGTCTAGCCTAATAGATGAAGGCATGTTAGAGCATTAGATTCATTCAAACTTGAAATCAAAAACATACAAACGTTCATACATAATATATAACTTTTTAATGCATTAACATATTAAAAACTTGAAAATTAAAACATACAAACAAAAAAACATATTGTACAAATTAATACGCCTATTAAAACACCACATTACTTAAAAGTACAATAATATATTCACATTGTAAAACCAATTAAAACATACCTACCAATTTAAATATAACCAATTAAAACACCATTACTCAAAAGTACAATAATATTTTCACAATGTACAATCTAAATAAGTTATAACATAATCAAAAGTATAAATTAATTAAACACACTAATTAATGTTATTTTAAAAACACCTTTAACATGAAAAGTACATGTTATTATACACATTGTATAAACTAATGAAACATACAAAACTTCATACAATTTATATGCTAACAAGTTGATGGTACATATATTTTTGAAAACCGGATCGGACCAACATGCTTAACTGGAAACCGGAGTCGCCACCGGCTCGGCTAGCCAATAAAAGCCGTCCGAAAATGAACCAGTGAGGACCCTTCACAACCGATACAAACGGGTGAACCGAGATCTATTTCTCTAGTTAATCGTCACAGGATACCGGCGCCACAACGTGCATGTACCTTGCTAATTATATATGACATAAAGTGATCACTATTCCGTATATTCTCATTTTCTATTCTTGAAGTGTTGCAAAGGAATGCCTACAAGGCTGACTAATCGGCCACTGACCTTTTCGATTTGCGTAAATCTACCAAACAAATCGTTAAACCGTTGTCAAACTTGCCGGGAACCTGTAAATCTTGCTAGAAATACACAAAACTCGCCGAAATTATCATTCCGATTAAACCCACCTAGAGTGATTACAAGCTACAAATGGGCTTTAGCTCGGTTGATACCCACCTCTGAAATACTCATGGGCCCACTAGAGAGATTTGGTGGATAAAAGGTCAAGAGTTCGAGTCTCGACTCCTGCCTACTCCAGTTGGTGCCCCACTGGGCTAGAAGAGTTGCCGGAGCTATTCCTCGTGGGGTAGATAACGGATGGTACCAAAAGACACCCGAAGTCAAGGTGTTCCTGCCAATTCACACCTTTTTGTTGACGACCACGTGGTTAAAAGCCACGCGCTCTACCAATTGAGCTAGAACACTTGCTTATGATATTTAACGAGCGAAAGTAATAAGAAGGCAAATGTTCTAAAAAAGCATCAAAGTTGTCACGTTTTTCTTTTGTATGCATTCAACTTTTAATTTTTCTATAGAATTCAAACACTTTGCTAATCTTCCTATTGTAACACTCCAACGGAAGTAATTTTTGTGGCTATTTATGCTCCTCAATCTAACGTCTCTAAACGCATTCCATGGGACTACATCTGTGTCTTGATTTCTCGTTGGGATGGTGAGACTCTTTTGATGGGAGATTTTAATGTGGTTCGGACCACTGAGGAAAGATTTGGTTCCGTGTTCGACCATTCTGGAGCTCGTGATTTTAATCATTTTATTTTGTCGTCTGGTCTTGTGGAGGTTAAAATGGAAGGATACTCTTACACGTGGTCTCTTTCTTCAGCGAAAAAAATAAGTAAACTAGATCGGTTCCTTTTTTCGAAAGGTATTTTATCGGCTTTCCCTTCCAGTACGGTTGTTTGTCTTGATCGTCACCTATCAGATCATCGTCCTATTCTTCTCAAAGAGATGCGCACTGATTTTGGTCCATCTCCGTTTCGGATCTTACCATTCTGGTTTAACAACGCAACGGTTTGATTTTATGGTGGAACATGTTGGTCCTCCTACCCATTCAGAATCATGTGTTTAATTAGATTTTAAGAAGAAACTTCAAGATCTTAAGAAGATTATACTCAGTTGGATTAAGGACAAGAACATCTCTCTAGCCGGGAATAAGGTCTCCATATCAGAAGAGTTGGCTATTATTGATAGGGAGCTTGATAGGGGCGTCATTTCAGATGACCTGTTATCCAAACGTATGGAGTTAACCCGAAAACTCTGAGATCTTAACTCATTGGAAGCTAAGGACCTTGCCCAGAAAGTCAAAGTTAAATGGGCGATTGAAGGCGACGAAAATTCCAAATTTTTCCATGGCCTTATCAATAAGAAAATGTCTCAGCTTTCGATCCGTGGTATTTTTGTAGATGGTGATTGGATCACTGATCCTTTGCTTGTTAAAGACGCGTTCAAGGAGCATTTTGCCTATCGTTTTATGCAACCTGATAGTTTCCGTCTCAAGTTAAAATCTTCTTTCCCTAAGCGTTTATCCCCTAATCAGGTTCTTGATTTGGATAGTTGCGTTACCAGGTCAGAAATTCGCAACGCTGTGTGGGAGTGTGGTGAGAACAAGTCTCCTGGGCCCGATGGCTTTTCCTTCGAATTCTTTAGGCGGTATTGGAATTTTATCAGTCCAGATTTTTGTTCTGCCGTTGAGTGCTTCTTTACTATTGGATTTTTACCAAAAGGGTGTAATGCTTCGTTTATTGCTTTAATCCCCAAAGTCTTGGATGCTAAATTCGTTTCGGATTTCAGGCCTATTAGTTTGATTGGGAGCGTCTATAAAATGATTACCAAAATCCTTGCTAATAGGTTGGCTCTGGTCATTTCAGATATTGTGAGCGACTCTCAATCAGCTTTCATTGCTAACCGGAGTATTCTTGATGGGCGAGTTCTTTTGAACGAATTATTGCTTGGTGCAAAAGAAAAAATAAGCAAGCTTCATTTTTAAAGTTGATTTCGCTAAGGCCTTCGGACTTCGTTCGTTGGGACTATCTTCTTGATGTCTTGATTGCTTTCGGGTTTGGTCCTAATTGGTGTAAGTGGATTCGAGGAATTCTTTCTTCTGCTATGGCTTCTATCCTGGTCAACGGTAGTCCTACTTCTGAATTCCCGTTTTACTGTGGGCTTAAACAAGGAGACCCCCTTGCTCCTTTCTTATTCATTCTCATTATGGAGTCTCTCCACATCTCTGTTTCTAAAGCCGTTGATGAAGGTGTTTTCAAAGGTCTCTCAATCCAAGGTTCGGATCCTATTTCTCACCTGTTTTATGCCGATGACGCGGTTTTTGTAGGGGAATGGTCCGAAGTCAATTTGGTGAACCTTGTCAGAATTCTAGATTGTTTTTACCTCACATCGGGTTTGAAGATTAACCTTCATAAGAGTCAAGTCTTAGGTGTTGGAGTTCCTCGGGTTATTGTCGATCAAGGAGCCTCGCTTATCGGGTGCGATGTCTTACATACCCCTTTTAAATACCTTGGAGTGACGGTTGGAGACTGTATGTCGCGGTGTTCGGCTTGGGTTAGTACTGTTCAGAAAATTAAAGCTCGGTTGTCCAAATGGAAGAGTAAAACTCTTTCCGTAGGTGGTAGATTAACTCTTTTAAAGTCGGTCCTTGGAGCTGTTCCGCTTTACACTATGTCTTTGTATAAAGTCCCTAAGGGGGTCCTGTTTGAAATGGAGTCGATTCGCAGTAATTTCTTCAAAGGAGGAGATCAGTTGGACAAAAAGATCACATGGGTTGCATGGGATAAGGTTTTATCATCTAAGAAGAAAGAGGGTCTCGGGGTTTCTAGTTTGTTTGCTTTGAATTGAGGTTTAATCCTCAAGTGGGTATGGCGTTTTCTTTCCCAAGATGGCTCCATTTGTTCGCGTGTCATTAGTGCTATCTATGGGCCTTACTTAGTTTCCCACGATGTTAAATTAGCCTCGAACTGGTGTTCTATCCTTCGAGAAGTCCAGGTCTTGAATGCAAAAGGTTTTGATTTTATTTCTCTTGTAGATGAGTGTAGGTTATGGTCGAAACAATCGGTCTGGTTTGACAACTTGGATCTGGATAAGCCTTTTAGTAATTCGGATCCCCTTGTATATTCGCGCTTGAGAAACGGATAAACTTGCGTCGGTGCTGTCAAATGGGATGCCATCTTTCGGTCATTCCTTTAGTCGTAAAGCTAGAGATGGTGTGAAAGAGTGCAATGATGGACGTACTTTCATGATTGATTCGGTTTCCTCTCTTCTTCAATTGACAGATGGGTTTGTGACTTAAACGGTGAAGGCGAGTTTAGAGTTAAGGACATCCGCTCTTCTTTGGATGATCTTCTTCTTCCTTCCATGGACATTGCCACAAGGTGGGTTAAATTCATTCCAATTAAGATTAATGTCTTTGGCGTGCTCGTCTTGATTGCCTCCCGACTAGACATAATCTTATTAAAAGAGGTGTTACTTTGGAGTCATCTATGTGTTCGATTTGTAACTTGGCTATCGAGGATTCAGCCCATGTTTTTTTCCAGCGTGACTTGGCAAAGTCTATCCTTCGTACGATTTGCAGGTGGTGGGATATTGTTTGGAGTGATGTTTCGTCCTTTGCAGATTGGTATTTGTGGTTTGACACTATTAGGTTGCCTTCTAAGCTTAAGCTAGTGTTGGAGGGTGTTTTCTTCATTGCTTGGTGGCACATTTGGGTTTTTCGGAATCAGTCCATCTTTGATGTGTCGTCTCCGAGAAGGTCCGTGATTCATGATGGCATAGTGTCTCGGTCTGATTATTTGGGGCGGTTAGTAGAATAAAAAATAAAATAATATGTAATAGTCTTTATTTTTGGAGTGTTTGGTTGAAAAACACCCTAATTTCTTTAATTCGCTTGTTATTGTTCCATTCTTGCTTCTTAGCTAGTTTTTTTAATCATTATTTGTCCGTTCAAAAAAAAATTTTTTTTTGACGTGGCACTTGATTTAGCCACTTTTTCCCGTTATTATTTTTTGCCCATGTTTTACCTTGCCCCTACACTTTATAATAAAAGTGTAGGGGCAAGGTAAAACATGGGCAAAAAAGGATAACGGGAAAAAGTGGCTAAATCAAGTGCCACGTCAAATTACTTCCGTTGGAGTGTTACAATAGGAAGATTAGCAAAGTGTTTGAATTCTATAGAAAAATTAAAGAGGAATACTAGATCCACACCCATTTTATACAAAAAAATTCCACACCCATATGTGTCAAACAAATAATGGTAGTGAAAAAAAGAAAGAGAAAATGTGATAGATAGTGATTGATAGAACTAACATGCCACATGTGTATGTGGAAGTTTTTATGTGAGTTAGGAGTGGATGTAGCATTGCTCAAAATTAAATGTTGAATGCATACAAAAGAAAAACGTGACAACTTCGATGCTTTTTTAAATCATTAGCCCTAATAAGAATACGGATTACCAACTTATGAGTTATGAGCAACATCTTAATCTTCACAAGACCAACGACTGAAGGACTTGAAATTGACACATATCGCTCCGTTGTTTTCTTTAAATTTGGTTATTGACTTAAAATTTGGGTTGGACCTAACAAGCACCATATCATTTCGTTATATTATTTATCTACAATTTTAATTTGGGCCTGGTCCAGCATAAAAATTCAATTATTCAAACACAGTTTTATGTTGTTTTTTTTAACGGTAGAAAACTAGCAAGGCGTTAAAGAACATATAAGGGGAGGAAAAAGCGTTACATGGGTTATTAAACTCCTCAATCAAATTTAAACATGATTTTCTACCTCTACTAGAAACCCAAGTGTAAGAAAGAGATCTTTGCTTGGCCTCTTCACGGAGAAATTCACCTCATTCCTAAATTTCCAAAGGCACCAAATAGTAGTTTGGACAACAGCATCAAAAAATCTTGAGTGCTTGGCTACAATCAGTGCATGGTCCGTCATATAAATCACATCATGAAGGCTATGGAGAGATAAGATGAAGACACTTATATTCTTACCAAAGGGTAGAAACATCTTGAACAATGCAACTGGAAAGTTGGACAGTTATCCTTTAAAGTAACAATTGCTGTTTTCTTATTTGTACTATTTCTTTTAGTAAAATTTATATATATGCATTAATAACTTATTATTTACGTGGCGGTGGAAAGCAAACGAGCAAAAAGTTGTGCCACTAGCCCTTTTTGGATTGCAGATTACATATGAGTATACATATGAGGTATAAACCATTTGTCTTCAGTTTTTCGAACAATACATTTCTTTTATGTTGAATGGTCATTAATATTAAGAGAAATAGAATCGACCGTAGCATAGGACAGAAGCTCATGATCATGCTCGAATATCTCCATTTCATCGGATTTCAATGTTACTGTGGCTTCAACACTTCCAGCCTTTAACGTGTCATTCAAAGCCACGATTCTTGAGAATCCTGCATTCATAAAACCATATCGGCTTTCCCCATCCAAAATCCAATTCGTACATTCCACTATTTAGTATGCTTGTAACGAACAGACAATTATCTCCATCTTCAGTGACATCGGTTAAATCTTTTAATGATCTTAGTATTTGGTTAAATTCCTTCTGTCCCTTCACCTTTGATGGATTCAATGTGATCTGAGTTAATCTTGGCTATTGATTCTCTAATTTCACCCATCAACGTTGGCAAGTCTGGCTGGCTTTCAGGAAAGCAAATGGTAGTAGCTGTGCGAACAAGGTTACCAATGGAGTTGTAGGGTAAAGGAGGTGAAGCCCTTTTACGAAAATTTACAAATGAAAATAAAGCATGGGGCAGCTGTGGTCCAAAGGATCTGACTAAGGACGAGGCTTTGGCAACAACCTTCCAAATTAAGGATGATGTTGCCACCATGCGAGTTGGGCCACTTCTTGGTGCTGATAAGCCGGTGCAGGAGACTGGTTGGGCCGTGAGTGAAGTTATAGCCGCAGAATCGAACAGGAATCGATTTGTTATAATGGATTCGGTGTTTGTGAACTTGGAAGGCCATGAATATCTAAAAGAAGGGTTGTTGGGAAAGACTTGAGAAGCCACAAAACTTGGTGAAATTCTTTCGGGAGAACCTCTAGCGGCTGCTGCCCATGCTTTCATAAACAAGAGAAACGTATTGCCATCAAAGATCCACAACTGAAAGTGTTCACCTGATGGTTCACATAAATAAGTAAATAAACAACCAAACATAAAATACGTACGTTCTTACATGGTATCTACATTCATGAACTTGAATATAGAAACTCACCTGAACACCCATAACATAATTTCCGATTAAAGATTCTACAGTTCTAGGGCTATTGCTGTAAGAATTCTTTGAGACTTTGATTGACGCGAGCCTCCATGAACTTGACTCCTTTTTTGTTACACTCAATGTGCAAGTTGTTCTTAACTTCTCCAGCAATAGGATAGAATCGAGTCAGAGTCTTAGATAAGCTCTCTTTGAGGTTCTTTATAATGTCTGTAACACTATCAACTTTTTTATTCAGAAAAAAATAGCATTAAAGGGGTGTAGCAATCATGGTCAATAATTGATAAGTTGAAGGCTCTTAGATCGTATGGAGTTTGAGAAGCCGGTTTTATGGTTTCTCTGCAAGTTATTTCAAGATCGACATTCTTCTCAATATATTATCACTGTTTTCCTGGTTTATGCCATCTTTTATCGACCTGCAAGTAATATTATGGTGCAAATATAATATAAGCTAGTTAGTTTATCAAATATTTAACAAACTAAGAAAAAATGAGGATGCCACAGGAATGAGGATTCAGTCCCATTTACGACTGTTGAGGTACTATATTGGTGACCGTAAAACAAGGATTTTGACAGCCTTATTGTCATCCAAGCATGAGAACAACCACCAAAATTTGAAGCTCCATGAAGACCATATTGCTTATGGTTAAGGAAGCACCTGGTCGCTTTTTGGGCTGCAAATAAAATCTTCATTTTATATAATGATCAACTATAAACACATAATTTCGTTTTATAAAGATTACTAGCTCCAAGGCTCGCCAGATGGGCGGGCTAACTCCAAGAATTCTTTTAAGATAATAGATGATGTAAAACACTTGATACGATTACATTAAAAAGATAAACAAACTACTAAATGATGTTTTTTAAAAACCGTTAGAAAGCTACATGTAGTTGTTTAGGAAAAAGAAAATAACAAAAAAACACACTTATAACTGATGAAGGACTTCTTTGTAGACAACGTTGTTGATGGAATTGTTGTACTTTTTAGACCTGGGTTAGTCTCATTAATTTGATTTACTAATGATTAAATAAAAAAGTGATTGTTTATGATGACTAAAGTTACTAAACAAAATGACAAAAAAAAGATATGATATATATGGATTCACAAGACTATGTTAAAACAATTTGGCATCAAATCAACACATACATCCATTAAATTAAAAAAAGAAGTTCCATGGAATACTTTCTTGTACATGACATTGGTGGTTTTATTGGTGTAGTTCCATGGACGGGCTAGTTCCATAAATTTCATCTATAAAAGCAGAGAAAAGGGATAATTACTTGAAAATGTATCATACTTGTCACTTTTTGTTATTGTGTGTATTAATTTTTTTTCTTCTTATTGTATGTACTGAACTTTCAAATTTCGATTTTTGTGTGTATTTTGTCACTATTCTGGCCATGTAAAATGACCATTTTACCTTTCGAATTTTAAAAAAAGTAAGGGTAAAATGGTCAAAAATACACACAAATATCGAAATTTGAAAGTTCGCTACACACAATAAGAAAAAAAAAAGTTCAATAGACACGATAATAAAAAGTGACAAGTATAATGCATTTTCAAGTAATTAACCCCCGAGGAAAATATGTATATAATCTTGATTACTTGTAAGATAACAATATAGATAAAGAAGTGTTTGCGGGCTGGTCCAACCCAACCTAGTATGACCCAAAAAATGGCAAGAAGGACTTTTGATGCTTTCAATTTCAGAAATCTCTTGGAAGAGATAGACTTTGAACTTGAGCATAGGATTGACATAGTGAATTGAAAGAGAAGCTAAGCCAAGAAATATTTAGTCAATGAGAGGTAATGCAAGATTTAACTGCCACATTTGACAACATTCTTGAGAAACTAAGTCAAGAGGATGAAGAGGGGACAAAAGAGGCTGTTGAAGAGGGGATGAATGGTGTTGGGCATGATATAGATTATGATGCTAGTATTAGTGGTAAAGAAGCTGACTTGGAGACCTTTATGGAAATGGAAAAGATTTGTTTCAGGCTTTCAGCAATACAATGCAACTCAATATTACAAGATGTACGTTCATGACTCATGAGCATTTATGAACAACATATTAGACGTTTGTTATTGTTGGTTCACTGAAGTAATCAAATATAAGACCTTGTATATGAGCATTCATTTAAAACAATTAACTGAACTTACAGCTCACTAGGGGTGTTCAAAAAAACCGTGAAACCGACGAACCGAGCCGAACCGCTCAATCCGAAACCGAAAAAACCCGAAACCGAAGAAACCGAAACCGAAAAAACCCGCTTATAATGGTTCGGTTTCGGTTTTTACTTTTAGATATCCGCGGTTAACCGAACCGAACCGTGCATATTATACATGATTATTTTCTAACTAATATTCAAATAATTGTACAAGTATTAACCGATTATTGCAATACTTTTATTGTATAACGACTTCTTCGCTTGTAAAGTAAACATTTGTAAAAACTATGTGTGAAAATTGATTAATGTGATCGTAATCTATAACGTCGAGTAATATTTTTTGTTAATATACGTTATATATGAATATTTGAATGCAATTATTGTAACGAAATACTTAAGTTTTATATGACTTTTAAATTCAGCGTCATTTAATTTTACTAGAAATACATTTTATGTTCTAGACTATGTAATTTTTTATACGGTTAAACTCTATTAAACGTCAAAAACGGTTAACCGTGACCCGAACCGCGGGTAACCGCTCACTTCGGGTACCCGCATGTCCGGTTACCCGCCTAATACGGTTCGACGATGGATAGTAAAATTAATTATCCGCCCCGCGATGGATAGTTTAAATCTTCCAACAAACCGAACCGAACCGCCCCGTGAACACCCCTACAGCTCAACTATGTGATACGTCGTTCTTAGATCAATACATCATTTACCACTATGCAAAATGATGGAGTTGTTCTTTTTTCTCTTCTTAATTTCAAATATATATTGGGCTCAATCTCTAATATATTGTAAGCATGCAAAATGAATTTAAAAGAACAAGAGGGAAGCAACATCCTCAAGTGTTTCCTTCACTACATGTGCTACACCAGTCCTTTATTTTTCTTGCCAAATTGATATAAGTAAAATTTCAGTTAGACCGATGAGATTAGCAATATTTCCTCTTTTGGCAACTGTTTCTAAAGCTTTAGTTTTCTAGGAAGATTGTAGTATATTTTTTTTTTCTATGTTGTTGATGGTTCTTGTTAAACATGAATCATTTAACCTCTATATGGTTTGTTGAATTTTTTTGTCTTACACTGCTATCCCTGTAGAATGAAAATCTGGGTAAGCGCTTGCCCATGGATACGCATACCATGAAGCTAAAGTTGCATACTGTGCTCAGAATGAATACTGTGAATCTGCAGTAGATTTTATTGCAAGGAGATCCCGTCTTGCTTTTCTTGATACTGATGCAGCAGACCGAGTACTGCCCCGTGTGATTGAGATACAGGCAGCTGAACATAAGTGGGGACCAGCAAAGTCAGAAGCAAGAGTTCGAGTCAGCAACAAAGTTTCTTGAATCTTGTAAGTCATCAAAAAATGCTCAGTTCCATAATGGCAAGCATAATGAGATATTTAAATAGTTCACTCATTACTGGTATGACTTTCACAAAACAGTAAAAAATGTGCACCCTTTGCGGGTTGTACTTTTATTAGAAAGGAGTGACTTTACCCGTTCCTTCTAGGCCCTGCCTTTAGATATATGATGTACCCAGTCTTAGATACATATTTTTAAGAGAACAAATTTGACGCGGGTCTCTTGAAAGGCTCTTACCTGATGCTAAACTATTAGAAAAGGCAACTTATAATTACCATCCAAATCATATGAATAAGGTAAATTTGTCATCCAGCTTTTAAGATTGGTCTTATTTTCCACTAAATGTTCTTTTCATTAGAAATTGATCCCAAAAATGTTTTTTTTTGGCTCTTAAAACTCAAGTTTTGAAGTGAAATATCCCTTTGTGGAAAGTAAAATATCCCTTTCATGTCAATTTATGGAGGAAAAAAATCACATGAGTCGATTATCATCTATTATTAGAGGAGATTTGTAGGGTTTTCAACATAAAATACATTATCAAATTAGACATGACAAACATAAGCTTGATAGTGTATACGTCATTTTTGTTACTATATATAGAACTTGTAGTATTTTAAACTATGTGATTAATATTCTTAATGACACCAATCACATATATAGAACTTGTATATTTAAAAGACTAGGTGAATAATATTCTTAATTGACACCAATCACCACATAGTCATAGTGATCCTCTTCCTATTGACATACCAATTACATGAAATCGTAATATATAAATTAGTAACTGATACATGTTGAGTGACAACATCATAGAACCACTCACATTTTGTCATGTACTAGGCAAATGGTTTTGTTTGGTTTTGAGAGTTGTCAAGTTGATGTACAAGACCTGCTTTTCACATTCTTATTATATACTCCTCCCTCTCAAAATTATTATTCTCAGAACGAAAAATACAAAAATTAAAGAAATGGAACCACTAACTTCTCACTAATCATATAGTCACCACAAAACTGGCTCACACTCGCTAAACTCTTATTGATTGGTTTATTTTGGAGACATCCAAAATGGAAGGACGAACACAATCTAAGATGGCGAGAGTAGGTACATAAATTGATCACGATCCTGTATAAATCTCATTTTCATATAAACATTCTTCTTCATAGAAAGAAAAACAGGTTTCAATATTACTGTCAAAATGCTTTAATTACCTATACCTTTGAAAGAAAAATAAAGAACGGGCTAATGACTTGAAAAATAGTATTCTAACTTGTCATTTTTATTATTCTATGTAGCTATCATCTTTTTTATTGCATTATAGATCACTAACCGTACCCATTCGATGCGAGCTTTAATAAATCTACCATAATTAGCAAACGTTAGACCTTTATACTAACGGACCGTGTTGTATTTAACTCAAAATGGACATCTTGATATATAGATAGATCTCTACGGACTCAATTACATATTTTCTACGACGATACATATCTTCTCAACACACTCACAGATGTTATCCATTGAGTTATTGGAGACTTTATCATACAATGATATAGCGATGGTGAGCTTATTACGCACTCCACACAATAAATTAGCGAGACTTGAGTGTTATAATCTTCTCTTCCACGTTTTATACATTGTTTTATACATGTTATTATAGTACATTTTTATGACACTTATTATACACATTTAATATATGTTGTTATACATGATTTTGTATACATCTTTTTATACATATTGTTTATGACACATGATTTTAATAAACGTTTTTCTACGCGCTTTTATACACGCTGTCATAACATAATTTTTATATCACGTTTTTATACAAGTTTTTAATACACTTTTTTATACTATATTTTATACATGTTTTTACAAACGTTTTTAGTATATGTTTTTTAAATACTTTTATTATGTGTTTTTTATAACAGATGTTCTTGCTAGTTTATCAAAGTATTATATTCTATATATGCATTCTATATTTTACACGAATTTATGCACGTATTTATAAATGTATTTATACACGTTCTTATATATGTTTTTATATCCGTTTTTATATATGTTTTTTATATGTTTTTATATTCGTTTTTATATATGTTTTTCATATGTTTTTATTAGGGGTGAGCAAAAGAAACCGAAATAACCGAAACCGAACCGAAAACCGAACCCAAAAAACCGACCGAAACCAAACATAAGCTTGATAGTGTATACGTCATTTTTGTTACTATATATAGAACTTGTAGTATTTTAAACTATGTGATTAATATTCTTAATGACACCAATCACATGTGCATTGATCCTCTCCTATTATACAATTACATGAAATCGTATATAATTTTTAACTGGATACATGTTGAGTGACAACATCATAGAACCACTCACATTTTGTCATGTACTAGGCAAATGGTTTTGTTTGGTTTTGAGAGTTGTCAAGTTGATGTACAAGACCTGCTTTTCACATTCTTATTATATACTCCTTCCTCTCAAAATTATTATTCTCAGACGAAAAAATACAAAATTTAAGAAAAGTGGAACCACTATACTTCTCAACTAATCAATATAGTCACCTACAAAACTGGCCACCCGCTAAACTCTTTATTGATTGGTTTATTTTGAGACATCCAAAATGGAAGGAAGAACAACAATTTTAAGATGGAGAGAGTATGACATAAATTGATCACCATCCTGTATAATCTCATTTTTCATATGAAACTTCTTTCTTCTAGAAAGAATAAACAGGTTTCAATATTTCTGTCAAATGCTTTAATTACCTTATACTTTGAAAGAAAATAAAAAGAAGGGCTAATGACTTGAAAATGTATCTAACTTGTCATTTTTTATTATTCTATGTAGCTATCTTTTTTTTTGCTATTATATCACAAACCTTACCAAATTCGACTTTTATAAGTCTACCTGTAATTTGCAACGTTAGTCCTTTATACTAACGACCGTTTGTAATTAACTCAAAATTTGGTTATGTTACAAAAATATATTTTCAAGTTATTTTTAAATTTATACATGTTTTTTTTTAATTTATAAATGTTTTTTACATATATTTTATATATGGTTTATACACATTTTTATACATGATTTTATACATGTTTTTATACACAAAATTTTATACACGTTTTTATACATGGTTTTCTACACGTTTTTACGCACGTTTTTATACGCACAATTTAATTAGACATTTTTATACATGGTTTTATACACATATTTTCATGCCCGGTTTTATACATGTTTCTATACATATTTTTATACATGGTTATATACACATTTTTATACATGCTTTTATACATGTTTTTATACATGGTTATATACACGTTTTTATATCGTGTATAAAACCAGGTATAAAACGTCTATAAAATGTATGTATAAAAACGAGTATAAAATTTGGGTTGGACCTGACATGCACCATACAATTTCTTTATGTTATTTTCTTACAGTTTTAATTTGGATACGCATTTTGAATGAAAATAGTTTACGGACTATATATACGCGCACAATTTTGAATGAAAGTAGTTTACGGACTATATATACACGCACAATTTTGAATGAAAGTAGTTTACGGACTATATATACGTGCGCAATTTGAATGAAAGTTGGATAGCTATTGAGACAGCAATAACCAAATCCGTCAGAACAGAGTATGGTAAGGTAAAATTTAGACAGTTTTTTCTTCCCTGAATGTTGAAATACCTAGCACAATGCTTCTAGAAAGTAGAAAGTTGGATATGACGAAGTGCATAAATAATCAATGCAGATTACATACGAGTATAATTGTCTAGTCATAAACGTACATATTCTGAACCATATATATATATATCTTTTATGTTGAATGGTCATTAAAATTAAGAGGACTAGGATCGACCGTAGCATAGGACAGAAGCTCATGATCATGCTCGAATATCTCCATTTCATCGCATTTCAATGTTAATGTGGCTTCAACACTACCAGCCTTTAACGTGTCATTCAAAGCCACAATTCTAGAGAATCCTGCATTCATATCATAATACCATATCGGCTTTCCCCAACCAAAATCCAATTCGTACATTCCACTATTTAGTATGCTTGTAACGAATAGGCAATTATCTCCATCTTCAGTGACATCGGTTAAATCTTTTAATGATCTTAATATTTGGTTAAATTCCTTCTGTCCCTTTTCACCTTTGATGGATTCAATGTGATCTGAGTTAATCTTGGCTATTGATTCTCTAATTTCACCCATCAACGTTGGCAAGTCTGGCTGGCTTTCAGGAAAGCAAATGGCAGTAGCTGTGCGAACAAGGTTACCAATGGAGTTGTAGGGTATAGGAGGTGAAGCCCTTTTACGAAAATTTACAAATGAAAATAAAGCATGGGGCGACTGTGGTCCAAAGGATCTGACTACGGATGAGGCTTTGGCAACGACCTTCCAAATTAAGGATGATGTTGCCTCCATGCGAGTTGGGCCGCTTCTTGGTGCTGATACGCCGGTGCAGGAGACTGGTTGGGCCTTGAGTGAAGCTATAGCTGCAGAATTGAACAGGAATCGCTTTGTTATAACGGATTCGGTGTTTGTGAACTTGGAAGGCCATGAATATTTAGGGTTGTTGGGAAAGACTTGAGAAGCCACAAAACTTTGTGACATTCTTTCGGGAGAACCTCTAGCCGCTGCTGCCCATGCTTTCCTAAAAAGGAAATACGTATGGCCATCAAAGATCTTGTGTGGAGCGCTCATGGAAAGGCCAATCCCTCCACAATTGAAAGTGTTTACCTGATGGTTCACATATATAAGTACGTAAATAAACAACCAAACATAAGATGCGTACGTGCTTACATGCATGGTATCTACATTCATGAACTTGAATATATATAGAAACTCACCTGAACACCTATAACATAATTTCCGATTGAAGATTCTCCAGTTCTAGGACTATTAGGAACCAACTCTCTCACTTTTTCGTCATGTGGCTGATGTAAGAATTCTTTGAGACTTTGATTGACGCGAGCCTCTATGAAATTGACTCCTTTGTCGTTACACTCAATGTGCAAGTTGTTCTTAACTTCTCCAGCAATAGGATAGAATCGAGTCAGAATCTGAGATAAGCTCTCTTTGAGGTTCTTTATAACGGCTGTAGTACTAGCAGCTTTTTTATTGGGAAAAAAAAATATTAATCATGAAACCATTGGTCAAATATTGATAGGTTGAAGGTTCTTAGATCGTATGGAGTTTGAAAAGCCGGTTTTATTGTTTCTCTGCAAGTTATTTCAAGATCGACCTTCTTCTCAATATTATCATTGTTTTCATGCTTTATGCCCTCTTTTATCGACCTGCAAGTAATATTATGGTACAAATATAAAATAAGCTAGTTACTATATATGAAGTACATAACAAACTAAGAAAAAATGAGGATGCCAACCTGAATGAGGATTCAGTCCCATTTACGACTGTTGAGGTACTATATTGGTGACCGTAAAACAAGAATTTTGACAGCCTTATTGACATCCAAGCATGAGAACAACCACCAAAATTTGAAGCTCCATGAAGACCATATTGCTTATGGTTAAGGAAGCACCTGGTCGCTTTTTGGGCTGCAAATAAAATCTTCATTTTATATAATGATCAACTAAACACGTAACTTCCTTTTATAAGGATTATTGCAACGCTAATGATATTTTAATTGTAACACCCCAACCCCCATATTGGAACGAGAGGGAAAATTTTATTTATGCCCAAGATCAAAGTGGGTTTATGATAAATGCCCAACATTTTCTCAATTCTTCAAATGCCTCAGAGCGACCGACTGGAGCGACCTAATTAAAAATTATTAAAAAGTACAAAAATGTACAACAAAAAAATTACTTTTTGTAATTTGAAAGTACAAAAAATATTTTTTGATTGTACTTTTTAATAATTTTTTATTTGATCGCTCTAGTCGCTCTGGTAGTTCTGATCGCTCTGAGGCATTTGAGAAAAAGAGAAAATGATGGGGCATTTATCACAAACACCCTTTGATTTTGGGGCAAAAATAGAATTTCCCCTCCATTTATAGCCCAAATCAACCTAAGTTTATATACGGACTTCAATTGCAATGTCTCTAAGTCAAGCAGCTCTATTCACACACTGTAGGAATTTTATTTGATGTGTGAATTGTTTATAATCTGGATATCAATCTGAATCGTGTAATCACTTTCAGATTAAAGTATTTCGACCCTATATGTCTCCGGTTCACGAAATCCTTAATCGGATAAGAGAGATTTGCAATTGAATTCTAAGGCACGAGAAATCAATCAGAAAACGTTAGAGTATCTGTTTATGTTATTTTTTGCAGATGAGACCAAGGTTGGTTATGTTATAACTGAAATTCGGTTATACATCAACCATTGTGTTGGTTGGTAAAAGATGCAACGTTTGGGATTTTGGCGGGAAAACTAATCATACCAATTAGTAAAGGGGCGCGGCCCCCTTGACCCCCGCATTTTTGTCGTGGCGGTATCAAGCTAACAGTGACGTGTATGCACTCCGCACCTCCTAACTCGTCTTGAGCTAAACTTGTATAAGGCCATTGGTCTGAAAGTAAAACACAATTATATAGAATAATTGATAACACTAAAATTACCAACATTCCTCCATTTTAGTGTAATCATTGATTTACTAAAATACACAAAACAAACCAAACTCATGCATAAATGAAAATGTCAGATTGAATTTTCACTTAGTATATTACACATTCCAGAAATTCGAAAATCAGGGTATCGCTTAGGATTAAACCCTTCAATTCGTATGAATACCCGAAGATAATATACACACAAGTTACTGTAATACTATAAAGTTTATAAACTTGACACTATTATATAACCATGTGTCCATATCCTTTGATGAGCATATAAAAGCCAAGTTCAAATCTTTTTGAAGCGGTAAAACTCATGCTCACATAGGTAGTCCTTTTATTCTTGAACTTGCACATGCAATTTTCAGAAGAACTATTAAGAAATTAAACTTCAACCTATCATAATCTGCATAACCGAGCACATAGATTGGGATGATTGTGTTTAATGTGCTCCAATCACTAAAAATGAGTTTTTCACATTGAATTCAACTCCTAGAATTAGCTAGAAGGGAATTAGGTGTCTCACCATTAGAGATTTTGATGGACTTTAATCCCGTCCCTATAGCCGACTTGTGCAATAAGTCTTGGGCTAATCCCTTTGTCAAGTGATCCGCCAAGTTTTATTGAGATCGAACAAATCCACGAAAACCACTCCATTTGTAATGATATTGTGTCTAACACCTAAGTGTCTAGACTTTCCATTGTATATTTGACAATATGCCTTAGCAAAAGTAGTTACATTATCACAATAAATAGAAATAAGAGAAATTGGTTTTGGCCACAACGTAATCTCATATATCAGATTCCTCAACCATTCCGCCTCTTTGTTAGTTGCAGCGAAAGCTACAAACTTTTCTCCCATTGTTGAGTCAGTAATATAAGTTTGCTTCTTAGAAGCCCATGAAATGGCACCTCCACCAAGCAAAAATACCCAACCAGTTCTAAAAATATAATCTTCTGAATTAGTGATCTTTTGAATTAGTTGTCCAACTTGCATCAAAATATCCTTATAAAACCAAAGGAAACCCAACATATAATAAACCCTAATCTATGGTTTTCTTTAAGTACTTGAATACCCGCATTATAGCATGCTAATAATGAGTACTAGGATTACTAGTGCACCTATCAATTTACCCACAACATAAGCAATATATGGTCTTATGTTTGTCATTGCATACATCAACCAACTAATTGCTCTAAAGTACTCAAGTTGATCTACAGCCCTGCATGTATTAGGCATAAGTTTGATAGTCAAATCCAAAGGAGTGCAACAATCATCATATTTAAACTTCTTGAGTATTTTCTCAATATAATGTGATTGAGTAATTGTTATACCCTTGTCCTCACGTTTAATCCTTATACAAAAGATCACGTCAGCCTCCCCCATGTACTTAATGGAGAATTTTGATGACAAAAACTCTTTTGTTTTATCCACTTGATCTTACCAAAGATCAACATATATAAGCAAATGAAGACTCCTTTACCGGTTTATTACACGCGATCCAGTATATCACTAAGATTATAATAGTTTAGTATAAACCCACTAGACAAGACAAGACAACCTCATCAAATTTTCATGCCATTATGTAACACCCCAAAACCTGTTTTTAAGTATTTTATTACGAGAATGCCATAGGAATGAGTTTGACTATGACTTTATAGATTTGAAGACATTATGTGATTGGCTAGTCAACCCGATAGTCAAACAAATGGTCAAAGTATGTGTAATATGATTATAGAAATTATGATGTGCTACAAATATAAAAGATATAAACTTAAAGGATTAAGTTATTAAGAGATAAATGTGTTACATAAGTTAATGTGGCCAAATGAGAAAGAAAAGCACTTGGGAGACCATTCTTGCCAAATGGTAATTCTTGCATCAATTAATATTTGGAACTTCCATAAAGTTCCAGATTATTAGAGAGAGTGTATGTGTTTGTCGACACAAAGAGGAAGAAAAGAGAGGGAAAAAGATGAGGAATTTCTAGTGATGATTTGAAGGTGAATTGAGGTCTCAAATCAAAATATAAGCTCATACTAATGATCCCTACAAGTAAGTGATTCCTAATTCTAGTTTAATTTGGTAATTTAAGAATTAGGGTTCCTGAGTAAAATTGAGGGTTTTGGGAAATTATGTTTCTAAAGCAAGAATTAAGGAATTTATGAATGTGGGTTAAGGTAATTTAATAATTTAAAGATAAATTGATGATTTTGAGTTATGATCAAGATATAATCATATAATAATTAAAATGGATTAGAGATTGATAATGGGTTTTTTCATGGGTTGTATAAACCCTTGTTATTGATTTTGTATCAATATGATTATAGGTTTTAATGATGGTGATTGAGTAGGAATCAATGATTGATGATGGTGGTGTTCTTGATCTTATTAGCTTTGATATGAGGTAAGTAAATTGACTATAACAAGATGTTATATTGAGTTATCATACTTGTATTATATGTTATGTGTTATGTGATTTGTATTGATGGAAGGCATAAAAATCTTAAGAATGAGGTTATTTGGACTAAGAATAGAATAGGGCTAGTTGATTGAACTAGCTAGTTATGTTTTGCATAGTTGATATGCTATTGGAGGTATAAGGAGCTTAGGAGTTAATGTGTACCTAGCAAAAGATGTGATTAGTCTAGTTGTGGAACTAGCAAGGTATGTAGAATCGATGTATTTGTGGTTGAATGATGAGTCAAGTGTTGTGATGCAAATATGTATAATGAAATATGATAGCTTGTTATGTCTTTTACTTACTAAGTGAAAGCTTACGTGTTTAAGTTTCAATGTTTTATAGGTTCAATATGAAAAAGGTAAACGCTTAAGACTGAGAACGGGTTGGAAGGTGTATTTACTTGTAATTTGTAAGCATAACTTAGTATGCCGAGCTCAATCTTAGTTGAACCCCCCGAGTCGAAGTAAATGTGTTCAAACGTTGTTTTTAAGTGTTAAGTATAAGTCTTGTATGTGAATAAATGGTCATGCAAGTTACTAAGTGTTTGATAAAAAGTTGGTATATGTAAATGGGTCAAAACGGGGTGTTTGGTAAGCCCCGTAAAGTATATGTTTTTGGGTAGTTTATACCACAAATGATTATGGAAATGATGTATAATATTGGTTTAATGAATTCTAGAAAGTTTCGTATAATGTCGAGTTCGGAAAGTTACTTTTCTGGAATAAAGTGTCAAAAATGCATTTGTGGGTGTCCAGATGAAAAAAGCCGTCCGACTTCTCTTTTTGCCGCCCGGCTTCTCTCCAGCCTCCCGGCTGGATGTTTTGCCTCCCGGTTGGATTGGTTTGGCAGATTTGGTTGATCTTTTTTATGTCGTAAAAACCAAACCGTAAGGAGTTAGAATGTGTTCTTTATATTGTAGGAAAGCTAATTGAGTCTATTTTATGTTATGACACTTTCAAGGGTTGAATGGTTATGTATTTTGATCAATTTATTAAGGAATGACATAAGGTCATTCCCGATCATGTATTTACATAAAGTTTTCAATTCTTGGTTAAATTTAGAGTCGGGAAAGGGGCGTTTCAACTTGGTATCAGAGCTTTGGTCTAAGTGAAGTAGGTTTCCACTATAGGTTGCCTAAAATTAGACCACTCGTAGATGCGTAAGCCATAAGTGTAAGTAGCGAAGAATGCAAATGCCTTAGTTATAAGGTAGATTAAGTACTTGCTGCTTTATTATGATGATGCTTAGATATAGAATGATTATGAAAAGTGATATATGTTATTTTGCCGTAGACTAAAGGATTATGAATGCGGCTAAGAATGTGAAACAATTATCGGAGAAGTGTTAAGTGTAGAAGTATATGTTCTATAATGTAAAGTCTATGGTAGGTTATTTAAATATGTAAGTGATGTAAGATGTGTATGATGGTATGAGTTTAAGAAGTGCTTGAGCTAAGTTAAATGCATAGGATTGGATTTTAATAAGTATTGATGAAAGTATGTAAGTAGGGGTAAGTGAATGAGTGAATGTTTGAATTACAAAAAGGTTGCTTAATAGAAAATTATTATGTATTGATAGTAAGTACTTATATGAATTATTAATAAAGGGTTGAAGTATGATAAGTCATGTAATGTAGAGAACATGATAAAGTATAATGCGATGGTATGATATGATTAAGTACGAGACGTATATGAATGATAAAGGATGAGTATAATCATGTAGATATATGAAGGGGATGTATGATGAGTAAAATGGATTAATGAGTGTGTCTTAAAGTAAACCAAATGTGAGGTTTATATACATAAAAAAAGTCTAATGGATTAAAAGGATGGATTGGTATAAAAATGATTATGAGGTCAACGTGGGGTTGACAGGAAAACAACTAATGAAATGTAGAAATGTATATGCATATGTAATAATTGAGAATGACAAGTATCATTTGGATCTTGTAAAATATAATGAAAGATGATAAAGTGTTAGCTAGAATTGCGTAAGGCAATAAAAAGTAGAAATGGAAAAGTATATGATAAATTTAAACATAGCTTGGGTCCAATGTTCGGTAAAGGTAATGGGCGAATCCCTACGAGGAAAAAGCCAAATGATGAAATGTAAAGACCAACACAAGGTTGGTGATACCGAAAGTGTATGGATAATGGGCGAATACCTACAAGGAGAAAGCCAAACAATGAAATGTAAAGACCAACGCAAGGTTGGTGATACCGCAAGGGTATGGACAATGGGCGAATTCTTACGGGGAGAGAGCCAAGTTTTCTTCAGGAAAAAGGTTAATGAGATTGGATCCAAGGCTACAAAAGATGATACTTAAAATGAATGAGTTATTAATATGTGATTAATAGAAAGTAATAAAGACTTAAGCAAGTTCGAGTGTTGTGTCGAGAAATATTTAAGTAGGATGATTTATAATATCCTTATTTAAATGGATTGGGACGCATCTTCATTTAAATAAAGAAATTATGAATCACCGAACCATAAGTTTATATTTCCTTATTTGCATTGATTGGGACGCTTCTCAATGTAAATAAAAAAGTATAGATGAGTAGGCTTATGTGTTATCGACATAGCATGAGAAGAATTAAGGAAGTAGAAAATGGGAGTCTAAAATTAGTTAGATGTCGTAGGAAATAAGATAGGTGAAATAAGAATTTGAGTATGACTTTTACTAGAGACCTTAGGAGAAAGCTAAGTTTTAGAAGTTAGGAGTATAGTTTGAAGGATATAAGTTTAAATTGATGTTATAATATTCTTTATGGCATGGTGTAATGATTATGATGGCCGCTAAGTGTTATTAGCACCCTAATGTGAATTTGGAAGGAATAGTCAAAGTATTGAATTTTCCCAAGTGACTTATAGTCCTTGGCGAAAATTATCTAAAAAGAAGTAAAGAAAGCAAAGTGTTATAATGGAAACGATAAAAGGAATGTCAAGATGGCTACGATAAATATGAAAGTATTAACTAATGTTTGACTTACGTTAAGTCAAGGCTATTAATACAAATAATGCCTAAGCAAAGGTCACATCGATTGAAGAGTCAAAAGACTTGACATCACTATCTCTTGATGAACTCATCGGGAACCTAAAAGTTCATGAGATGATCATCAAGAAAAATTCTAAAATAGTCAAAGCTAAAGGAGAAAGAAAATCTCTTTATTTTAAGCCTAAAAAGGAATCTAGTGATGAAAAATGTTCGACTTTTGGTAGTGAAGATAAAGAGTACGCCATGGCGGTTTGAGACTTCAAGAAGTTCTTCAAGAGAAGAGGTAGGTTTGTGAGACAACCTAGGAACGACAAAAAAAAATTTCAAAGAAGCCAAGACGACAAGAATGGCAAAAGTGACAGGAAGTGTTTTGGATGCGGAGATCCAAATAATCTCATTGGAGAATGTTCAAAACCACCGAAAGACAAGAACCAAAGAGCATTCGTCTAAGGTTCTTGGAGTGATAACAGCGAGGAAGATGATGAAAAAGGCTAAAGACAAAACATGTCTTGTGGCTCAAGCATCTAATGAGGTATGTTCTGAATCCTTTTACTTTAGTGATGAAAATTCATCAATAGATGACTTTACCTTAGATAGTGAGTATGATAGATTATGCAAGATGAGTCTAAAAATAATTACTAATAACAAACAATTAAAAGCCGTTAGAAATAGTTTAGAAAATTAAATTAGTAAGTTAAAAGAAAAGTTGTCTAAACTCGAGAAAAACAAGGGAGTTGATCTCGAATGTACAAAGTGTGAAATACTTAAAATCGACAACGAAAAACTCAAGGAGGAAGCTTTTAAGCTAACTCAATTTGAAAAGAGTACACATTCTTTAAATGAAATATTGAGTAATCAAAAACCCTCCAGAGATAAATTGGGTCTAGGTTTTAACTCATTTGAAGCATCATCTAGCGGGACTAAGAAAATAAAATTTGTGAAATCTCAAAAGGAGATGTCCTCTGGTGGCGGCCCCCAAAGCTCTGTGGGCGGCCCCCATAAAGCCCAGACGCCCCCCATAGCAATTGAGGGACCGCCTGTTTGTTCACCAGATGTCAAAAAAATTGTTTCGTTTCAAAAATCCATTTTAGGTACTAGAGCAAAACATATAATGGTAAACAACGTTAAAATTCCCGTTGCTAGTGTTAATGAAGTTAAACAATTTTATAAACCATTGTTAAAACCCAGAGTTGGATTTTCTAAACCAAACTTTAGGTCAAAAACTCCACCTCCGGGAGAGTAAATAACTCTTATCCTCGTTCTAAGACACCGCAACCAAAAAGAAATGTTGGTCAACAAAACCAACCTCATGGTTTTCCCGTAACTTAGAATAACTTCTAACCTCAAAGTTACATGCCATGGGGAATGTGTTCTCCATTTTTACATCCCAATCAAACGCATCAAATGAAAGGGATGTTTAGCACTAACAACTTTGGACCCATGAGATATTAGGAACCAAATGTTTGAGTTTGACAAGGATAAAAAACACCTTTTCGGGAGGTCTTGGTTGATCAAAATAAACAAGATAAATCATTGTGTAGTTTTAGTGAGAGAAAGTAAAGAGAGGGGATGAACAC
>BQNB010000065.1:40361-145361 GCA_026074375.1 Tanacetum coccineum
TTTCGTTCGGTCCAAAAAAAATTTGCTCGTTCGATTCCACTCGTTCGATTCCGCTCGTTCGGTTCCGCTCGTTCGGTTCTTCTCGTTCGAGTCCGCTTGTTCGAGTCCGCTTGTTCGATCCAAAAGTGATTTCACTAGTTCGATTGTCCTTGTTCGATCCAAACACACACCACTCGTTCGATCCTCGAAGGATGAGACTCGTTCGATCCTCAAGGGAAAGTCTAGTTCGGTCCAAGCTAACAAGCCCCTCGTTCGGTCCAAACTAAAGTTACTCGATCGGTCCTAGCAAGAAGAAGCTCGTTCGATCCAAGCTAAAAGTCCCTCGTTCGGTCCATGAAGAAAATCACTCGATCGGTCTAAACAAGAAAAAAAACTCGTTCGATCCAGGCAAGTACTTTGAACCCGTCCTTTTCTTCTTAGCGTCCTTGCGTTTGTCATAGCCACACACGAAATGACCACGACAAAAAGCTTTTAAGCCAAGAAACGACGCCGAAACAATGAGCTCATAAAGAGACGAAATCACTAACACAACACACACGAATACAATACACCCCCGGTTAGCTCTGGTACCAATTGTCAACTTAATAAAACACCTTTTCGGGAGGTCTTGGTTGATCAAAATACATTAGATGAAACATTATTAGTTTTAGTGAGAGAAAGTAAAGAGAGGGGATGAACACCAAAAGATGGAATATTAGATTAATGAAAAAGAACAAAATGAACATCCACCCCCTCATGGAGAGCCATGAGGGGTATTTATACTAAAAGAAAAAGCTAACTATTCCTAGTTAACATAAAAGATCCCTGCGTGACACGCAGTGTCCAAAACTACTCCAATTCACGTGTAAGACGCCAGCTTCACTAAAAGTGAGGCTAACAATCTCCCTCCAAGATGGCGTCACACGTGAATTGGTTACAATGTTCCCTACAAGCAAAAATAAAGAAAAATGATAAGAATGAAGTCCAGTATTCTTGAGAATATCTTTGATGATCTACTTGAATACTCCAGCTTTATTTCTTCAGCTTGTAGATGAATGAAATGTTGAGGATGACATAGAAGTTTTATCTACCGAACCCGGTTTTGATTGGATTTTTGCACATAACTTCTGACATGACTTCAAAAACTTTCTTCATACGCTTCTGGTCATGACGAAGTTTCTGAATTAGCTGCATGTCTTGAGAAAGCTTCATATTCTTGCACTTCTGGTCATGTCGAAGTATATCAGAATCTGCATCTCATTTGTCATCCTTGAAGTTCTCTTATCCGAATACTTCGGCTTTGATATGAATTATGCTCTGAACTTCTTCAGCTCCCTCCCAAACAGACACCCCTTAGACTGATAAGAATTAATACACCGATCTTAAGGGAGGGATGATATCATCAACATCGTCTCACTTAGGAAGCATCCCAGTCTTGATTGAATTCAGCCCAAAGTACACATTTTATCCCTTTACCGAAGTCGAAACCGTGACACCAAAGTAACAAGTTGAAGCACTAATCATCTCTGCGGACTAACCTCCGGCATATTTTATAAAGCCCGATCAAGTGAACTTGTTGTGCGTCCTTGATGTGAACATTTCTCCCTCCAGGAAAGTGCAGAAATGAATTGCTACACCAAAGTCAATTAAGTCCCGAGTGTACGCAATTTTCCCTCTATGTAGTCGAGACGGTAACATCAAAACGGTAACATAAAAAATCAACTAAGTACCGGATGTACACATTTCTCCCTCCAGGATGATGACTAACTGAGGAATCATCCTACACATGTGTACATCTTATGCCAACTGGAACTGCTTACTTAGCTTCATAGCCCGTGATTGCATAAGCAATGCTCTGTGAGAAGATGTCGGTACTCTCTTTACAATTCTCTCTTGATCAACCCAAACTAAATCCCCTTATCTATTCTGTAGGCTAATACTGATGACCACTGATGGAGACAACCCGATGAAACGAACCCGAGAATGAAGCAAAATCCCCGACTTGTGACTTAATCTTGTACTATCCGCGTGATGAAGAACGGTGCAGAGGCAAATCTCTAAGTACCATATACTCACCCAAAAGTATATAAAAAATACAACACCTCTTGAAAAACTCCTCAACTACGTGAGACACTGAGTACTACAATGTAACTCCTTAAAGTGATAGCTATAACCCGTGAGTACTACAATGTAACTCCTTACATCGAGTATAACTAGATACATCAAGTCTTCATCACAAACCGTATATGCCCGAACAAGTCATCTTCGTTGACGAAAAACAAAGACGAAATAAGTACACTCCTCTTCTACAATTGGTATCAGAGCAAGGTCACTTAAGATTTTTAAAATATATTGTATTTTAAAGCTTGGATCGATCTATGGATTCTGACAAATATCTAGAAGGGCAATCTATGCAAAGACCACCACTTTTTGAAAGCGATAGTTTTATTTATTGGAAAAATATATTCGAGACATATGTTAAATCAAAAGATCTAGATTTTTGGCATGTTATTACCAATGATGATTTTCAACCTATTATTCAAAATCCGGAAACCAAACTTGATGAGGTTGTAACTTTTGAAAAACAATCGGATGATCTTAAAAGAAGGCTTGCGAAAAATAATGAAGCCAAAATGGTTATTTACAATGCTTTGTGTAGAAAAAAATATGAACGAATTTTCATGTGTAATACGGAAAAAGAAATTTGGAAAACTTTGTTAATCACCCACCAAGGTAATAGCCAAGTCAAAGATAACAAGATCGACCTTTTGGTTCAACAATATGAACAATTCGTCATTTCCGAAGACGAATCTTTAGATAGTGCATTTGCTAGATTTAATACTATTATTACTAGTCTTAAAGCTCTTGATGAAGGTTATTCTAGTAAGAACTACGTAAGGAAGTTTCTTAGGGCTCTACATCCTAAATGGAGAGCAAAGGTCACGGTGATTGAGGAATCAAAAGACTTGACATCACTATCTCTTGATGAGCTCATTGGAAACCTTAAAGTCCATGAGATGATTATCAAGAAAGACTCTGAAATAGTCAAAGCAAAAGTTGAAAGAAAATCTCTTGCATTAAAGGCTAAGAAAGAATCTAGTGATGATGGAGTGCTTCTAATTTTCCATGTGAAACGAAGAGTATGCCAATCGGGTTGTAAGAGACTTCAAGAAGTTCTTTAAGAGAAGAGGTAGATTCGTGAGACAACCTCGGAATGACAAAAAGACGTTCCAAAGAAGCCGTGATGACAAGAACGGTAAAAGTGATAGAAAATGCTTTAGATCTTGCGCCACCCGAATTCATCTTATTGGAAGAATGTACAAAACCACCCGAAAGACAAGAACCAAGGCATTTGTCTAAGGTTCTAGGAGTTGATACCGGTGAAGATGAGATGAGAAAGGTCAAAGTACGAAAACAATGTCTTGTAGCTCATGCATCAAGTGAGGTATGTTCCGAATCATCTTACTTTAGTGATGAAAACTTATCAATTGATGATATAGCTTTAGACAACGAATATGACAAGTTATGCAAAATGAGTCTAAAGATAATCACTAAAAACAAAAGGTTAAAAGCTATTAGAAATAGTCTAGAAAATGAGCTTAGAGAAATAAAATATAAATTATCCACACTCGAGAAAAACAAGAGAGTTGATCTCGAATGTGCAATGTGTCATGTACTTAAAATTGAGAATGAAAAACTCAAAGATGAATCTACTAAATTAAATAAATTTAAAAAGAGTACACATTGCTTGAATGAAATGCTAAGTAATCAAAAACCCTCCGGTGATAAATTAGGTCTAGGGTTTAATTCATTCGAAGCATCATCTAGTGGAGCAAAGGAAATAAAATTTATAAAAGCTCAGAAAAAGGCGTCTTCTGATGGAGGTCCCATAAATAGGGACGGCCCCATAAACATGGGCGGCCCCTTAATGTTCAGGCGGCCCCCAAAATAAATAAGGGACCGCCACCAGAAACGGCCATATCTGAGAAAAGTGTTTCTTTTCAAAAATCCATTTTGGGTCCTAGACCAAAGCACATAATTGTAAACAAAGTCAAAGTTCTTGTGGCTAGTGACAATGAAGTCAAACAATTTTATAAACCATTGACAAAACCCGAAGTTGGATTTTCAAAACAAAATTTTAGATAAAAAACTTCACCTCCTAAAAGAGTCAATAATAATTATTCTCGTCCTAAAACACCGCAACCAAGAAGACACGTTGGTCGACAAAACCAACCTCATGGCTTTCCTGTAACTTGGAACGACTTTTCACGGCAAAGTTACATGCCATGGGAAATGTGTCTTCCATTCTCACATCCCAACCAATTGCATAAAATGCAAGGAATGTTTGGCACTAACAACTTTGGACCCATGAGATATTGGGGACCAAATGTTTGAGTTATTGTCTTATATAAATAGTTATGCCTTGGAGTCGATTTGGAACCCGATGAATGGATAAAGGATAGCGGATGCTCCAAACATATGACGGGAAACCGAAAAAACTCTTCTCCACTAACAAGGGGACAATACAATAAAGGTAATGTCCATTTTTCTCATGGTAGCCAATCTTCGTGGTAACATCATAGGCAAAGGTACGATTTCTAATGACTCTCTCAAAATAGATAATGTAGAACATGTTGATAACTTAGGATTTAACTTGCTTAGTATAGGACAAATATGTGATAATAAGTGTAAAATAACTTTCTCTGAATATGATAGTGAAATCACTAAGAATGGTAAAGTCATAGGTAAAGGTTATGGAAGAAAGGCTTATACGTGATGAAATTAGGAAATAAGCTAAAGGATCACATTTATCTAGCAATGATTGATGAAAATTCCATGTGGCCATGGAGATTAGGTCACAACAAAATATGCGTCTCTTTCAATCGTTAGCTTCTAAGGAATTAGTTGAACTTTGGCTGGGCCCTATAAAAGCTTCAGTTTCATCAAACACTTTTGTGATGCTTGCAAAATTAGAAAGCAAGCTCACGCTAGTCACAAAGCTAAGACATAGTTCTTAAACGTCTAGCATGCTTAGAATCTCCCATGTGGTTCTTGTGGTCATCCGCCGTACGGAGTTACGGAGGAAACCGTTACACCTTAGTCATAGTAGATGACTACTTATGAGCTATACCTTGGACTAGATTCCTTAAGAATAAAACCGAAGCTTTTAACCAATTCGAAATATTTAGTAAGAAAATCCAAAATCAATTAGGATGTACAATAGTGTCAATAAGAACCGACCACGGTAGAGAATTTGATAATGAAGTGCAATTTGAGAGCTTTTGTAAATGCCAATGGTAATTACTCATCAAAACATAACTTCTCGGCTCCACGCACTCCTCAATCAAATGGCGTGGTTGAAAGGAAAAATAGGACACTTCAGGAAATGAGTAGAACCATGTTGAACGAGCAATCGTTACCACAAAAGTTTTGGTGTAACGCCGTAGATACTTCAACATATATTCTCAACCGAATCCTAATTAGAGCCATTCTAGGAAAAACACCTTATGAAATCTTGAGAGGTAGGAAACCTACTCTTGACTATTTTAGAGTGTTTGGAAGCAAGTGCTTCATTTTAAACACTAAAGACTACCTTACCAAGTTTGACCCAAAGTCATACGAAGGTGTCTTTCTAGGTTACTCCCAAAATAGTAAAGCCTATATCATTCTTAATAAACACACTAGGAAAATCGAAGAATCACTCAACGTGACATTCGATGAAACTCCTCCACCCTCTAAGACATCACCCTTGGTGGATGATGATCTAGATGAAGAAGAAGCTATTAGGAAAATCGAAAATAAAAACCTAGAAAATATTGTTGAGGATGAAACATTAGAGATTGACGAAATAGTCAATATTAAGGAATCTAGGAACCATCTCTTAAAAATGTTATAGGAAACCTCAACCAAAGAACCCTTAGATCACAAGCCCAAAGCCAAAGTAACTTCTACTATTTTATATCAACTATAGAACCTAAGAATATAAATGAATCCATAAGAGATGAAAGTTGGATAGTCGCCATGCAAGAAGAATTAAATCAATTCATTTCTAACGACGTTTGGGAGCTAGTTCCGCAACCTAAGAATATGACAATTATAGGAACTAAGTGGGTGTTTAGAAATAAGTTAGATGAGAACGGTATTGTTTCTTGAAATAAGGCTAGGTTGGTTACTCAAGGCTACAACCAACAACAGGGCATCGATTATGATGAAACTTATGCCCCGGTTGCTAGACTTGAATCTATTAGGATATTATTAGCCTATGCTTGCGCCTTAGATTTTAAATTATTCCAAATGGATGTAAACAGTGCATTCCTGAACGGTTTTATCAATGAGGAGGTATACGTGGCACAACCTCAAAGATTCTTTGATTTCGAAAAACCAAATCATGTTTATAAACTAAAGAAAGTTTTATATGGTCTTAAACAAGCACCCAAAGCTTGGTATGATAGATTAAAAACTTTTCTTATTAAACATGAATATAAAATGGAAATGGTAGATAACACTCTTTTTACTACGAATAAAAGTTCAAATCTCATATGTGTTCAAATATATGTCGATGACATTATATTCGGTTCGACTTGTTAAGACATGTGTGATGAATTTTACAAAATCATGCATGACGAGTTCTAGATGAGCATGATGGGTGAACTTAACTTCTTCCTTGGATTACAAATTAAATAAATGGAAGATGGTATATTCTTTAATCAATCTTTAATCAATCCTAATAATATTAAAGAAATGATTAGAAATCGGCTTAGAAAATCTAAAACCAAGAAAACCCCCATGTTCCTCTGATACCAAACTTCACAAAAGACCCAAATAGTGTGAGTTACGGAAGATAGTACCAAAGTATCAAGGCATGATAGGTAGTTTATTATACCTATCAATAGGCCGATATCATGTTTAGGGGTCTGCCTTTGTGCTCGCTTCCAATAGGCTCCCAAAACCTCTCAACTTGAAGTGATTAAGCGTATCTTCCGATACATTAAAGGCACTACGCATTTAGGATTACGGTATCCTAAGGGGACCGGCATAGAAACAGTAGTATATGCCGACTCTGATCATGCGGGAGATTATGTGGACTGAAAGAGCACTAGCGGTATTTGTACATTTATGTGATGTTGTTTGACATCTTAGTTCTCGAAGAAACAAACCGCTCTTGCTATATCCACTACCGAAGCCGAATACGTAAGCGCCAGAAAGGCATGTCAACAAGCACTATGATGAAACAACACTCATCGTCTACGACATACAACTACGACGACGTTCCGATCATGTGCGACAACAACAGCCGATGACCTTATCAAAAACTCGGTGCAACATTCCGTACTAAACGACAACGAAATGACATCACCACTCTTTCTTCGTTGATTATGTCCAGAAAGACATATCTCAATCCCACAAAAGTGCCGTCCGTTCGATAATATCGTCGACATCCTTACCAAACCCCTTAAACGTAAATTGTTTAACTATCTACGTCTTGGTTTTGGATAGATGTAACATATCCATAAATCTTATGAGTCCGCTTTCGCATTTCTTCTAGTTTTTGAATTCTAGTCCTGTGTTCCAATTCCGGGTCGTGACAACTTAAATACTTATTTTTAATAGCGAAAATGCAAATGAAAACGTCAGCTCTCTTTGTAAAAATAGTCGCAAAACTAAGTCTAAAAATCCTTTCTGAGGGCGCCCTAAATCTCCGCGGCCCCCTAATATATTTGGGACCGCCTGATGATATAGGACCGCCAACAGAAAACTCATATCTCCACACTTAGTTAAAAAATTTCAAAACACAAAAACAAACACCCCCCTCTCCATAGCGCAACCGACGAACAATAACAAACAACCCAAAAACTCAAAATCAACCATTAAGTTCACTAATTGAAGATCAACACCTACAATCATTCCTAACATCATCTACATCTTTAATTGTAAGTTATTTCATCTAATTTCTTTTGTTGATCCTACTTTGATGGATCAAATTCCTTAAGCTTGTATACGGATTAGTTATATTAGATAAATCTAACACAACTATAGTAGAAACTTTGTGTGAATGTATTAAAGATTATGCGGAATTTAATCTTTAATATTAAGAAGAATTCTTAATGGAACAGTAATTTAATAAACAAAACAATTCAACAAACAAAAGCTCCAATATTATAATAATGCGAATACTTTAAAAGTATTAAGGTTACAAAGACCTTGAAGCTATGATAATTCTATGAATGACTCGTATTGGTTTGGTACATTAAACTCTATGCCCTAGGACCCTCCTTTATCACACCAAAGTCCTAAAAACGGCTTATATACTTCCTAAGTAATCAATAATCTTCCTAAAAAAATAACTTATACATATCTTTTACCAAAATATCTCATACAAATCACATAAGCAATACTAACTAACTCAGCAGTACATCTAAATCACTGTAGCATTAACTCCTCAGCAGCTTATACTTTGTACTAACAAGAGTAGCTTTTGAACTACATTATAACTACTTAGCAGTTTTTCTTCCAAGTCTCTAAGCAGTCTTAACTTCCACTAGCAGTAGTAACTTTCTCTAGCAGTAGTAACTTCCTCTAGCAGTAGTAACTTTGTACTAGCAGTTATAACTTCACTAGCAGTCTTAAACACTTAGAATAATTTTCATTGAAATTCTCCAGCAGCACTAACTTTGACTGAGCAACATTAACATCAATAAGAGCAACAGTAATACTAACAGTATTAAGAAGGCTTTTAATCTTAACAATCCTCCCCTAAACTTGATATTTATCTCCAAAATCATCAAGTTTCTTCATTGAAAGCTTCATTAATCACCAGGAGATGCTTCTAAACACTTCATGGATTCTTAAGCTGTTTTATGATCAATTTACACAGCTGATAAGCCATTTTACTTTCATAATCAATTTGAAGCTTCTTTTCCAACATCTGTGAAAGTGTAAGTGGTGCAAGTGGACATTTCTTCTCTACCAACATGTAAATCTGAATGTGTTGCATCCTCAAGAAATGTACTCCACAAGAGTCATATAGCTTCCATTTTAACACTTTATATGCTTGTTGATTCCTCCATATTAAATCTTCTACATGTGGTTCAAACATTGTCTTCAAATCATTCCATAATACCAAATCCAAGTCTTCCACTAGTCTTGTTGACTCATATTTAGCTTTTACCAGCTTGTACAAATCTTCTAAATCTTGCATGTCAAAACTTTTAAGTATTTGACTAAAGACCCTGTATATCTGAGACTTTCCATCAGCTCTTACTATTTGATAATAGCTTTTCTTTCATTCTTTTTGAATCTTCCAGTCAACAATAGTTGGAGGCTTAGTAGCTAAAGGTATAACATCAATTGTTACCTCTTCTTCATCTGGAATGATTTCCATTAACTCTTTTAGCTCTGCTGTTTATTTATTCTCATCCATATTCTGCTTCTTAGTACTCTCTTGTTCCAACTTATCTTCTGCTCTTTTTGAACTACCTTACCACCCAGACTGTTCTAAAATCCACAAACAGTTTTACCCGTTGAAAGCTTTGTCAGACAAGTCTTGTATAGAATCAATAGTCTTGAGACTTCAAATCTTTGTGCTTCTAAACTTCCATGTTAATTAAGGAAGTAATCATGGTGCTTCTTCTATTGATTTTGGTTGGTGGTTTGATCCTCTCTCCTCTGCTTATTTAGCTGTAAAGTTTTTCTTTCTTTCTTTGAGGAGTTCTTGAAACAATGTAGCTTTTCTTTCAATTGAAAACTGCTCTTAGTTCTTTAGCTGCATTTTTGAGCCAACAGGTAATCAGCATCAACTTTTACTGAATGTCATCCAATCATATGAGCCCTCATCAATCTTATTCTACTTCGGGCACGGCAATTCTTTCCTCTTCACTATCTCTTGCTTGTAATTTAATGCAATCTCTTCTCAAGCATGATTATTGAACTTTCATTCTTTGGAGGCTTCACGAATTTTAGGTTCTACCATTTTCCCTTTGCCTTTGTCCTGAACTTTTGCCTGTGATGGTTGTTGTGAAGATCTTGTTATTGTAGGTGTACCCAGCTCAGTAACAATTCCTTTCCTTAGAGTTGGAATTGTAGCAGTTGTTGTTGTAGTAGCACTAACCTTTGTTGAAGCAATGACATCACTAATTGGTACACTTGGCTCTTTTATAACATCCCATTTTACCTTCGGGTTTACACTTTTCAAAGCTACAAGTGCTTGAGCCAAAGTAACTTCATCAATAGTTAAATTCACATCTTTAGCAGCAACTTCTTGTTTTGCAAACACCTCATCACCAGTTAAAGTACCCACATTAAGCATCTCTGCATCAGCATCATCTTGAACACTAACTAGGGTAATTTCATACTCAGCATCAATAACATTAATCCTCCTCCCTTGTTTGGATGCATCCTCACCCAAATCTTCTTCATCACCGGAGGATTCTACCCTAGCACTCAAACCAACTTTATATAACCTCTTTAGCCTATGAGTTCTTAACCTATTCCTCTTTTTAAGCTTCTTGACCCTCCTTTTCAAACTATCAATCTCAATAGCTTGAGTGGTCTTTGTCTGCTCTAAATCAATAACCCTTTGTTGTAAATTCGTACATAGTTCCATCAATTCCTTTAGTTTAAGACTATCCTCATCACTTCGAAGTGTGTTACCTCTTGCGAGCAGTGAATCATTGGAAAGTTTAGATACATTTTCAAACCTAGTTTAAGCAATTGTATCCCCCATGGTTTCTTGGCACCTGGGACCACTACCTGAACTAGTTCCTGGGGAACTAGATTCATTAAGTGTTGCATTAGATTAGGTCTTAGCTATGTTACCACTGTCATGCTCTGCTTCTAAACTAGAAGCAGTAGTGGCAGCCCTCACCAAACTGTCACCCCTCTCCTTATGGACAGCCTCATCTGCTACATGTTCAGTAGGACCACTAGGCTGAGGTACCTGAGTGTCCTTTCTCTTAGGCTTCCTAGGTTTTTGAGTCTTTTGAGGTTGAGGAGATGATTGAGTAATGGTGGGTGTGTGATGGGGATCAGTGGGCATTGCTGAACCTTCACCCATTTTAGATTGGTTTTGTACCACCATTGATGGAAACAAAGGTGTTACTCTACCAAAAAAACCTTTTCCTACCCTCTTCATATTTCTAAAAATCTTCTTAGTGTGAGAGGGTGCAATATAAATCCTCTTATGACTTGCCATCCCATCAACTTGTTTATCCAAAAACACTTGTACAAACCTTGGATACATCAAAAATTTCCCAGACACATTATCCAAGTTTCTAACCATACATTCAAAAATGTACTTTGAAAAATTAAACTTTTGGTTTGTATCTAAACAGATAATAGCAGATGCCATAGTGCTACTAAACTCATTCCAGGGCGTATCTTTGCACTTAGGCCCCCCTTTTGTAGATATTATGTATCAGAAATTTCCATGTGGAGTGAAGAATGCATTTATAAAAAGTGAGCTGTTGTGAAAATTTTCTCATACCTCACTCAGTGTATAGCTTTATCAAAGAATGGGCCGATATTAGGCAAACAATCAACACAGTCCTCATCTTCTAGTTTAAGATCTCTTCTCATAGATGCTTTAGAGATAATTATCTTCTTGCCATCTACTAGGGCATGTAATTGTACTTCCCCATCGATAGTTTTGACCACGCCAGTAGACCAGAACTGATTGATGCAAGAAGTATATATTGTAGGATTGACGGTTAATGCATAATTTATTAGGTGTGCATTCAGAAAATCCACAATTTGTTCAAACCCTTTACACTCTATGGGTTTAGACAAAAACACGACCAAATTATGAGTATCTGCAAACTTTAGATTCGCCATTTGTGTTGGGTTTTGATAATGGATGATAAAATATTGATTTAGGTTTGTGATTAGAGAGAATTTGGAAAGAGTGAAATCGATTAAATATTGATTGAAACCCATAATCGAAGTATATGAAAATACCCTCAACAGCATAACTTTCATCTGGTAGTAGTCAAGTTATGCTAACAACATTAACATTCACCCAACAGGTAGTAAAGTAACCCAGCAGTAGGAACTCAACAGTAAGTTAAGCCCTAGCAGCATAACATTACAACCAGCAGTATAAGTAATGCCTAAGCCGCAGTGAACTTTGAGTCACCAGCATTAACTCCGAAAAGGAATTCAATCCAACAGCATATCCATCTCACATCTAACTCTTTTCTTTTGCTTATCCTCAAAATGTGAGTCCAAAAACAAGAAAACATAAGCCATATCAATTTTCATAATTACACAATATTAAATTAACCTAACAGTAATAAGTATAACTAACTGCAGTAAACTCAAGCAGTATTAAGTTATACCAGCATTACCTAATTAATATTTAACATCAGAACACATTCAATGACATGAATACCATTCAAATTCATATAAAACTCTACAAAACTTAAGGAGATAAAAGACTTAAAGATTCTCACCAATACAACAATCAAATATTAGAAATCTATTACATATCAAAAGCTTTTGTAAGCAAATATGCAACATTCATGTCATATGGATTTGACCATTTGAATCAAATTCTTTCATTGCAATCTCAATAAAAATGATGTCTGTTCTCTATTTCTTTGTTTTGAATAAAAACAAGATTTTTTAATTATCAAATAGTACGTTTTTGTCAATAAAGATTTTGGTATGCAAAAATTGTACCCATAATCAAGTAGTTGATTTTAAATCCAAAGCACTTGTCAACAACAACTTGAAGCAGCCACATCCTCAGCTTCTGTTGTGGAATTTGCAACCACGGTCCTCGTTTCTCACTGCCATGAATTTAAATAAGAACACCCTGTTGTTTCAAGTCTTTAAGACGACGTCAAGAAATGTCTATTTATTTTTTACGTGTTGGTACGCGTTGCTCAGTAAATTTCAATGATAAAGTTTTAAATCGCGTACGCCAAAACTTACGTTCAATGTAAACGGGCATCAAACAATTAAATGTTTACATCAAGCAAGGGTTATATAATTATTTTGAGAATAATTATTAACTGCATTCATTTTATTTTTATCGAGTTACGTAAAGTTATATGTTATCGCGATAAATTGCGTTTAGGTACTGCCCGAACCACAAAACCTTTTCTAACTTCAACAAATACACGCTTTTATACCCAGATACATACAAGTTACATAAATAATAATATAGTATCTTTGTTTTACGAAAATCATGCATCTTTTACATAGGTGACAATGAAAAATGAGATAAGATTTCCATTTAGGTCAACCTACACCATGCTTCTTTAAAGGCTCCATACCTCATACCTCTTTATGGCAAGACCAACCTTTTACCCATGACTAAGACTTGTGCCAATCCCTAGGACATGCTATATGTTCCTTTGACCAACTAACATCTATATACTGCCCCAAGCTAGCAAGTAACTCTTATACACTTAACACTTAGACAAATCAACCAAAAACCTCTCTTTTGCTCCATCCTTGGCCACGGCTCAAACAACCTTCAACACTAAATCCATACAAAATTTTCTACAACCCTTACACTTCTATATACACATATTCTAAGATGTACTAAGACATTTGCAAGCATTGGTTAACCATTTCCAAGTTATAATCAAGAAAAAGGAAGCTAGGGTTTAGTTAAGGAAGCTAAGGGTTTATTAAGTGCAAGTTTGGTTTTTGTGGCTAAACAAGGGTTTAGTACTTATCATCATCATCATCATTCTTCATAAGGTCTATTTGAACTCTTTATGTTCTTATAATTTTCATTTTTATGCATATGATTATTCTATTTAGCTTAAATCACCATTTAGGATTATTAACAAGTAAAAAGAAGTTTTTATTTGTTGTCATCATAATGTACACTTTATTATACCTTATGATGTTGAGGACATCATGTTAAAATGGTTACACAAATGATTTACACTCTTGGTTAACATAAAAATGATTATTGACAAGTGGACTAGTATATTAAGGTTACATAAATAAATTATTGTTTAAAGTAGTTTAATGATGTGTAACCCTGGGTAACTGGACCACATGCAGGACTTGATGGACAAGGGACACTTGTAAAATATATGTATTCATAAAAACTAAATGATATATGAGGATTGTGAAAAATACAAAAGTGTAAAGTAAAAAAGAAAAGGGTAAAAATGGACTTAACAAACTCCAATCAATCTTGCTGTCGCAAAAATTCGAAATTTAACATACCAATTTTTATATTTTTTAAATATAATACATTTCACGACGATTCCAAAAAGTAGAAACATGTTAAACGGATTAATAACGAAAAAGTTACGTTAAAAACGAGTTATACGTTAATAAACGAAGTCGTAAGTAAATTTTTATAAAAACATTTTTATAAAAATTATAAACAGCAAGGGTTAATATTTTTAATAAATAATACATATTTTTAGGATTCCAAAATGATAAGAATCGTAATTTTTCAATTAATAACGAACGAGTTATGAATTTCGCGAGTTTACGACAATTAATACTTTTATAAAACTATTTTTATAAAAGTTACTATTCATGACAGAAAGTAATATTTTTGTAAACCTCATAAAATATAGAACTTTCAAATACGGAACTCCTCAAAAAGAATCGTTAAAAACGGAGCTATAACGAATAAAATACGACATTTACGGGTTTTACGACGACAAATACGAATTTAATAAAGCTCACGTCTGATGTGAACAGTAAAAGTTACTGTTCACCAGAGGGTCAAAATACGGAAAATGTCAAATTATGATAACTCGTCTTAATACGAAAAGATGGGCATAAGAAACGCGAGAATCGGGCTTAAAACGCGAAAGTTACGCCAGTTTTACTAAACGGTAATTATAAACGTTTTAACTTATTAAACACAATTTTAACTAAAACCATTAGTTGGGTGATTGAGCCTCTATATAGAATATTATGTGATGATCTACAGAACTAAATTACAAGGGAGTTTCATAATGAGCCTCTTCGGATGGCGTTTCGACGAGATTGTTGGATTAACGATTTAAAAGTGTCCTAACTCTCGAACGACCTGTCATGCCACCACCCTTCATACTCTCCCCCACCAGACCAGATGCACCACCACCCATGCCCACACCAGCTCCTACTTCATTTCCACCATTGTTGTTACCCTCTGCCAGTCATGGAGAGGATAGACTCGAGGTTAACCTACCACCTCGGAAAAGGTTAGGTATAGCTCTTGGTCCCAGATACGAGGTAGGAGAGAGCTCCGCCGCTGCTGCTGCTAGACCAGCTGGAGGTCTTAGGACAGATTACGGCTTTGTTTCCACTATGGACAGGGAGATTAGGCGTGACCTAGAGAGATATGTTGGTTATGGGATCACGGATTCATGGGATGAGATTGTTGAGACCCTACAAGGAGCTCCAGTTAGTACTGACACAGAGTTGGGTGCACACGTGAGAGATTTTAAGTCTATGGTCAGGCGAGACACAGATGAGATCTACACGATGTTGGACGACGAGCAGAGCCAGAGACAGTTATTGGCCAGTCGGGTCAATACGCTGTTTAGAGACAGACGTGGACATGCACATACACGTCTTTTGATGGAGACTGAGGCTAGGATGTCTAGAGAGGCTTAGGGGAAATCTATGGATGCGAGTGATCGTGTGCGTGCAGAGGTTATGTCACTACGCACCATAGTTCTTGCACAGATGTCAAAGATCACAGAGTTACAGTCAGCGGACCATAGTAGACGGAGAGCGATTTCAGATTTGCTAGAGACAGACCGCGGGAGGCGTGAGGAGATGAGAGAGTTGAGAGCTGCTGATCGTACTCGACAGCAGCAGATTATTTAGACATTGACTGTTATGCAGACACTACAGAGAGAGATGATTCCACTTCAGGGACTGGTCACCACACCGCAGGGGCAGGTGACAGCTTTAGAGGGACAGGTGATGACATTACAGGGACAGGTTACTGCATTACAGGGATAGCAGGGACCCACTGGGGATACTGCATAGCCAGAGCTACCAGAGGAGGCTGGTAGCAGTTCTTAGATTAGACTTTGTTATGGCTAGTCGTTTTGTATTTAGCCTACTATGTATTACGGGTTGAATCCCGGCTAGTAAGGCTTAGGATTATTATGTTTTCTTTTGTTGTAACCTAACATTATGATCATTTTGTACCAAGAACCAATCATGTATGTTTTCCAGTTATATATGGAATGGTGGTATTATGTCATGTTTATAATCGAATTTGTGATGAATGAATGTCGATTTGGTTATATCATTGTTAATTACAATTCAATTATACATTTCACTGTGTGATGTGATCTCACTTTATTTATCATGGATATGTCATGTCATGGTTATGATTTTATGAAATCTAACGGATATTGTATTTTCTTGTGATTGAAGAAAATGGCCCCAAAACGATTTACAAGGTCAACACCGGTCACAACAACACCAGCCCCAACAACAACCACAACCACTACGGTCACTAATGCTCAACTCCAAGCTATGATAGACCAAGGTGTCAGTGCTATTTTGGCCGCACGTGACGCAACCAGGAATGGCACTGATAGCCATTCTTCAGGAACGGGTGTCAGGGGATCTGAACGCGTTGCTCGAGAGTGCACTTACCAGGAATTCATGAAGTGCAAACCTCTGTATTTCAAGGGCACCGAAGGAGTGGTTGAGTTAACCCAATGGTTTGAAAGAATGGAGACTATTCCGAATATAAGCAACTGCTCGGTGGAAAACCAGGTCAAGTTCTCTACTTGTACTCTTTTAGCAAGTGCTCTAACATGGTGGAATTCCCATGTTATGACTGTTACTCATGATGTTGCATATTCAATGACTTGGGTCAATCTAAGGAAGAAGATGACTGACAAATATTGTCCACGAAACGAAATGAAGAAGCTTGAGGCTGAATTATGGAACTTGAAAGTGATAGGTACGGATGTGGTCAAGTACAACCAACGTTTTCAAGAACTAGCACTTCTCTGTGTGAGGATGTTCCCTGAGGAGTCAGACAAAATTGAAAGGTATGTCGGGGGATTGCCCGACATGATCCATGGAAACATCGTAGCTTCAAAACCAAAGACAATGCAAGAGGCCATTGAAATGGCCACTGAACTGATGGACAAGAGAGTCAATACCATTGCGGAAAGACAAGCTGAAAACAAGAGGAAGTTTGAAAACACTTCCCGAAACAGTCAGAATCAACAACAACAACAAATCAAGAGGCAAAACACCGGCAGGGCATACACTGCTGGATCGGGTGATAAGAAACCATATGGGGGATCTAGACCCCTATGCTCAAAGTGCAATTACCACCATGACGGTCCGTGTGCTCCAAAGTGCTATAAATGCAACAAATATGGTCACATCGCCCGTGACTGTAGGGGTACGGGAAACGCCAACCACATTAACAACCAGAAGGGCACCGGATCGGGTCAGAAACCTACTTGTTTTGAGTGCGGAGTTCAGGGACACTTCCAGAAAGAATGTCCAAGGCTGAAGAACAACAAAGGCAACCGTGGTAATCAAGCTGGGAATGACAGGGCTCCAGCGAAGGTGTATGTGGTAGGAAATGCGGGGGCAAATCCAGACAACGTCGTTGCGGGTACGTTCCTTCTAAACAACCGCTATGCTTATATCTTGTTTGATACGGGTGCCGATCGAAGTTTTGTGTCTACTGCATTTAGCTCCCAAATTGACATCACGCCATCTACCCTAGATCATTATTATGATGTCGAACTAGCTGACAGGAGGATAATTGGGTTAAACACTATACTTAAGGGTTGCACATTAAACTTCCTAAACCATCAATTCAACGTAAACTTAATGCCTGTAGAACTTGGTAGTTTCGATGCTATAATCGGTATGGATTGGTTGGCAAAATACCAAGCGGTCATTGTGTGTGCCGAGAAAATTGTTCGCATTCCCTGGAGAAATAAAACCTTAATCATACACGGTGATGGAAGTACCCAGGGAAATGTGACACGATTAAACATCATTTCTTGCACTAAAACGCAGAAGTACATGGAAAAAAAGGCCCGTTTCTATCTTCTCTGCACATGTTACAACAAATACAAAAGAGGTTGAAGACAAGTCGGAGAAGAAGCGACTTGAGGACGTACCAATAGTTCAAGACTTTCCTAAAGTATTTCCTGAAGACTTGTCGGGTCTTCCTCCGACTCGACAAGTGGAGTTTCAAATTGATTTGGTACCTGGTGCTGCACCTGTAGCACGGGCACCTTATCGATTGGCGCCTTCCGAAATGAAAGAGTTATCTGAGCAACTGAAAGAGCTATCCGACAAAGGCTTTATAAGACCTAGTTCCTCACCCTGGGGAGCTCCGGTCTTGTTTGTCAAGAAGAAGGATGGATCATTCCGGATGTGCATTGACTATCGGGAATTAAACAAACTGACAGTGAAGAACCGTTATCCACTCCCCAGAATTGATGATTTATTTGATCAGCTTTAAGGGTCGAGAGTCTACTCGAAGATCGACCTAAGGTTATGTTATCACCAACTGAGGGTTCGAGAAGAAGACATTCTAAAGACTGCCTTCAGAACTCGTTACGGACATTATGAATTTCAAGTTATGCCTTTTGGTTTGACAAACGCACCTGCCGTATTCATGCACCTTATGAATCGGGTGTGCAAACCATATCTGGATAAATTTGTGATTGTCTTTATTGACGATATCCTGATATATTTAAAGAACAAGCAAGAACACGAAGAGTACCTTAAGCTAATCTTAGAGTTGCTTAAGAAAGAGGAGTTGTATGCCAAATTTTCCAAGTGTGAATTTTGGATTCCCAAAGTACAGTTCCTCGGTCATGTGATCGATAGTGAAGGAATTCATGTGGATCCAGCCAAGATTGAATCCATTAAAGATTGGACATCTCCTAAGTCACCAACGGAGATTCGTTAATTTTTAGGTCTTGCTGGGTATTATCGAAGATTCATTGAAGGGTTTTCGAAGATCGCCAAACCTATGACCAAGCTCACCCAGAAGAAGGTCAAGTTTGAGTGGGGTGATAAACAAGAAGCAGCTTTTCAACTGTTGAAGCAGAAATTGTGCAGTGCACCAATCCTTGCCTTACCTGAGGGAAGCGAAGATTTCATCGCATACTGCGACGCTTCAAAGAAGGGTTTGGGCGCTGTGTTGATGCAAAGAGAAAAGGTGATTTCTTATGCATCACGCCAGTTGAAAATTCATGAGAAGAACTATACGACTCATGATTTGGAACTTGGAGCAGTAGTGTTCGCTCTCAAGATTTGGAGGCACTATCTGTACGGAACCAAGTGTACAGTGTTCACTGATCATAAGAGCTTACAACACATTCTTGATCAGAAGGAACTAAACATGAGACAACGCCGATGGTTAGAGTTGCTTAGTGATTACGATTGCGATATTCGTTATCACCCGGGGAAAGCCAATGTCGTTGCTGATGCTTTGAGCAGGAAAGAACGAGAACCACCGTTAAGAGTTCGAGCCTTAGTCATGACTATTAGTTTGGATCTTCCCAAACAAATCTTGAATGCTCAGACTGAAGCACGGAAACCAGAGAACATCAAGAATGAAGATGTTGGAGGAATGTTGGTTGAAAACGCTAAAAATCCAGAGGCGATTAGGACGGAAAAGTTGGAACCCCGTTGGCCCAACATGAAAGCCGACATAGCCACTTATGTTAGCAAGTGTTTGACCTGTGCTAAGGTCAAGGCCGAACATCAAAGGCCATTAGGATTGTTGGTACAACCCAAGATACTCAAATGGAAGTGGGACAACATCACTATGGATTTTGTCACAAAGCTTCCCAAGACGTCTCAAGGCTATGACACAATTTGGGTGATCATTGACTGACTCACTAAGTCTGCGATCTTCACACCAATGAGAGAAACTGATTCTTTGGACAAACTTGCAAGAATGTACCTGATGGAGGTGGTCACGAGACATGGAATACCCGTCTCAATCATCTGCGATCGTGATCCGAGATTTGCATCTAATTTCTAGAGGTCACTTCAGAACGCTTTGGGTACAAATTTGGATATGAGTACTGCGTACCATCCACAAACAGACGGGCAAAGCGAGAGGACCATTCAAACTCTCGAGGATATGTTGCGTGCTTGTGCAATCGACTTTGGAAAGGGTTGGGTTAACCATTTGCCATTAGTCGAGTTTTCATACAACAATAGCTATCACGCTAGCATCAAGGCCGCACCATTTGAAGCACTTTATGGTCGAGCGAGAGGACCATTCAAACTCTCGAGGATATGTTGCGTGCTTGTGCAATCGACTTTGGAAAGGGTTGGGTTAACCATTTGCCATTAGTCGAGTTTTCATACAACAATAGCTATCACGCTAGCATCAAGGCCGCACCATTTGAAGCACTTTATGGTCGGAAGTGTCGTTCACCTGTTTGTTGGACTGAAGTTGGAGAAGCTCAAATACTCGGTCCAGAACTGATCCAAGAGACCACTGAGAAAATCATCCAGATCAAACAAAGGATGCAAGCTGCTCGTGATCGACAGAAGAGTTACGCTGACTTGAAGCGTAAACCAATGGAATTCCAAGTCGGGGATAAAGTTATGCTTAAAGTATCGCCTTGGAAAGGTGTCGTACGTTTTGGCAAACGGGGGAAGTTGAACCCTAGGTATGTTGGACCTTTTAAGGTGATAGAAAGGGTTGGAGAAGTTGCTTACAAGCTTGAACTTCCAGAAGAATTGAGCAGAGTTCATAATACGTTTCATGTATCTAATTTGAAAAAGTGTCATGCCGACGAACCATTAGCCGTTCCGTTGGATGGACTTCATCTTGATGACAAGCTTCATTTTGTTGAGGAACCATTAGAAATAGTGGGCCGTGAAGTTAAACGGTTGAAGCGAAGTCGGATCCCATTAGTCAAAGTTCGATGGAACTCCAAGAGAGGTCCTGAGTTCACGTGGGAGCGTGAAGACCAATTCAAGAAGAAATATCCACACCTCTTCACCAAGACCGCATCGTCGTCAAGTGCTGCATTGTGAGCCTTGAGGACAAGGCTTGTTTAACGGGGGAAGTCTATAACACCCTGTGTTTTCAAGTCATTGACGACGTCGATAAATTATTATATTTATTTCTAGTGTTGTACGCTGTTTGCTTGATGATTTAATGAATTAAGTTTATTTAAATCGGTAAGCTAAAAATTACTTCATTTTGTTGAGGAACCGGTAGAAATAGTGGGCCGTGAAGTTAAACGGTTGAAGCGAAGTCGGATCCCATTAGTCAAAGTTCGATGGAACTCCAAGAGAGGTCCTGAGTTCACTTGGGAACGTGAAGACCAATTCAAGAAGAAATACCCACACCTCTTCATCAAGACCGCATCGTCGTCAAGTGCTGCATTGTGAGCCTTGAGGACAAGGCTCGTTTAACGGGGGAAGTCTATAACACCCTGTGTTTTCAAGTCATTGACGACGTCGATAAATGTACTATTTATTTTTAGTGTTGTACGCGTTTGCTTGTAATTTCATGAATTAAGTTTAAATCGCGTAAACTAAAAATTAGCGTTCAATGTAAACGGGTATCAAACAATTAAATATTTACATCAAGCAAGGGTTATATAATTATTTTGAGAATAATTATTAACTTTGTTCATTTTATTTTTATCGGATACGTTAAGTGTATACGTTTCGCGATAAATTGCGTTTAGGCACTCCCGGAGCCACGAAAACTTTTCTACGCTTCAACAAATACCCACTTTTATACCCAATACATAAAATTTACTCAAATATATCATGTATAACTCATTTATGCCGAAATTCTTGCAAAGGATGCAAAGTTATACAAGTGTTTCATGAAAAACTCTTCCATGTTGGTCAAATGCACCTTACTTCATTAATGCAACACCATCCCTACCATACTTTGACTAATGACCATACCCATGGCCATACCTAAGACCATGAGCCATTCCTATGACCATGCTTGGTCTCTTTGACTAGAATTACCTATTATATACATGTAAGTATCTAGTGAAAGACTCATACAACACCAACACTTAGAAAAATCAAACCAAAAACTCTCTTTTGCTCTACAAGAGCCCACGGCTCAAACAACCTTCAACAACAAACCCATACAAAATTTTCTACAATCCATACACTTCTATATACACCTATTCTAAGATATACTAAGGCATTTGCAAGCATTGAATCACCATTTCCAAGTATTTCTCAAGTTAAAGAAAGCTAGGGTTTCTTAAGTGCAAGCTTGGTTTTTGTGGCTAAACAAGGGTTTAGTACTTGTGCATCATCATCATCTTACCTCATAAGGTCTATTTGAACTCTTTATGTTCTTACAACTTTCATTTTTATGCATATGATTATTCTATTTAGCTTAAATCACCATTTAGGATCATTAACATGTAAAGAGAAGTTTTTATTTGTTGTCATCATAATGTACACTTTATTATACCTTATGATGTTGAGGACATCATGTTAAAATGGTTACACAAATGATTTACACTCTTGGTTAACATAAAAATGATTATTGACAAAACTAGTAAATTAAGGTTACATAAATAAAGTTATGGTTTTAAAGTATGTTAATGGATTTGTTAACATGGGTAACTTGGACACATGAGGACTTGGATGGACAAGGGACACTTAATATATGTATTAATTATAATATATATGATATATGAGACTTGTGGTAAAATACAAAAGTGGTAAAGTATAAAGAAAAGGGTAAAAATGGACTTAACAAACTCAATCAATCTTGCTGTCCAAAATTCGAAATTTAACATACCTATTTTATATTTTTATAAGATAATACATTTCACGACGATTCCGAAAAAGTAAGAAACTTGTTAAACGGATTAATAACGAAAAAGTTACGTTAAAAACGAGTTATACGTTAATAAACGAAGTCGTAAGTAAATTTTTATAAAAACATTTTTATAAAAATTATAAACAGCAAGTATTGATATTTTTAATAAATAATACACATTTTTAGGATTCCAAAATGATAAGAATCGTAATTTTTCAATTAATAACGAACGAGTTATGAATTTCGCGAGTTTACGACAATTAATACTTTTATAAAACTATTTTTATAAAAGTTACTATTCATGACAGAAAGTTATATTTTTTTAAACCTCATAAAAATGTAGAACTTTCAAATACGAGAACGTCCTCGAAAGAATCGTTAAAAACGGAGCTATAACGAATAAAATACGACGTTTACGGGTTTTACGACAATTAAATCGATAAAAATATACATAAGGTCTGATGTGAACAGTAATTTTTTACTGTTCACCAGTAGGTCCGAAATTCGAAAATGTCAATTTATGATGACTCGTCTTGGTACGAAAAGATGGAAAGATGGCATAAGAACGTCAAAATCGGATTAAAAACGCAAAATTATGCTAGATATTACTAAAACGGGTAATTATGAAATGTTTTAACTTATTAAACCGTAATTTTACAAAACCATTAGTGGTGATTGAGCTATATAGAATATTATGTGGTTATCAAAGTACTATATTACTAGGGAGTTTCATAATGAGGCCTCTTCGGATGGCGTTTTATCGCCGAGTGTTGGTATTTACGATTGAAAGGATGACCTGAACTCCTCCGAACGTCATGTCGATTGACCTCTTAGATTGATGACTAGCCCGAACGTAGTAAGAAGAAACAACTACAAGATTAATATTTAAGAGTACTCATACCTTAGAGCGCGACCTATGGATAATTTAGGATTGCATTCGATCTTTTAACGTGACTCATTATCTGCGATATTTTGGATTACAGAACTCCAAGGTAGCTCGATAGCCCCACGTTTTTACATGATTTGATTTTTATAATTTTGGGGTGAGAACATGCTTGTTTACAAATGCATTTACAAGGTTGATTTACAAATTAAATAAGCACTTCTTTACTTGTCATAGCATGAAATACAATACTTGGTTTACTTTTTGGATGTAAACACATACATGACTTTTAAAGAATAATTACGGATTAGCATAGGTTTCCATAGAAACTTAAATCACTTGGAGGGTGAGCGCGAATGTTATAAAATAGATCTATTGGGGATTGACAACCCCCATTCGGGTGATTAGCTCTCACTAGTTCGAGATCGAACTAACGAACGTTATACCATGTCGGATTACGACTGGATTGGTGTCTACAGGGCCAACACTGAATACTAATGAATTTTTACCGTGCCTTGAATAAAGTGGCATACTTATAAGTCTAGCGTCACAGTTTCCATGAACATAGAGTAATGTAATCATTTCTCTTACATACTTGAAACTAATTGGGATAAGATTTAAGCACATTATAATAACTATCTTGAAATATTTTTGAATATGTGCTCTATATACAAAATACACTTGAAACATTGTTTGTGGATATTGTGCTCATTATAATATCTACTTAAAACACCATTTTATGGGATAGCATGTCATTACAAATATATATAGCTTGAAACATTTTAAGGAGGCAATCTTATATAAGGGGGGGGGGGGGGGATGAAACCGATAAAAATGTAGGTTTATGCTTTTGCAAGTGCTTTGTTATGCAAACTTTAAACATAGTAAAGACCTATATAATAGTTTTGGAATTACATTCCTTACTTAAGAAAACCTATGAAACTCACCAACTTTATGATTTTGAGAACCATTTTAAGCATGTTTGATTTCTCTCAGTGAAATAGATGCTAGTGGCCTAATTTGATGAAAATTGTATCACAACTTCTCAAGAAATACTTTTCAAACGACACTTAGAGGTCGTTCTCTCATGACTTGTGCAATGGTATTATGATGTAACGCTCCCGGAAACACATTCCGCTGCGACCCATTTTTGGGGGTGTTACACAAAGCCTCACAACACGACACCTTATGAACTATTACATGTATACCAACCAAGTATAAGTGTTTATGCGACCTTTGGGTGTCCCTGTAAACCATTCTTAATACTTAATCCCCTAGAAAATTGATGTAAGGCTGATGAGGGGTTCGTGGTTAGATACTCCCTATAAATAGCAAGCTTATTAGGGTATTTAACACTAGAACTAGGAAAGTAGAAGAGAACCTGCACATAACCTTTCTTGAAAACAAACCCAATGTTGCAGAGAGTGACCCCAAAATGGCTCTTTGATATTAATTTACTAACAAACTCTATGAATTATGAGCCAGTTACTGGTAATAGAATCAACTAATAGGAATCATGTATCAAGGATAAATGTTGATGCATTACCTACTCAACAAATATTCTGCTACCATTACTTTAATAGATAGTCCACAGAGCTAGAGGATGCAGTTGCCTAATGATCTGGTAAAAAAACTAAGAAACAACGCACATATGAGGGTGAAAGAAATGTCAAGAGAAGGAAAAAGGAGCTCATATAAAGAAGGGTGACCAAAATGTGCAAGATTTCGAGCTGAATTAGATAATTTGCTTGCTCAAATAAGAAGAGAAGGTTTATGCTACCAGCACTAACAGAGTTTCTACTATTAGTCCATCTGTTAGTGATGTTGGGCAATTTTTTGATAATGTTGATGATCTTCCAACTGATCCTCTTATGCCTGATTTGGAGGATACTGTTGATCTTCAAAATATTGATATCTTTAGTGGTGCATATGATGGTGGAAGATGATGGTGCAGAGGCTTGACCTAAACAACTTGGAAACAACCATGAATGTCATCCATAACCACAACCAGAAAGCCAGATTATCCTCAAAGACCAGATCAAAAAATTTTTTTAGAGACATAAATTCAGCTACTCAAACAAAGAGGATGACCAAGATTTTTGAAGAGCGTGCTTTGGTCAGTTACATTAATAAGCAAAGAAGAACAAATCATAAAGATTATCAAAACTGCTTATTTGCCTATTTTCTCTCTCAAAAAGAACCCAAGAAGGTGATTCAAGCTTTGGATGATCCAAGCTGGATAGAAGCAATTCAAAATGAGTTGCTACAGTTTTAAATTGCATAAGGTTTAGACATTGGTTAATCTACCTAATGGCAAGAGGGCCATTAGAACCAAATGGGTCTTTAGAAACAAGAAAGATGAGAGTGGAATTATAGTTAGAAATAAGGCAAGACTGGTGGCACAAGGTTACACCCAAGAAGAAGGAATTGATTATGATGAGGTTTTTGCTCCTGTTGCTAGGATAGAAGCAATCAGGTTATTTTTGGCCTATGCATCAATTTTATTGTATGAGATGGATGTAAAGAGTGCCTTTTTATATGGTACTATTAAAGAGGAGGTGTATGTGTGCCAACCTCCTAATTTTGAAGATCCACATTTCCTGTAAAGTTTATAAGGTAGAAAACTTTATATGGTCTACATCAAGCTCCTAAAGCCTGGTATGAAACCTTGTCTACCTACTTATTAGAAAATGGATTTAGAAGAGGCACTATAGATAAGACTCTATTCATCAAGAAGGACAAAGGTGATATCCTGTTAGTGCAAGTGTATGTTGATGACATCATCTTTGGGTCTACAAAGAAGTCTTTATGTGTTTAGTATGAGCAGAATATGCATCAAAAGATTCCAATGAGTTCCAATAGGAGTTCCTTTCTTTTTAGAGGTTACAAGTAAAGTAGAAAGATGATGGAATATTCATCAGCCAAGATAAGTATATGGCTGATATATTGAAGAAGTTTGATTTTGCCACTGTGAAGATAGAAAGTACTCCAATAGAGACTAACAAGGCATTGCTCAAGGATGAAGAAGCTGAGGATGTGGATGTTCACTTATACAGATCAATGATTGGATCATTAATGTACTTGACATTATCCTAGCCGTGACAAAATGGTTTGAATGTTTGAGCCATGTGCAAGGGTTCCAAGTTACCTTCCTAAAGTTCTCACACCTTCATGCATTGAAGATGATCATTTAGATATCTCATGAAAGTCCCCATCCTAAATTGGGCCTTTGGTATCCTAGAGATTCACTATTTGACTTGGAAGCTTTTTCTGATAGTGTTTATGCTAGATCAATGCCATCGACAGGAACCCACAACAGGAGTTGTTCCAATTTCTTGGCAAAAAGTTTTTTTGGAAAATTTCATAGCATGTAAAAAAGAAAACTATAGTTGCCAACTCTACTACTAAAGCAGAGTATGTTGCTGCTGCTAATTGCTGGAGCAGGTGTAAGGATTCAAAATCAAAAAAAAAAGCCTTTTGATTATGGGTTCAATTTCAATGAACACCAAGATTACATAGATAATGCAAAGCACCATTTGTAATTTGTAAAGAATCTAGTGTTGCATGCTAAATACCAAGCAACTTTGAAAATAAGGACCATTTCATCATCAGAGATTCTTATGATTAAGAGCTCATTCAAGTAAATTCATATACATACATATCACAATTTGCTGATCTTCTCACAAAGGCATTGATGTTAGTAGGTTTAAAGAAAAACTTTTTGATTGCTACATTGATTACTAATCTCTGAAGATGTATTTGTTAGATTATGATTGGTGTGGTTTGAAGATAGTATTAGTAAAGAAGTTTGGAGTTATAACTAGGAGGTTGTAAAGTTACCGTTGCTAGGCAGATTTTGGTACTACCTAGGGAAAGTTTAGTACAACTAGCAAAAGTTAGTACTGCTGAGCCAAAGTTAGTGCTGCTTGTTACCGTTAGAGTTATAACTGCTGAGCGAAATTCTTGGTTGGTAAACAGTTTCCTACTATTCTAGGTTTCCTTTTTACCTATATAAGCGTATTCGACTACATCAAGATCATTCTAATACTCCTCGAAATACTAAACCGGCTCTCAAAAGATTCACAAAACCTAACTTCAACTTATCACTAACTGCCTCAATAAATTTATCACAATTAATCATCTATGGCGGATTGAAGTCTGTTGATCAACATAACATAGGTCGCCATGCTTAGAGAAATCAGAAGAGAATGGCCGATTTTTCCATGAGATAGTGGACTTTCTAACTGCAAGCTCTGTACCACAATGCCCTTAAACTGTAACATCCCTACTATCTATGCTTCTTTATATTAAACATTGTGGAAAATACTTCACATTCTCAAACAATCAAATATGTGAAGGCAAAGATTCATATCCACCGTTGATGGCAAACAATAGTGAATATCATAATCAACAGTAAGTGAGTTATCTTCACTTAAATGATGAGATGGTATAACGTGTCTAAACAAATGAAGCTATTTTTTGAAAACCTTGCATTGATGGGGTAAAGAGAGTGATTTCGTAACAAACTTACTTGTCAAAAATCTCTCTTCCCCTCTAGTGTAAGCACCTTCATACATACCAAATGTATACTTCTTACGTTCAAAATCACTTCTTTGAATGAATTTTCCACAAAATAGCATCTGCCGTCATTTGTTTAGCTAAATGGTCAAATGTTTAACTTTACTAAAACAAATTTTTGATGAATGAAAAGGAACTTAGATACCCAATATCAAGAAATTTTTAATGTGTCAAGTTTTACAACTACTTTTGAAATAATCTGATATACTCCTTGCCAGAACCTTTTAATGATGTTTATCAAACACCTGCACATACTAAAAAGGTTTTCACTAACATGAAAAGAAAAGTAAAAGATTTTTTAGGAAGAGTTACTCCGTTGTTTGCATCAATGTTGGCATCACCAGTAGTAGAGCGTGAAGGTTCAGGTCAACCCTATGAACCTCAACCAGCACCTTCTACTGCTCAACCCAGAATTGAAGAACTAATCCATGTACTGAATCATCATCACCCTAAAATACTCAATCACCTAGTCAAGCCTTACAAGAGGACACTTAGTTTCCTCAAACTAATGTGCCTATACCAAATACAGAGTGGTGAGGGCTACCACTACTGCTGCTAGCTTAGATGCAACACAGGCTAGTGGTAACATATCTAAGACCTAATCCATGGCAATGTCTAATGATCCTCTTTCTTAGGAAATTGGTTCAGGTAACAGACCCAGGTTCCAAGAAGCCATGGGGGGTCATTTGCGTCCGACACGGTCTGAAGAGGGCATCTTAAACCTTCCCAATGAATTCACCTCTCCCAGGAGGTAACACACCTGGAAGTGATGAGGAAAGAATTGAACAAGATGATTTGACGGATTTTGTACCACCAACACCACATGATTCACCTCTCTCAGAAGGTCACACACCTGGAAGTGATGAGGGTAGACCTAACATAAATAAATTGATGGCTATTTGTACAAACTTGTCAAACAGAGTTCTTGCCTTGGAACAATTAAAGATTGCTCAAGATTTAGTGATCAGAAAGCTGAAAAGAAGGTAGAAAAAAGCAAATGAAGCTATGGCAAAGAACTGCTCAGGATAAACCTCTCAAGATTAGTACCTCCAAGAGAAAGAGTTTGGATGAGGAGTATGTATCCAAACAGGGGAGGAAATGTGACAAGACAAAGCTAATGTTTGATGATAGTGACTTTGCTGAGCTTGATGTGGATAATTCACTGGAGAATGTTGAAGGTGATGCTGAAACTTAGGGGAGGAATACTGCTGAACAAACTACTACTGCTGGGGATACAGTTAATACTGCTAGTATTGATGTTAGTGCTGCTGAACCTTCAAATGTTAGTACTGCTGATCCTTCTACAAGTACTGCTGGGGATATTTTTAAGATGGAATGATCTAATGTTTGATACATCTTGTGCTATTAGGAGCTAAGACCAAGAACAACTCAGTGATTATTCATGATGTTTTGAAGAAGATCCAAGAAGGTCAACTGTCCAGCACCAACAGCACAACCTCGCATCTAAAGATAAGGGCAAAGCATGTTATGGAAGTAAGGCTGAAAAGCTTTAAAAAACCCAAGAAAGGCTCAGATTCAGATGGATGAAGAGCTGGCTATAAGATTACATGAAGAAGAAAAGGCTAAACTGGAAAGAATGCAAAGAGAAAGAGCTGCACAAGAAGAAGCATCTAATGCCGCTTTGATTGCAGAATTTGATAATGTTTAAGCAAGAATAGAGGCAGATGCTCTATTAGCTGTAAGAATTCAAGAAAATGAAAGAGAGTGGTTTTTTAGAATGGGGAAAAAGGGCAAGCTAGATTTTTAGTGGAGACAATTGCAGAAAGGAAGAGGTTCTTTGCTGCACAAAGGGCTGAACAAATCAGAAACAAACCACCTACCAAAATTCAATTAAGAAACAAGATGATCACTTACCTGAAAAACATGGGTAGATTCACTTACAATCAACTGAAGAATAAGAGTTTTGAAGAAATTCAGAAGCTATATGAAAAGGAGCAGAAGTGGATTAAGGATTTTATTCCTATGGATTCTGAAGAAGGTGGAAAGAAAGCAGCAAGCAGTAAGAAGAGACCAAGAGCAGAACCTGATGAAGAGAGTGTTAAAAGACAAAAGATTGGAGAAGCTTCAGGTTCAGGTGAAGAACAATCAGCAGAAAAGGAAAAAGAATTATCAGAAGAAGAACTACAAAAATTATTAGTGGTAGTTCCAGTGGAAGAAGTATATGTTGAAGCCTTACAGGTCAAATATCCAATCATAGACTGGGAGGTTTACTCTGAAGACACAAGAAGGTATTGGAGAATTATCAGAGTTGGAAACCATACAGAAGCTTATCAGATTTTTGCTGATATGTTGAAGAAATTTGATAGAGATGACCTGGTTAAGCTTTGGGATTTGGTTAAGAAGAGGTTCAGTACAACAGAGCCTACAGATGATAAAGAGAAGGAATTGTGGGTTGAACTGAAGAGATTGTTTGAACCAGATAATGATGATATTCTGTGGAAGCTTCAAAGATATATGCATGATCCTTTGGTATGGAGGCTTTATGATACATGTGGTGTTCACCATGTATCTTTAGTAAGAGGACATGATATCTTCATGTTGGTTGAGAAAGAATATCCTTTAACCAGAGGAACACTTGGATTAATGATGGTGGCTAAACTATTAGTAGAAGCAGATAGTGAGATGTCTAGAGAACTTTTAAGAAAGTTCTTCTATCAAGCAAACAGACCAAGGCAGTAAGGTGTTTAGATACATCCTCTTAGTGCTCAAGATGCTGATAATGAAGAAACTTGATGATTAACAAGATGAATATCAAGTTTAAGGGAGGATTATTGGGAATTAGAGGCTTTTATAACTTAATGCTGCTGGTTCAAGTTTGTGTTGCTGCTGAAGATTAGAGAAAACAGTCTAAGTCGTTAGTGTTGGGTTTCAGAAGTTTCTACAACTTAGTGCTGCTACTTATACAAGTTACTACTGCCAGTTCTACTTAGTGTTGCTGGTGAAGAATGCTAAAGATTCAAGAAAATAGACTAAATAGTTAGTACTGTTAGTTATAAATAGTTAGTACTGCCAGTACATTGTTAGTATTGCCAGTATAGTTAGTGCTGTTAGTAGTAAGTTAGTACTTCTAGCATATAATAGTTAGTAATGTTAGGAGATATGCATGAGTTATTATAGGAATAGATATGCATTATCTCTTCACACATTTTGTAAGCCCATTAGGGTTTTCCTTGGTGTATAAAAAGAACCCTACAACACTAATTAGAAATATAAGTTTCATACACAAGTTTCACAAATATTAATAGTTAGTAATCTGTAACCTAGCAGATTAATAGTAATCAAAGTTCTATTTTATCTACCTTAATTCTTTTTAGCAATATAAGTTAGTTTCCGCATAGCTTATATTGTTCATAGTCATTCTTTCTCTTGTAGTTAGTTTGGATCTATCCAGATTGGCTACCACCATTAACAGGCTAGAAAGATCTATCAAGTATGGGATCTACAAGTGGTATCAGAGCTTGTAGATAAACTCTGAGTAAGAAGAACCAAAACACATCAGTTATAAACCTTTAGCTCTCATATCTATTCAATGGCAGGATCAGATGATGGAAATCCACCACCACAAACACCAACACAACAAGCCCCTCACACTGTGTCAACCATTAAACTCCTTATTCTGAAGAAAGGTGAGTATGACATTTGGGCCATAAAAATGGAACATTACTTGAGCCATACAGATTGTCCTAGATGAGAAGTCATACAAAAAGAAAATGGTCATGTAAGTATCTCAACAGATACAAATGAAGTAATAAAGGTTCTGCCTCCTAAAACTGCTGAAGAAATTTTAGCTAGAGAAATAGAAAGAAAAGCAAGGACCACCTTGCGCATATGGTTTATACCGAAGAACCATTTAGCAAAATTTTCTTCACAAGATGACTGAAAGCTAAAAGATAGGTGGGATGCAATCAAAACAAGATTTGGTGGCAATGATTAATTAAAGGAAGAAGCAGAAAATATCATTTTAAAGCAACAGTTTAGAAGGCTTGTTTCCTGTATCTACTCAGATTAGGACTGCACAAAGGTTAGTGACAGGTTTCAGATTACTTCTGAGTCCAACTTGAGATTCAATGGTGCAAAATTGTAAGTCGATTCTAGTGCCGACATGAATCCACCCATAACGAAACCAGTGGTCCTACATTTAAGAGCTGAAATAATTGGTTCTCCAAGTATGCCAATCGGAAATTCCTTAGGTCTTTACCTTCTTCATGGTCCCAAGTATCCTTAGTCATGAGGACCAAACCAGAAGTGGACAATCTTAGTTTTGATGATCACTATAACAATCTTAGAGTCTTTGAGTCTGATGTTAAAGGCTCTACTGGATCATCTTCTAGTGCACAGAATGTTGCCTTTGTTTCTTCTGAAAGCATTAGCAGTACTAATGATGTTAGTACTGCTTATGACGTTTCTACTTCTTCTGGCTACAAATCACAAAGGGAAAACTCTTCATCATACACTGATGAACTCATGTACTCTTTCTTTGCTAATCAATCCAGTGGTCCACAATTGGATCATGAGGATCTGGAGCAGCTTGATGAGTTTGATTTAGAAGAGATAGACTTGAAATGGCAAGTTGTCATGATTTCAATGAGATTGAAGAAGTTTTACAAGAAGACAGGTAGAAGGCTGAAGTTTGATGCCAAGGAACCAGTTGGATTTGACAAGACCAAAGTTGAGTGCTTCAATTGCCACAAAATAGGGCACTTTGCTAGAGAATGCAGATCAAAAGGAAATCAAGAAAGCAGAAAGAGAGATGCAGGGAACACTGGATAGAGAGCAAAAGACAATAGGAGGAGACCTGGAAAATAGGAGGAACCTAAAGCTTTGGTAACTCTTAATGGGGAAGGAGTTGATTGGACTAGTCATGCAGAGGATGAGCAAGAGAACTTTGCTTTGATGGCTAACAGCAATTCAGGCTCAGACACTGAGGTAACATCTTGTTCAAAAGCATGTATGGAATCATATGCTAAACTTAAAAAATTATATGATGAACAAAGAGAACAACTTGGTGATGCTAGTATAGAAATTTACAGGCCTTACTCAAGCTTTAGAAAGGTAGAAGCCACAATTAGTTGCTCATACAGAAAAATCAACATTGTATGAGAAATACTTAAAGTGTAGAAATAAACCGACCACACTTAAGCCCTCCCTTTTAAGCTGCGTCTCAAATAGACTTATTGGGTCGTGAGTCCATAAACTCTAAAATACGTATATTAAGCTTTAAAATAAGCTAATAAGCTACGTATCGCTTTTGGTTACTACCATAAGCCTCAAAAATAGTCCACAACATATGCCATAACACAAAAATAATCAAAATCACTTTCCTAGTGACTTTGAGAATTTACACGTGGCCTTTAAGCCTAAATAAGCCAAGAAATAGCTTAAAAATAAGCCCGAATAAGATATACAAGCAACTTATCAAAAATAAGCATTCTAGCAACATATATTATTCAACCAACGACCACAACATCAAAACTACAAAAATCCTCTTTTTCTTTCTTTTATTACACGAACCAAACACACCCTTTTCTTTCGTTTCGCTTTTAAAAATCAATTTTCACAACGATCAACTTGTACAACTAACATCTATGCATCAAAATAAACCCAAAAGGACAAACAAAATTTAAATTTGAAAACTTACAAGAAAATTTTCAAATTTGTAGATTTCAACACGAACCGGACAACCCAAACGTTGTTTAAATGAATAACCAAACACTAGAATCTACCCAAAATATTTATGTTTTCATGTTTTCTTGATCAAAATTCAAAAATTATAAGTGTGTGTGTTGTAGGTGGCGGACGAACTATACACACACAAGAGAAGTGTGTGTTTTTATTTTTTGTAAATGGAATGGATTATGATGAAAATAATTCTAGTGGAAATCAATATTGTACATCTCTTAGACAAAGGAGCTAAAATTTAGCCTCCTTGTCTCCCTTTCTAACCATAACCGGCCATGGGATCCAAGGGAGTCCCGGGCCTTTCTTCTCGTGTCGAAATCACTTAAAAGCTCATAAAACTCAACCGTAAAATTTCCCCCAAAGTTAAAAAGCATTTTTATTCACCTTAAAAATACTTTTCCATTAACTTAGGGTATCCACTTGCCATATTTACACTTTAAACCCTTCAAAATTCAATTTGGACATTAACGAACGTGTCAGACTCGTTTTTTGGCATTTCTCAAAATTCACGGGTTAAACCACCCGGAATACACATAACATAATAATACCTTTAAAAAGGATTATTAATCACAATAAACCTTAAATCATCACATATCTCATAAAATCACCACCGTCAACACGATACGATATCTGAATAAACTAACAAAAGTCAAATAGTCAAAGGACTATTAATGAAATATTCAGAACACAAAAAGGGCAAAGGTTACACAGAGATTGTTAACGAAATTAGTTAAAAAAACTTGGAAACATAAAATGTACAATTAATAATTAGCTACTCACCGATGTGTGTCTAATGTTTTTGGGTTTATGGTTTACGTTAAAAACCTGAAGCACAATTGTAATAGGTTTGGAAACTTGTAAGAGTGCAACACTAATTCTATGATTAAATTTTGTTTACCTGAAACTACTATCCTTATGTTTTAGCAAGCCGATTATGCTACAGTTTTTCTAATTATGTGTCACAACTCCAACTATTATATAAATGAAATAGAAACTAGCAACTCACGTATGTTCGTGTCCTACCGATCCACGATGTCATCAGTCGTAGGTGTTGAATGTGCTTTGAAGCTAGAAGAAAATTGCAGGAGTTTTTTTATCAAACCCAAGCAAAGATTGCAACGCTTGTTGCAGACAATAAAAAGTACTAATAGAAAACATGATCAGAAAACTGTGATATGGGTCGGGTAAGTGAAACAAAAAGAAACTGTAAACCTTGTTGATGACAAAATAGTATATTAATAAATATCTTACTAAAATCTTATGTACAAATAGAAATTATTTTATTACCTTAATGGCATTTGCCCTGCATCTCCTATGGTGGGCGCTCTAAGTCGTGCAATGGGTCTACGGGAAGACCATTGTAATCTGTCAAAAACTGTATGAGAACAGACGGTAGCTACATGAACATTGTCTTGTGTGTACATTATCTAGTTAGTTAAGAACTTTGTTATTAGTTATAGCTAATATATAATTAATGAAAGTGTCTTTGATTCAAAACAATACAAAATCTAAACAAATATTTACTTTTTTGAACATTTGTACAAATAGTTTAAATACATCATACCCTAAGTTTATTTTTTAACAACATCATAACACATAGTTGAAAGGTAATTGTTCACATTAACAACTCTGATATCTAAGATTACTGCAGTCTTGTTTAGAAATTAACAACGATGTTCTTGTATTTATGTTTATACACATTGTTTCAATTAAAAAGTGATCAACTAAAGCTTGTTGACAATGATTAGTTGTTCCAAAAAGTCTGAACAATGGGAAAGTAGTTACCAACGTAGATATGTGTCACATCAACGCTTTCTTAAGCTCCTCTTTAGATGAATCAACATACTCATCATCTAAATTACACCTAAAAAGTCTAATTTAAAAATAAGAAGAGACTATTCACATAGATTTATCGATAGTGTGTAAGAAGGGTCTTCCCAAGATAAGAGGAACTTTGTTGTCTTCTTTCATCTTGAGGATAACAAAATATACCCCGGGAGGTAAATTTGCCAACTTCAACTAGCAAGTTTTCATCAATTCCCACCAGGTATTGAAAAGATCAGTCTGCTAATCGCACACTCTTTTGGGTAGGTTTCATAGTTTCAAGGGATAGTTTCACATACAGAGAGTATGACATGAGATTTATACTAGCACCAAGATCGGCCAAGGCATTCCAAGAGAATGTCTTGCTGAAAGTACAAGGATATTTATTTTGGGGTCTTCGAGTTTAGGTGGAACTTCGATTTGAATAATTGCTAAACATTCGTCATTAGAAATGTTAATGAGATTTGTTTGATTTTGTTTTTGTTGGTGACATGTTTTTGAAGAATTTTCTGTAGTTGGGCATTTCTGCTATACAATCCATAGGAGGTACGTTGATTCAAACAACACTGATCATATCAAGAAATTTACCATATCGTGCTTCCATTTTCCTTTTCCTTAAACGTTAAGGGTACGAAATTCTTGGTTTGTATGGCTTGAGTATAAGAGGTTGATGTACTTCTTCCAAAGGTTTAGGTTTCTTTTGTATCGGTTCATCAGTTTCATCATCAATAGTAGTTTGAGAATCATTAGGGTTAGGTGGTGGGTCATATGTTTTGCCACTCCTTGTGAGCATTCACATGCTCATTATGAGCTTACGGTAGTTGATAAGTGTTAATACAAATAATGCCTAAAAACGTTATTTATATTTTTCGACCTCTCGATGTTTTGATGATAACAAAATGTAAAAACGTTTATGATAAAAATAAACATTTACAAGTTATTAATCGTAAATTTCCATTTCAAATGTAAATCACTTAAGGTATGTATAAACAAATCATTAAACATGATTAGTGATCAAGAAAATAATTTTTCTTAGCCATCACATTTTCACAAAAGTATTTTAACTAAATTAAATATATACAAAATACTTTTTAATTAAAAGAAATGTTTTATTTAAACATAAAAATTCAAATCTGGTTTTCCCTCCAAAATGGAACCTTCTATACCAGATAAAACCTTCTCCACTATAAGACAAAAAAGGGAGCGTCAGTTTAGGGCGGCCCCTTGATAGGCTTGGCGGCCCCCAAATATATTTGGGAGTAGCATTGGATTTTCTAGGCTATAAATACAACACTATTCCCAGCTGAAAAAACATACATCTTTGCATGAATTTTTTCAGTTTTTCTTTTCTCTCTAAAAACCTTCTTTCTCTCACTAAATCTCTTGATCACTAACATTGTTTGATCTTGTTTCAAGTGATCCAATATCTTATTTCTCATTTCTCCTCTCTCCTTATCAAGTGCAAGAGAAGAACATTCGTATTCGCCAAAAAACGAATTGTTGTAGTCTGGTGATTTCTCCTTCTTTCTTTTAAGAACCAAATATCTATCTTGATTATATTGTGTTATTATGTAAATCGGATAGTGTATAAATCCGATAGTGTAGATCTTATGATTGTGTATTACTTGTGGAGTGGTAGATTGGTTCTAGCTAAGATTAGGACTCGGCATTTAGCTTAGTGTCGAAAAACAACGTAAGCGACGTGTAAACGGTTTTCTCTGCCTAAAAGGAGCTTGTTGACATAGTGAAATCTCGAGTAGGATACTCGAGGAGTGGAGTAGGGCGAACAGGAGCTTCGTAGCCAAACCACTATAAATCTTGAAGTATTAGTTGATTGTTCCTTCCCTCATCTCTTTATATTGTCGTGATTCTTACTTATTATTTGTTTAGTTATAACAAGTAGATACATACACTGTTGGTTCATATTGCTGGTTGGTTGAACATATACTCGGATCTAACAAATTTTAGAAGTAAAAATTTAAAACATCAATTAACATGTAAAATATTCAATCCACCTTCTAGTTTTCACAATTGGTATCAAAAGCTGAGGTCACTCAAGATTTTTAAAATATACTGTATTTTTAAACCTTGGATCGATCTATGGATTCTGAAAAAAATCTAGAAGGGTAGTCCATGCAAAGACCACCACTTTTTGAAAGTGATAGTTTTATTTATTGAAAAAATAGATTCGAAAAATATGTTAAATCAAAAGATCTTAAACTTTGGTATGTTATTACTAATGGTGATTTTTAACCTATTGAGCAAAATCCAGAAACTAAATTAGATGAGGTTATCCCTTTTGAAAAACAAAGTGATGAACTTAAAAGGAACTTTGCGAAAAATAACGAAGCTAAAATGGTTATTTACAACGCTTTGCCTAGAAAAGATTATGAAAGAATTTTCATGTGTAATACGCAAATAGAAATTTGGAAAACTTTGTTAATCACCCATCAAGGTAATAGCCAAGTTAAAGATAACAAGATCGACCTTTTGGTACAACAATATGAACATTTCGTCATTTCTGAAGACGAATCTATAGGTAGTACTTTTTCTAGATTTAATACTATTATTACTAGTCTAAAAGCTCTTGATAGGTTATTCTAGCAAAATTATGCTAGGAATTTCTTAGGCTCTACATCCTAAATGGAGAGCAAAGGTCATGGCGATTAAAGAGTCGAAAGACTTAACATCACTATCTCTTGAACTTATCAGGAATCTTGAAGTTCAAGAAATGATCATCAAGAAAGATTCTAAAATAGTCAAAGCTAAAGGAGAAAGGATATCTCTTGCTTTAAAGGCTAAGAAAGAATCTAGTGATAAAGAGTGTTCGACTTCCGGAAGTGAAGACGAAGAGTACGCCATGGCGGTAAGAGACTTCAAGAAGTTCTTCAAAGAAGAGGAAGATTCGTGAGACAACCTTAGAACAACAAAATGACGTTCTAAAGAAGCCGAGACGACAAAAACAGTAAAAGTGATAGAAAATGCTTTAGATGCGGCGACCCAAATCATCTTATTAGAGAATGTCCAAAGCCACCGAAAGACAAGAACCAAAAATCTTTTGTCAGAGGTTCTTGTAGTGATAGCGGTGAAGAAGATGACGAGAAGGTCAAAAACAAAATGTGTCTCGTAGCTCAAGCATCAAGTGAGGTATGTTCTGAATCCTCTTACTTTAGTGATGAAAACTCGTCAATAGATGATTTAATATTAGATAATGAATATGATAAACTGTGCAAAATGAGTTTAAAGATAATCACTAAAAACAAAAGATTAAAAGTCGCTAGAACTAGTTTCAAAAAGTAAATTAGTATTCTAATAGAAAAGGTGTTTACACTCGAGAAAAACAAGGGAGTTGATCTCGAATGTGTAAAATGTCATATACTTATAATTGAAAATGAAAAGCTTAAAGAGAAAGCTCTTAAACTAACCAAGTTTGAAAAGAGCACACATTGCTTAAATGAAATGCTAAATAATCAAAAACCCTCTAGAGAAAAGTTAGGTTTAGGGTTTAATTCATTTGAAGCATCATCTAGTGGAACTAAAGAAATAAAATTTGTGAAAGCCCAGAAAAAGGCGTCCTCTGATGGAGGTCCCATAAATATAGGCGGCCCCCTTAATGTGCAGGCGGTCCCCCAAGCAAATATGGGACCGCCACCAGTAACTACGCCTGGATCTGAGAAAAGTGTGTCTTTTCAAAAATCTATTTTGGGTCCTAGACCAAAACACATAATAGTAAACAATGTAAAAGTTCCCGTTGCTAGTGATAATGAAGTTAAATAATTTTATAAGCCATTATCAAAAACTCCACAACCTAAAAGAGTCATCAATAATTATCCTCGTCCTAAGACACCACAACCAAAAAGAAACATTGGTCGATAAAATTAACCTCGTAGCTTTCCCGTAACTTCCAAATGTATAAGGTGTTGCCTTATATAAATAGATATGCCTTGGAGTCTACTTGGAACCCGATGAGTGGATTAAGGATAGCGGATGCTCCAAACACATGACGGGTAACCGAAAACTCTTCTCAAGCTATAAGGCAAACAACGGAGGTAATGTTATTTTTGGTAAAAATCTTCGCGGTAACATCATTGGCAAAGGTACGATTTTGAATTACTCTCTCAAAATAGATAATGTAGAACATGTAGATAATTTAATATTTAACTTATTAAGTATAGGAAAAATATGTGATAATAAGTGTAGAGTAACTTTCTCTGAACATGATAGTGAAATCACTAAGGATGGTAAGGTCATAGGTAGATGTATTAGGAAGAAAGGCTTATATGTGATGAAATTAGGAAATAAGCCTAATGACCAAATTTGTCTAGCAACGATCGATGAAAATTCCACGTTGTGGCATAGGAGATTAGGACACGCAAATATGAGTCTCATTCAATCGTTAGCATCTAAGGAATTAGTTAAAAACTTACCTAAGCTTAAGTTTGATCAACACTTCTGTGATGCTTTCCAAATTGGAAAGCAAGCTCACGCTAGTCATAAGGCTAAGAATATAGTCTCAACGTATGCTTAAAACTCCTTTATATGGATCTCTTTGGTCTATCCGCCGTACGGAGTTACGAAGGAAACCGATACACCTTAGTCATAGTAGATGACTACTCTAGGTATACTTAGACTATATTCCTTAAGGACAAACCGAAGCTTTCGATCAATTCAAAATATTTAGTAAGAAAATTCAAAACCAATTAGGATGTATAATAGTGTCAATAAGAACCGACCGCGATAGGGAATTTGATAATGAGGTGCAATTTGGAGAGTTTTGTAATGTCAATGGAATTACACATAACTTCTCAGCTCGACGCACTCCTCAATCAAATGGAGTGGTTGAAAGGAAAAAGAGGACACTTCAAGACATGAGTAGGACTATGTTGAATGAGCAATCGTTACCATAAAAGTTCTGGTGTAATGCAGTAGATACTTTAACATACATTCTTAACTGAATCCTAATTAGATCCATCTTAGGAAAAACACCTTACGAGCTCTTAAAAGGTAGGAAACCTACTATAGATTAATTTAGAGTGTTTGGAAGCAAGTGCTTCATTTTAAACACTAAAGACTACCTTACAAAGTTTAACCCAAAGTCATACGAATATATCCTTTTAGGTTACTCGCAAAATAGTAAAGCCTACATCATCCTTAACAAAAATACCGAGAAAGTCAAAGAATCACTCAACGTGACATTTGACAAAACTCCTCCACCCTTTAAGACATCACCCTTGGTGGATGATGACTTAGATGAAGAAGAAGCAATTAAGGTTACCAAAAAGAAAAACCTAGAAAATGACATTGAGGATGAAACTTTAGAGATTTACGATGTAGTCAATATTAAGGAATCTAAGAACCGTCCATTGGAAAATGTCATAGGAAACCTTAACAAAAAAACCCTTAGATCACAAGCCCAAAACCAAAGTAACTTCTTTTGTTTTATATCAACTATAGAACCTAAGAATGTGAATGAAGCCTTAATGGATGATAGTTGGATAGTCGCTATGCAAGAAGAATTAAATCAATTCATTGCTAACGAAATTTGGGAGTTAGTTCCACAACCTAAGAATATGACAATCATAGAAACTAAGTGGATATTTAGAAATAAGTTAGACGAGAACGGTATTGTTTCTCAAAATAAGGCTAGGTTAGTTTCTCAAGGCTATAATCAACAAGAAGGCATCGATTATGATGAAACTTATGCCCCAGTTGCTAGACTTAAGTCAATTATGATACTATTAGCTTATGCTTGTGCTTTAGATTTTAAGTTATTCCAAATGGATGTAAAAAGTGCATTCCTGAATGGTTTTATCAATGAGGAGGTATACGTGGCACAACCTCTAGGATTCATTGAATTTAAAAAACCAGATCATGTTTATGAACTAAAGAATGCTCTATACGATCTTAAACAAGCACCCAAAGCTTGGTATGATAGATTAAAATCTTTTCTTATTAAACATGAATATAAAATGGGAATGGTAGATAACACTCTTTTTACTAAGAAAAAAGGTTCTAACCTCATCATCGTTCAAATATATGTTGACGACATTATATTCGATTCGACTTGTCAAGACATGTGTGATGAATTTGCCAAAATCATGCATGACGAGTTCGAGATGAGCATGGTGGGTGAACTTAACTTCTTCCTTAGACTACAAATAAAACAAATAGAAGATGGTATTTTCTTTAATCAATCTAAATATATTAAAGAAATGCTTAAGAAATTTGGCTTAGAAGAATCTAAACCAATGAAAACCCCCATGTCCTCCGATACCAAACTCACAAAAGACAAAGAGTGTGAGTCGCTAGATAGTACCAAATATCAAGACATGATAGGTAGTTTATTATACCTAACGGCAAGTAGGCCCGATATCATGTTTAGTGTCTGCCTTTGTGTCCGCTTCCAAGAGGCTCCCAAAACCTCTCACCTTGAAGTGGCTAAGCATATCTTCCGATACATTAAAGGCACTATGCACTTAAGATTATGGTATCCTAAGGGGATCGGCATAGAAACAGTAGTATATGCTGACTCTAATCATGCGAGAGATTATGTAGACTGAAAGAGAACTAGCGGTATTTGTACGTTCGTGGGATGTTGTTTGACATCTTGGTTCTCGCGGGAATTATGTGGATCGAAAGAGCACCTAAGCGGTATTTGTGTACTTCGAAGGATGTTGTTTAACATCTTAGTTCTCGAAAAAAACAAACCGCTCTTGCTATATCCACTACCGAAGCAGAATACGTAAGCGCCGGAAAGGCATGTAAATAAGCACTATGGATGAAACAAGCTCTTATTGACTACGACGTTCGAACTCTTCGATATGTCCCGTCGACGACGTCCCGATCATGTGCGACAATAAAGGCGCGATTGACCTTAGCAAAAACCCGGTGCAACATTCTTGAACCAAACACATTGAAATTAGTCACTACTTTCTTTGTGATAATGTCTAGAAAGGACATATCTCAATCGAAAAAGTGTCATCCGTCGACAACATCGTTGACATTCTTACGAAACCCCTTAAACGTGAATCGTTTAACTATCTACGTCTTGGTTTAGGAATGATGGAATACATTCCATAAATCATATTTGTCCGCTTCTCCTTCTTCTGTCTCAATTTTAGTCCGTGTTCTGCTCCGTGTCGTAACAACTTAAATACTTCATTCGAAGTACCTTAAGAATTTTTAATTCGCAAAATTCAAATTAAAATGTCACTCCTCTTTGTAAAATTTTAGTCAAAACTAAGTCCAAAATGCCTCTCTGAGGGCGGCCCCCATATCCCCGGCGACCCCCCAATATATTTGGGACCGCCTGACAATACGGGATCGCCAACAACAGACACCATATTTTACACTTAGTTAATTTTTTTTCAAAAACACAACCAAACGCACCCTTTCTTCTCTGCAGCGACGAACACAACTAAAAACAACCCAAAACTCAAAATCAACCATTAAAACTTAAATTAAAGATCTAATCAACACCTATAATCATCCACAACATCACAAAGATCATCAATTGTAAGTCATTTCATCTATTTTCTTTCAATTTAAGTTTAGGGTTCATGATGAATACTAAAAATTGAAATTGGGGATTTTCCATTTTTCTTTCAATTTGGTACAATTAGGACTACTAGATTACAATGTATAACTAATATGGTTCCCGTAGACATAGGATTTGCATACACTAGTGAGTTTGTCGAAAAATTGATTTCGAACAAAAACCCTAATTTTATTTTCAAATCACTCACGTTTGGAACATAATAAAATTGTTGTTATGCATTGTTAATACAACTTAAAAACGTTTTTAAACATATACATAATGATCTCATGAACAAAGGTCGAGATACATAACTCATATGTATTTTTTGACATGTTTGGATGAGCAAAATTAAACTAAGGAGCGTTTGGATTAACTCTTAGGATTTTATACTTTATGTCGAGTTAATCGTTACTCCACATTTGTCACTTTTAGGCACACACTAGACACTTGCCCAAATAATGCTAAAAAGTTATGAATGATACATACTAAAATACTCTTGTCAATGATAGGTGAAAGAGAATGTCTCAAGACAAACATAAATGATTAGAAACTCATATTTTTTTAACTCCAAATAAATCCTACCTTTCTAATCACACCAAATCCTCTCAAAAATCACTTCATCTAAAAATACCTTGTCGACCTATTCATGAAGGAAGAATTGTTGACAAAATATTTGACTCTAAAGAGTTTCAAACCTTGGAAAAGAACCTAAGCAAAATCAGGCTTCAAACCTTTCTTCATTTAAAAGGAAACCTATACCCAAAATTCATATACGAATTTTATCAAACATTTGAACTAACTCTCGTAGATGATCTTTGGATCATATTGTTTGAAATAAATGGAAATCGAGTTGGTGCTTCATTTCGGGATTTTGGAACATTACTCAATATTTCATTTGAATGACATTGCTTTTATAACAATGAATGGTCTCTAAAATCCATCAACAAACAAAACAACACTCCAACAAAAGATCCTCTCTATACCAAATTAACTCATCCAACCTCAATCATATACAATATAACTAAGAAATGCTTAAATGATTTCAAGTTTTCACTTGAAGATCCATGCAAACTTTTTGTCAAAGAGCTTTGTCCTTATCTTAAAACGACACACCTTCTCATTCGTGAGAACATCATATGTACCGTTGATATAAAAAAAAGTCTATTGTCGGCTTGTAAAGCCTATATGCTCTTCTGCATCACCTCCTCTATACCCTTCAACATCTCTCATTTCATTCTAAATCGAATAAATGACTTTAAACATCGATTTAATGCCATCCTGCCATACAGATTTTTGTTGTCAAAATTTCTTGACAAACTAACCAAATTTTCTCCAAACAATCATAACTTCATCTCCTATCCAACAAAAATGAATCCTCTATATATATTCTTAACTGACAAGATTTTTAAAGATGCTCGATGTGCTCATCATGATCATCACACATAATCAAGATATAGTAACGTAACACGAGTATTTAATAGAATTATCTTGCAAGTAGAACTAAACGAGATATTATTATGATATATTCTAATGCATGTATAACTTCCCCTAATCACATTTAACGTTTGCTACATGACATCTCATAGACTTTTACGTGACTTATATTATTATGATTATCTCTTAGTTCATGTATCAAAACGTGCTTCCTAAATAAAATTTAGGATGTCTAGTTTTGTGAATATGATTATTAACTACTAGATGATTCATGATGAAATAGGATTGACTAAAAAAGAAAAAATTAGGAAACTTTTCCTGAACAGGGCTTACAGAAAATCAGGAAAATCTAGAAAATTTTCCTATCTCTAGAGAACGGCCTCCATAAATAAGGGGCGCCCCCCTAATATATCTGGGACCGCCATATAATTATGGGATTGCCATCAGATTTCACGGAAATTTTACAGTGACTACCTGATTTTCTATGCAGTTGACTATTCTTTCTAAGACCAAGCTAAACTTCCTGCATTTTGCTAAACTACTTTTGGAATCTATCCTCTTAATCCTCATGATTTTCCACTTTGATCTTATACTTCCTAATTAAATATGCCATCCTTCCCACTCTTCTTCTCATCTTCATCTTCTTCAAATCTTTCTACTATGGATTCTACTCAAGCCTCTTCCTCCCATGGTTTTAAGAAAATCAAACTCACAATCATACCTCCAAAACAACTATTTGTTGATCTCACAAATGATGATGATAACCTCACTACACCTTCTCCTACAACAACTTCTTCATCTCTAACTCCTCCAAATGCACCATCAAAAACTTCATCCACAAATCAAACCTCATCAAGCTAAGAGAACACATCTTCTTCTTTTCAATCAAAACTTCAAATTTTACCACCATCATCAAATGAACCAACTTCTCCTCAACCTTTAAACCATTTTCTTGACAACATCCCGGATGTTCCTCCTAGACCTTTAAACCCTCAACCACTTTAAAGTCATCCTTCTTTGGATATCATACTTTCTTTGTCACCAATCACTCCTCTTGATCACATTCATGAGACTCCATCACCACCATCTCCACCACAACCTCAACCACCTATCTTGGGCCACCCGCTTTACTACAACTACCATGACTACCATGGGTCAACTTGCATATGTTGCTCTCACAATCGAACTCTTTTCTTAACCTTAAGAGATGAGATGAACATTATGTTTGCTCATCTTGAGTATATTCTTACTACCGCAATCACCTCCCACTTTCCACTTCCACCTTAAAATGATTTCAAAAAAATTTCATAAACGTGTCACCCCAAACCTTTTTGCTCATAAAGTCATTCCCTATGAATCATGAATCATATTAGGACTTATGTAGTCTTATATATCTCTATCTCATGAAGCATGTTTAGATTGTAGTGTAACTTATGGATTAATGGTCTCTTGGTTCGTATTAGCTCTAGTTTTATTTTATGTTGTATGAATGCATTACTTACATTTGCTATTGTATGAGTTTCTTGATTGTTGAATGAAACTCTCTTTTGGGTGACTTGAATTCAATATTATGTTTAAAAGATATTTGTCTTGCACTTGTACCTCTAACTTTGTTTTGTAGCAAACAATTTTTGTAAGATCGATCCCTTGGTGCCCCGAACGAGGGGGAGCATACATCAAGGGGGAGTCTTGATATCGTTGATTTCTTTCTTCCTACAACTACTCGACGATCATCCTTTTTGGATTCAACAAAAAAGGGGATAAATGGAACAAAACTCATTAATAATTTTGTAACTTTTAATTTTATACAAAATGAGTTTATATTTTGTCATCATCAAAAAGGGAGAGATTGTTAATACAAATAATGTCTAAAAACGTTATTTATATTTTTTGACCTCTCAACGTTTTGATAATAACAAAATGTAAAAACGTTTACGATAAAATTAAACGTTTACAAATTATTAATCGTAAAATTCCATTTCTAAGATTAGTAATCACTTAAGGTATGAACAAACAAATCATTAAGCATGATTAGTGATCAAGAAAATATTTTTCTCTTATCCATCATATTTTTACAAAAGAATTTCACAAAATTAATTATACAAAATATTTTCTAATTAAAAGAAAAGTTTTATTAAAAACTTAAAATTTGAAATTCAAATTTTCCCCCCAAAATGGAAGGTTCCATACCAGATACAACCTTCCCCACAAAAAGACAAAAAAGGGAGCGTAGTCTACTGGGCGGCCCCTTCAAATTTCCCCCAAAGAATGGAAGGTTTCCATAACAGACTCATAACACATTCCCAGCAAATTAAGACAATAAATGGGGGCCATAGTCTACTCGGAGCGCCCCCTTCATAGGCCTGGCGAGCCCCCAGAATATATTTAGGATCGCGAGACTGTCCCAAGTGGACTCATAGGGTTTTCGTGCCTTAAATGCTGCCCCATTCCCTGCAGGAATAAACACACTCTGGTAGCATGAAATTTTTAGATAACTTTCTCGTCTCTAAATGTGCTTTCTCTCTCTTAAAATCTGCTTGATCACTAGACATTCATTAGATCTGTGGTTTCAAGTGATGCTAATTCTTCTTCTCTATCTCTTCTCTTTCTCATTCATAGTGCAAGTGAAGAAACATTCGTTTTGCCAGGAACTGAATTGTTATTTAGTGATGCTGTCTATCTTTTCTTCTAAGGATCCAATCTCTATTCGTAATTATTAGTGTACGTTGATTGTGATTCGGATTGTGTGTAATATCGAGTGTAGATCTGTAGTGATTGTGTATTGATTAGTGATGTGGGTGATTTGGTTCTAGTAAGTTAGGACTCGACATTTTGCTTTGTGTCAAAAGAACAACGATGTACAACGTGTTAACGGTTTTCTCGCCTAAAAAGGTGCTTGTTCTTGAGTAGGGATACTCAAGGAGTGGTGTAGGAGAATAGGTGCTTCGTAGCCCGAACCAACTATAAAATCTTGGCGTCTTGGTTTGATTGTACTTTGACGTATCTTTGCATCTTATTGTCATTGTTATTTGCTATAGTTTGAGATTGTTATATTGTTTGATTCAATATTGTGAATTGGTTAACAAGCAGAACTCGAATCTAAATACTTTTATAAAGCAAGATTCGTGTTAAACGTGAACAAACCCTGTAAAAAACTATTCAACCCCCTCTCTAGTTATTACCAGTATTATTATTTCTATGTTAATATCTGCTGTAATGTGTTGCCTCCCATTCTCTCTCTACTTCTCCTCCTTTCTTTCTTTGTTCTCTCTCTCTTCCCTATCTCTCTCTCTCGCTTCTGCTGCATGTCTCTCGTCTTTCGTACGCATCTCTGTGTGTGTGTGTTGTGTGTAGTGTGTGTGCTGTGTGTGTGTTGTAAGTGTGTGGTGTGTGTGTTTGTGTGTGTGTGGGTTTCTGCCTTATCAGTTCCAATCTTGTCGTCCCCTACTCTCTCTCTCGACCCTTCTCTCTCTAGCTCTCTCTCTCTGCTTCTCTCTATCTCCCTTCGTTTCCCCCCCTCTCGCTTTTCTCTCTCTCTTCTCTCTTCTCTATATAACTATCTATCTATCTAATTATCTCGCCTACATGACTATCTCCTCTCGTTTCTGGTCCCCTACGCTCTCCTCTCCCCTCTTTCTCTTCTTCTCACTCCCCATCTCTCTCTCCCCTTCTCTTTCTCTCTTTTTTTCATACTCTCTCTCTTTGCTACTCGTGCTCTCCTTGCTCTGTCTCTCTCTCTCTGCCTTTGCTTTCTCTCTCTCTCGCTACTCTCTTCTCTTCTCTCCTTCTCCTCTTTCTTTCTCTCTCGATCTCTTCGTCTCTCTCTCTCTGCTCTCTCTCTATCTCTCATCTCTCTCCTCACCTCTCCCTCTACTCTCCCCTTCCCTGCTCTCCTCTAAGTTATAGCTTGTCTATGTGAATTGAGTATAGCATCTCCCCTCCCTTTCTCCCCCTAAGTTATACTTGTGTGTGATTGATATAGTAATTGTATATTATCTACAATTGTGTGTGTTTTTGGATCGTGATAATAAAGTCAAATAATAGGGATAAAAATTGGTATCAAGAGTCATGGGATGATTTAGCGCTGTTTGTGTGTGTTTGAAAATTGATTTGTCACGTGTTTTTTACTATTTAAATGCTTCGAATTGTATAAAAATCATATCTTTGTGTTTAAAAACTATAATGGTTTAACTTTTATCATATATCTAGCAATACAAAACGTGTTTTGGCAAAAAGATTAAAAAAATGATTAAAAATGTGTTTTAAAAGTGATTTTTTTATGTCAACAAGTGTTCGACAAAGTTACGGAATAGAAAGGATATATACTTGCGGTTTATAAAGTTGCGAAATAAAAGTTGCGGTTCAAGTCTTATGGTTTAACAGTTTTTGCGATTTGGACTTGCGGTTTACCTATTCTTGTGGATTCGAAAAGTCACACAACTAATCTAAATGATCTAAACAATCGTGCGATTTAGCAAGGATTGTGTGATTTAAAAAAATTTGTGATTTAAAACTTGCGAAATAAGTTTTGCGATTTAACTTGCGGAATAAGTTTTGTGAAATAAAGTTTGTGATTTAATTCTTTCAAAATAAACACTGTGATTTAAAGTTGCGGAATAAATCTTGCGATTTAACATAGATTTTGTGGAATAAAATCTTACGGTTTAAACTTGAACTTGCGATTTAAGAATTTTGTCCAGATCTTAAGATGTTGGTCTCCTTGAATATGATATTAGGTTTATTAAGTTAAACTAATCACATTCCATGAAAGCAAAGTGGGTTTTAAATAGATATATGTAAACAATATAAAGAACAAGTTTAAAACACACAGAAGTAACTTTTCAACGTATAGGTTCTGATTAGAATCAAATAAAGAATCAATGATACACCTTTCTTGTAGAATACCAAGATGGTTGAATGAAAATTGGGTTGTGATCTCCTTCTAACTTAAACTCTAACCAAAGTTATAAGTATAAGAAAACAAACTATTCTACTATAACTGAAGCTTCAGCTTTAACAGTTCTGTTCAGTTTGTTTGAGAGATAAATGATCTTCAATGTGTTTCACATTAATTAGAAGAGATAGCCTTTACACTCAACATCCTTTTTCTTTTATAGGCAAAGGAATTAGGGTTTACAAGTTTAACCTAGTACACGTGGCATGCATTAAATGGATGGATGAGCTGCCATTTAATGCAAGCATGCAATAAGTTACTAGGTACAGTTCTTTAAGGAAAGTAGTTGCACTTCTATACCAAATTCAAAAGTATTCATTCCTCAGGAGATTGCTTTATTTCTTTTGATATAAAGCAATCTTTTTCCCGCCTTGTAAACCTTCTAGAAGAGAAACATTTTGTTTCAGTCTTCTAAGAAGGAGATCGTCATCGTTCAGCTTGGAGTTGTCAACCAAGCTAAACTAAAGCTCTTACTAAGGTCTTATTTAGTTTCTAATCTGCCACTTAAACTAAAGTAAAGATGATCTTGATCTTCTAAGTACCCGAAGAACTGAAGCTGAAGTGTCTTCAACGAATACAAGCTGAACTGTCTTCAGCTTGTTTATACTTAGGTGATTTTATGTTTAAATCTAATGAGAGACTGAAGGGCTTAGGAACTGACCCCAACAATCTCCCCCAATTTGAATATACAAATAGCCTAAGTTAAAATCAGTAGTAAGTGAGCAAACAACTTCTTCTTACAAACTAATAACTTTGAACAACATTAACTGATAACCATTCATACTAACTTTCATTACATTACATTATAAAAGATAAAGTTATTACAAAAGATAATAACATCTACTCCTCAGCTGCTCAATGGCCCTCATTTGCTTGAGGGGGTTCAGGTTCCTTTTATCAACTTCAGCAAGTAGGAAGGAACTGAAGGCCCTGGCATGATCATCTAGCCCAGGTCCTTGATGAAGTCTAAAGAAGATTTCTTATACAATATACAACATCTCATTTGAGAAATCTCCAAAGTCTTCAATGGTGACAAAATCCTGCCTTTGGAAGGAGTTGAACAAGATCATACCTAAGATTGGATCATTCAGCATAGTTCCAGCTGGATGATCTTCATACTAAACTAATGATTTGAGTTTCTTGGTAGACCTGAAGAGGTCATAGATGTCATCAGCATGCTTCCTTTTCTTCCTTGCTAGATCATTCAGCTTGTCTAGAGGATCCTATTCTCCTAATGGTTTGTCTAGGTCAATTTCTAACTCGTGTTCAGTCTTGTGCATGTAGTCCATTCTTGCTTGTATTTGTTCATAGATGGTGGTCCATCCTTTTCCAGTTCTGTTTGGACAGGCCTTCACAACTTTTCTCCATTCACCCAGATGTAAGTCATTGGCTTTGAAGTTTGGAAGGACTTCATCAGTACCATCTACCCTATACAACTTCAGTGTTATGGGGCCTTTTCTAGTCACAACATCACAATTTGTGATTCTTGATTATGCTCTTCTGTTTAGCAATTTGTCACAATATTTGTCATACTGTAATGATTCGTTGCGAACGACTGGTCAAGTAATATAATATATAAGTAATCACGTCGGATAAAAATTACTTGAGGACAAGTAATAGTTTATCCTCCAGATGTCGTGTCCCAACGAGAGATGAATTTGAAATCCACGTAAGCGTTTTGTTTGATGCTCGAATATCAAATGTTTTTGTTTTTGTTTTAAAACTAATTAAATTGAAAAACTAGATTAAACTAATTAACAAGCAAGCTAATAAAATGAAGGATATATAAAGAAAAATATGCTTGTCAAGTAAAAGTGTATAGATTCTTAAGTGTGAAATTTTAGATCTTAATGATGAACTAATTTCTGTCTAATAAATCGATTCCTCGAAACGTTGGCTTAATATTGAAAACGACTTTTTATCGAGAAATTAATTACTAATTTAATGCCTACTTAATCTTACGGCTTTTGCATGTTCGACTAAATAAAACACTAAACTAAATAATTTTTTGCAAATTATTAATCACTAATCACTTTTTAAATTCCACACTTAATTCACTAAACACCAATTTACTTTTAAGCATAAAAAATAAACTACTCGCTACGCATAATGATCAAATAACAAAGCTAAACATTTTATACTAAGTCTACACTAATAAATTGAAAAAGGATAGAAAATTAGACCGAATTGAAGAGCCGCAAATAAACGATAACCACCCGATTTAAAAAGCTAAAAAAATAGTCAAATTCTATCTAGCTTATTAAACCCGTAAGCTCTGCGCCTCATGAGTTGACCGGTACCAAAGTCGAAATAACAAAATAACAAACTGTTAACTAAACTCATTTAATATCACAGTTGCAAATTTCACTGAATTAGATTCTAATAACTACTTAGCCCATTAGTGAAATCAACATAACAAACCACAGGCCCAATCGTCATTACAAATCTTGGCCCAAACTTGAATTAAAATCAACAAAGCCCAAACTAATTCAGGACCAAATCGAATTCTATAAACTAAAAACAGGCCCATTTGCAAATCAATCCAAACGCAAGCATTAATAATAGCAATTATAGACGATTATTCTTTAAACTAAGAAATAAACGAGACAAATTAAGCTACATAACTGAATTAGCTAAATAAGCACTTATAACAACAACTAGATTCATGATGTAGCATTTTACAACTAGCAACTAAAAACAAAGATAACTAGACTAAATAAACTAAGCAAACTAAAACCAAATAAGCATATTCCGAAGAGAAGCCAAAATGAAAGGATACATCTAAAAAGCTAATATAATTTTGAAAATATAAATAAGCTACAAAGAGCTTATTTTCAACTTCAAAGCTAAACAATTAAACAACTAAATTACGATCTTCACCTAACAAGCTATAAAGGAAACAATAAACTAATAAAATTAAGATATCATTACCACATAAGCACTACTATTTTATAACTAGACTAGATACGCTTTTCGAGAAGATCTTAAGTGGAATAAGCACATAAAACAACAAGCTAACTGAGATCATAGCAAAACTAGACGAGATCTAAATCAATAAGCAATATCCAAACCAAAGAGCTAAACAAAACTATCAACAATAAGCCACAACGAAACTTAAATAAGCACTCAAACTATTAATCGCATCATAACAACCAAACGAGCTAAATCAAAAAAACTAGCAAACCTTTTATAAGCTTATCATGATTTTGAATAAGCTATTGGTTAGCTAAACAGATCTGAATAAGCTTAGAGTTTGAATAAGCAAACAGAAAATAAGCACTTGAAATTAAAGGAAATAAGCAATAAGCAATTTAAGAACAAACCATAATATTCATTAAGCTAAACCAAATCTTGTTACATCATCCGAAATAAGCTTAGAATCAGCAGTACATTAAGCTATGATAAGCTACTACTAAACTACTACTAAACTACAATAAGCTAAAAATTGGAAATAAGCTAAAAACCAACCTAATCCTAAATCTACTCCTAAAATCTAACCAAAATAAAATGTGGGTGGGTCGAGCTGTATTTATAGCCAAAGAAGGGGTATTTGTGTACAATCGGCCCAATCATTGCAGAAATAATGAACTAATCATAAGCCCCTGAGCGTGTGACCTCGGATCAAGTGTGAAAATCAAAAGATCCAGCCGGTGAGTGCATGACACATGTCTATCGCTACTGCTTCATTTGTACGCAATTACTCACGTCTATTGGATTACATTTCATTGCAATTGAAAAATGAATTTGAGAGTTATAGTAAATTACATGCCACGTGTTGCTCTATTATTCGTCAATTTCATTTGAGTGGAATAGCATATGATCACTTGGGAATTAATTTCCCCTCACGTGACCATGATGTCACTTCCTTCAAACATCCAGATTTTTTCAAATTAGCTTTGGGCTTTGATCAGCTCTGACTACACCTTAAAATATATATAATATAATAAAATATCAAATATATAGTAAGAATAGCCTAAAAGCAGAATCAATGATACCGAGAAGTAGTATAGAGCTTTCCCGGGTCGTAAATCCCCAACGAGGCTGGAATGGTAAATCGATACGATCGAAGATTTGAGTTTGAAGGAAGGAATGAGTTTGGGAAGTTGAAAAAGTCAAATTAAACAATAACGGACTAAAACGTTTAAGAAAAACCTAGAAATTACGAAATTAAACTAGAAAACGAGACCCCGAATCCCGTACAAAAGGGGGAAAACCTAAAATCTTTAAAAATAAGCCTACGAAGAAATTTTCGCTTCTAAACTACTCTATGGACCAAATAACGAAGAATGAAAAAGACTAGACCGAAAACGGAGTTCGTTTGACCCAAAAACGAGTCAAAACAAAATCCCGTACCCGGACCCGTTCTTTAAAAGATGAAAAGTTATAAAAATGACCCTACGAAAACTTTTATATTTTTCCTACAAACTAGATGACAAAAGAAAATTTTCTAAAAAAGCAAAATATTTTTTTGATAATTTTTGTATTTATTATGAATTAAATAAACTTTTAACTAAATTAAATTATAAAAAATACTAAACGATTACAAAAAATACTAAAAGTTTACTAAAATTTCTGAATTTTTTTTCTATTAAATACTAGTTTTATAAGAGTCCTACGAAAAATTAACAGAATCCAAAACAGCTGAAGCTATATGCACCACGTAAATTAGCCACAGCTTATTAGCTTATAATACACAAAATGTGTATATAACCAAAGTGCCTTGGGTCTTTAACGAAAAAGACCCAAGGGCGCAGTGGTAAGTGGTGTTGTGTAAAGGGGATGTACCGCTTGGTCTCGGGTTCGAGTCTTGCTCACCCGGACCAAGTGTCTTCCCCTTTTATTTTTTTTTTGAAAACTCAAAGAAGCAAAGTTGTTAAGCTCCCCCATAATCGTGAGGCTTAAACAACTTTGTCAACTAGAGCTTTTGCTGAAATCCACTAAATAAGCTTAAGTTGGCAGAAATGAATAAAATGCTTTATAAAGCTAAGAAAAGCTAAGTCTTTTTAGACTTAGGGTCGAATTAAGCTAAGATAAAACTAAATAAGCTAAATGGTTTAAAAACTAAACTATGAGTGAAAAGGAAAGGATAAGCTAAACTAGATAAGCTGTGGAAGCTTATTATGGCAGAAAAGCTTAAAGGAAGCTTAAAGGCAAAAAGTGCTTAAAGCTAGGACAAATAAGCTAGAAAAAGGAACATTTGCAAACTAAATATCTAACCTAACCTAAAAAGCTCTTGGGAAACAGTTTAAGCTTATGGAATAAGCTGAATAAGCTAGAATCAAAAGATAAGCAATCCTATAGCCTAAGGGATTCAAAAACAGCCAAAGGGCATGTTTGGGCTTAAAAATAAGCACCCAAATAAGCTTCCTAAGGCCTGAAACTTTTGTGGGTTATTTAAAAAGCTTATATACTCTTAAAATAAGCCAAAAACTTGGGCTTAAATTGGCTTAAAGGCTGAGAACAATAAGCCTAAAGTTCCCCCTTTGCACCAGGGGAGCTTTAAGGCAAACCTCAAGGGCTTATTTGACAGCTTATTTTAAGCTGTCAAATAAGCTCTAAAATCACAAATAAGCCCAAACAGATTGAGTGCTATGGCAAATGGGCTTGTGCACCAATTTTCAGCTTTGGAAAAGCATTTTTACTTGCTTATTTTTGGCTGTGAAAAAGGTCTTTTGGCTTTTTACAAACTGTGACAGAAATGTTTGAGTTAATTTGACTCACAAAGTCAAAAGGACAAAGGGCTTGTGACAGCCCTCTTTTAACACACAAATCACACACTTTTTTGATGTACAACTCAAACCACAAGTGCTTAATCAAATAAGCACTTGTGGATTACTAAAAAACTTCACAGTTTTGAAAAAGGTTCTTATACCTTTGAAAAACAATTTCCAACTAAAAATGTTTTAAAAAACAGCTTAAACTTGCTAAAAAACTTAAGCTAAAATTAGCCAAAGTACCCCAACCCATGCAAAAACCATTTTTGACCCGTTTTTAAGCTTATGCCAAACACCCCTTTATCTCAAAACTGTCAAGCCAAAATGGGATTAAAATACATTTTTAAACTAAAACTTTAAAAACCTTTTATCTACTTCTACTTATTATGACCTATTTAAGCTATTTTAAAACTAAAAATCCTAGCTTATTAAGAAAAATAAGCTAGTTTCTCTACTAGCTTATACTAATACTTATGACAGTTTTAAGTTGTAAACTAAGACTAGACAAAAATTATGCACTAAAGACTTAAAACAGCTAACTAACAAGCCTAACCTAATGTGTTAACAAATATTGAAAACAAATAAGCTAGTGTTTAAAGCTAAAATTAAGCTAATTGGAAAATGAGAATTGAAACCTTGGATTTTGTTGTCTCAGAAACAAGGCCACTCTTTCTGAGTGAGTGGCCTAAAAACCTGTCCTAATGGCTCCTTAGCCTCTAAACCTGAGCAATAAGCTCAATAAGCTCTTGGGAGCTTATTACTTCAAATAGCTTCCAAAATGATTTAATGTGCTCAATGAAGCTTGTTTTGATGTGAAGGATTAAAGTGAGTAAGTTAATGACTTTTAACAAATTTCTAGCTGAATTTGAGCTTATTAACAAGAATAAGCTCAAAAGAGCTTATTGGAGCTTATTGAAGTAAAAATGGCTTATTATTGGGAATGAAGAACAAGTAAACTTTGAAACTGAATTTTATTCCTCAAATGAAGAAGTACAAGCTGAAAGAACAAGATTACAAATGCTTAAAGCTTAATAAATTTAAGAAAAATGCTTAAAATTACGAAAAAATTACAAAACTGAAATTAAAATTGCTCTGTGTTCTTGTGTACTTCTACAGCTTTTTATAGAGGGCTTGTGTTAGTTGTGTGGGAGGGGGAGAAGCAAACACATCTTAGCCTTCCAATTTCACCAAAAATCCATCCTGGCCGTCGAACAAGGTCTTGGGAGGTGTGGGATTGCCAAGTTGGCACTTTTGTTGCTGGGAAAGGTAGTGGAGGAGGGGGGGAGATGAATATCCATGGTGGTGGTGAAGGTTCATGGGGTAAAACCGGGTTAAAACAACCCGTGAGTTGTTTGGGGGAAAAAAGACGCGGAAAAGTGGTTTGGGTTGTAACAAGGGTCGTGTTTCACCATTGGCAAATGGCCCTAATGGTCTACTACTTTCATATGATACATGGTCTTTGTGGTTATATAACTTTGGGGACTTGGCAAAACAAGTCCCCAAGAGTTATATAACTCTTTGCATATTTCGTCCTTGGTGTGTACAAGTCTTTGGACTTGGCAGTTTGGGTCCTTGGAGTTAAACTTTGCCAAAATGGCAGTTTAGGTCCTTGTCTTCATTTTTCTCTTTTCTCTTTTAAAATACAAGTTTAGGGATTTACAAATTAGTCTATACTTGTATTTCTTTGTCTTTTGGCCTCGGGGTTGACTTGGACTGACTTTGACTTTGACCAGTTGACTTTTCTGTTGACTTTTTGACTTGATTGACTTTTCGGCTTCGATTTGGCTTTGTCTTTCACAGTCTTTTCCATTCCGTGTCCGGTTTTGTCGTTTTGGCTTTGTTTTTCGTCCTTTTCTTGGTTATTCGTTCCTGCACAATACAATTAGCAAAACAAGCATATATTTGACATTTTAAGTCCGTTTTTGGTTATTTCAGCTCGTTTTTAAAGGTAAAAGGTATGTGTAATTAAGCACATACCAGGCTTTTATTGGGCTTATGGATTTAGTAACGGGCTAAGTTAACCATGGACTGGCCCGACCCATTTAAATGGGTTACGGGCTGGCCCAATAAGATCCGAGGGCACCGTTGGACTCGTTTTCTCGCGCTCTTTCCAATGGCATGCTCGAGGACTTTGTCTTGATCTTGGGTATTAAGCACTCTCGATCGATATGAACCCGTAAATACTTGTTTTTTGCTTCGTTTTCAATCATTTTTACTTGCAAGACATAAAAATACCAAACAAAAGTATTTGCAAGATAATTATCCATATTTTAGCATTTTTAGTCCGCTTATTAGTGTTTTCTAGGGTACAAATTATGTGTGTTTTAGCACACATTAAATTTCCCCACACTAAGCCATTGCTGGTCCCACACGCAATGTTTATGAAACACGCCTAGAAATAAATAATTTAACCCCCCTTAACTTATGACCCCTCACAATCAAACAAGAATAGAAAAGGTCCATTAAGAAGGTTCAAAAATCGTTTAATTCGCAAGCGCCCACGTTTTAACCACTTATTCGATAATAAAAAAAAACTAAAATAAAATTTTAATTAACTTTATTTAAAAGGCTTAAAGAACGAGAGTTCGTCATCCTTGATTTTCACAATCCCCAAACTAAGCTTAAAACGAAATCACAGTTAAATATAAGATTATATGCCAACACTACTCGAAAATGTTAAATGTGTACGCATAGCTACTTTTCGCTCCCTTATTCCTAAATCCTTTAAGGGGTTTATTATTATTATTATTAGTGACAAATAAATTATGGCTTTATTTTTATAAAATAAACCCGGTTTAGACCATAATTAGTTTGAAATCCTTTCTTAAAGAGACGATATGGTGAGAATAAGATCCACATTAAGGTTTTAATTTTGCATGATTTAGGGGTTATCCTTTTTATTTCATCTGAAACAACTCAACTACGAGTACAGAGATGGAGGCTTTATTTAATATCTACTCCTCAGCTGCTCAATGGCCCTCATTTGCTTGAGGGGGTTCAGGTTCCTTTTATCAACTTCAGCAAGCAGGAAGGAACTGAAGGCCCTGGCATGATTATCTAGCCCAGGTCCTTGATGAAGTCTGAAGAAGATTTCTTATACAATATACAACATCTCATTTGAGAAATCTCCAAAGTCTTCAATGGTGACAAAATCCTGCCTTTGGAAGGAGTTGAACAAGATCATACCTAAGATTGGATCATTCAGCATAGTTCCAGCTGGATGATCTTCATACTGAATAGATGACTTGAATTTCTTGGTAGACCTGAAGAGGTCATAGATGTCATCAGCATGCTTCCTTTTCTTCCTTGCTAGATCATTCAGCTTGTTTAGAGGATCCTGTTATCCTAATGGTTTGTCTAGGTCAATTCCCAACTCGTGTTCAATCTTGTGCATGTAGTCCTTTCTTGCTTGTATTTGTTTATAGATGGTGGTCCATCCTTTTCCAGTTCTATTTGGACAGGCCTTCACAACTTTTCTCCATTCACCCAGATGTAAGTCATTGGCTTTGAAGTTTGGAAGGACTTCATCAGTACCATCTACCCTATATACCTTTAGTGTTATGGGGCCTTTTCTAGTCACAACATCACAATTTGTGATTCTTGATTGTGCTCTTCTGTTTAGCAATTTGTCACAATATTTGTCATACTGTAATGATTCGTCGCGAACGACTGGTCAAGTAATATAATATATAAGTAATCACGTCGGATAAAAATTACTTGAGGACAAGTAATAGTTTATCCTCCGGATGTCGTGTCCCAACGAGAGATGAATTTGAAATTCACGTAAGCGTTTTGTTTGATGCTCGAATATCAAATGTTTTTGTTTTTGTTTTAAAACTAATTAAATTGAAAAACTAGATTAAACTAATTAACAAGCAAGCTAATAAGATGAAAGATATATAAAGAAATATATGCTTGTCAAGTAAAAGTGTATAGATTCTTAAATGTGAAATTTTAGATCTTAATGATGAACTAATTTCTGTCTAATAAATCGATTCCTCGAAACGTTGGCTTAATATTGAAAACGACTTTTTATCGAGAAATTAATTACTAATTTAATGCCTACTTAATCTTACGGCTTTTGCCCATTCGACTAAATAAAACACTAAACTAAATAAATTTTTTGCAAATTATTAATCACTAATCACTTATTAAATTACACACTTAATTCACTAAAAACCAATTTACTTAACAAGCATAAAAAATAAACTACTCGCTACGCATAATGATCAAATAACAAAGCTAAACATTTTATACTAAGTCTACACTAATAAATTGAAAAAGGATAGAAAATTGGACCGAATTGAAGAGCCGCAAATAAATGATAACCACCCGATTTAATAAGCTAAAAAAATAGTCAAATTCTATCTAGCTTATTAAACCCGTAAGCTCCGCGCCTCATGAGTTGACCGGTACCAAAGTCGAAATAACAAAATAACAAACTGTTAACTAAACTCATTTAATATCACACTTGTAAATTTCACTGAATTAGATTCTAATAACTACTTAGCCCATTAGTGAAATCAACATAACAAACCACATGCCCAATCGTCATTACAAATCTTGGCCCAAACTTGAATTCAAATCAACAAAGCCCAAACTAATTCAGGCCCAAATCGAATTCTATAAACTAAAAACATGCCCATTTGCAAATCAATCCAAATGTAAGCATTAATAATAGCAATTCTAGACAATTATTCTTTAAACTAAGAAATAAACGAGACAAATTAAGCTACAGAACTGAATTAGCTAAATAAGCACTTATAACAACAACTAGATTCATGATGTAGCATTTTACAACTAGCAACTAAAAACAAAGATAACTAGACTAAATAAACTAAGCAAACTAAAACCAAATAAGCATATTCCGAAGAGAAGCTAAACTGAAAGGATACATCTAAAAAGCTAATATAATTTTGAAAATATAAATAAGCTACAAAGAGCTTATTTTCAACTTCAAAGCTAAACAATTAAACAACTAAATTACGATCTTCATCTAACAAGCTATAAACGAAACAATAAGCTAATGAAATTAAGATATCATTACCACATAAGCACTACTATTTTATAACTAGACTAGATAAGCTTTTCAAGAAGATCTTAAGAGGAATAAGCACATACAAGCTAACTGAGATCATAGCAAAACTAGACGAGATCTAAATCAATAAGCAATATCCGAACCAAAGAGCTAAACAAAACTATCAACAATAAACCACAACGAAACTTAAATAAGCACTCAAACTATTAATCGCATCATAACAACCAAATGAGCTAAATCGAAAAAACTAGCAAACCTTTTATAAGCTTATCATGATTCTGAATAAGCTATTGGTTAGCTAAACAGATCTGAATAAGCTTAGAGTTCGAATAAGCAAACAGAAAATAAGCACTTAAAATTAAAGGAAATAAGCAATAAACAATTTAAGAACAAACCATAATATTCATTAAGCTAAACCAATCTTGTTACATCATCCGAAATAAGCTGAGAATCAGCAGTACATTAAGCTATGATAAGCTACTACTAAACTACAATAAGCTAAAAATTGGAAATAAGCTAAAAACTAATCTAATCCTAAATCTGCTCCTAAAATCTAACCAAAACAAAATGTGGGTGGGTCGAGCTGTATTTATAGCCAAAGAAGGGGTATTTGTGTAAAATCGGCCCAATCATTGCAGAAATAATGAACCAATCATAAGCCCCTGAGCGTGTGACCTCGGATCAAGTGTGAAAATCAGAAGATCCAGTCGGTGAGTGCATGACACGTGCCCATCCCTACTGCTTCATTCGTACGCAATTACTCACGTCTGTTGGATCACATTTCATTGCAATTAAATAAATGAATTTGAGAGTTATAGTAAATTACATGCCACGTGTTGCTCTATTATTCGTCAATTTCATTTGAGTGGAATAGAATGTGATCACTTGGGAATTAATTTCCCCTCACGTGACCATGATGTCACTTCCTTCAAACATCCAGATTTTTTCAAATTAGCTTTGGGCTTTTATTGGGCTTATGGATTTAGTAACGGGCTAAGTTAACCATGGGCTGGCCCGACCCATTTAAATGGGTTACGGGCTGGCCCAATAAGATCCGAGGGCACCGTTGGACTCGTTTTCTCGCGCTCTTTCCAATGGCATGCTCGAGGACTTTGTCTTGATCTTGGGTATTAAGCACTCTCGGTCGATATGAACCCGTAAATACCTGTTTTTTGCTTCGTTTTCAATCATTTTTACCTACAAGACATAAAAATACCAAACAAACGTATTTGCAAGATAATTATCCATATTTTAGCATTTTTAGTCCGCTTATTAATGTTTTCTAGGGTACAAATGATGTGTGTTTTAGCACACATTAAATTTCTCTACACTAAGCCATTGCTGGTCCCATACGTAATGTTTATGAAACACGCTCATAAATAAATAATTTAACCCCCTTTAACTTATGACCCCTCACAATCAAACAAGAATAGAAAAAGGTCCATTAAGAAGGTTCAAAAATCGTTTAATTCGCAAGCGGCCCCGTTTTATCCACTTATTCGATAATAAATAAAAACTAAAATAAAATTTTAATTAACTTTATTTAAAAGGCTTAAAGAACGAGAGTTCGTCATCCTTGATTTTCACAATCTCCAAACTAAGCTTAAAACGAAATCACAGTTAAATATAAGATTAGATGCTAACACTACTCGAAAATGTTAAATGTCTACTTTTCGCTCCCTTAATCTTAAATTCTTTTAGGGGTTTATTATTATTATTATTAGTGACAAATAAATTATGGCTTTATTTTTATAAAGTAAACCCGGTTTAGACCATGATTAGTTTGAAATCCTTTCTTAAAGAGACGATACGGTGAGAATAAGGTCCACATTAAGGTTCTAATTTCGCATGATTTAGGGGTTATCCTTTTTATTTCATCCGAAACAAATCAACTACGAGTCCAGAGACGGATGCTTTATTTAAATAACCCCGGAGTCGAAATTTGGCTTTATTATTATTATTGTTGCAATATTATTTTCCCTCGGTCCTTTAAACAACTGTCACATCAGTATGCGAGCCGACCATGGTCCAGGAGTCTTATTTCGACCAGGAGATTCTCGACCTTTTTGAAAACTGCCACATCGGTATGCGAGCCGACCATGGTCCAGTAAACTTTTATCAGTCTCGGATTTTTTATTCTTACTATAGGCCTTCTTTTGAAAATTGCCACTTCGGTATGCGAGCCGACCATGGTCTAGTAATCTTTTATCAGCCCACAATTCTTCTTCTTATTATTATTACCTCCACCCTTTAAACGACTGCCACATCGGTATGCGAGCCGACCATGGTCCAGTGGTTTTATTTCGGCTTCGGTTTATTATTATATTTTTTTGGTAGCCAAATTTCAAGTCCTGTGGTCTTTTAACTACCTAGACAACGGTAGCGAGCCATCAAGAATCGGTAGCCTATTTCTCCACAACACTGACAAAACCTCGATGTGTACCTTACTTTCACCAGAAAGAATCTCTACGAAGGGATTTAAACTAAGAATCGCAAAAACCAAAGTAACTTTATTTATTTAATAATTATATAACATTTATTAAGTTGGTGGGAGCAAAAAGTCATAATTAACCTTTATGAGCTCTAAAGAGATCCAACTACTCCATGCTTAGCATCTAACTTATATCTAGATCTATCATTTTTCGTTCTTTGCAAAATTTTAAAGTTAGGCAAACGCTTAGTTTAAAAAGCTAAAGGGAAAGATAGAGTGCAAAACTCGGTCAAGTCAAAAGCTATCTAGTTCTACGGGCCTATCTAACAATAACTAAGAGATATTTTTTTATTATTATTTTTTATTTATTTATTTTATTTTTTTATATATATATTTTTTAGCATATATATATATATATATAATTAAGCAAAAATTTGGTTAAAACGAAGTTGCGTGGGAACACAGACAGGCACATGTATGATCAATTTAAGTGTGAAATTTTAGATCTTAATGATGAATTAATTTCCGTCTAATAAATCGATTCCTCAAAACGTTGGCTTAATATAGATAACGACTTTTTATTGAGAAATTAATTACTAATTTAATGCCTACTTAATCTTACGGCTTTTGCCCGTTCGACTAAATAAAATACTAAACTAAATAATTTTTTGCAAATTATTAATCACTAATCACTTATTAAATTCCACACTTAATTCACTAAACACCAATTTACTTAACAAGCATAAAAAATAAACTACTCGCTACGCATAATGATCAAATAAACAAAGCTAAACATTTTATACTAAGTCTACACTAATAAATTGAAAAATGATAGAAAATTGGACCGAATTGAAGAGCCGCAAATAAACGATAAACACCCAATTTAATAAGCTAAAGAAAATAGTCAAATTCTATCTAGCTTATTAAACCCGTAAGCTCCGCGCCTCATGAGTTGACTGGTACCAAAGTCAAAATAACAAAATAACAAACTGTTAACTAAACTCATTTAATATCACACTTGCAAATTTCACCGAATTAGATTCTAATAACTACTTAGCCCATTAGTGAAATCAACATAACAAACCACAGGCCCAATCGTCATTATAAATCTTGGCCCAAACTTGAATTCGAATCAACAAAGCCCAAACTAATTCAGGCCCAAATCGAATTCTATAAACTAAAAACAGGCCCATTTGCAAATCAATCCAAACGCATGCATTAATAATAGCAATTCTAGACGATTATTCTTTAAACTAAGAAATAAATGAGACTGTAGGATCGTTTAATTCATAACACGGGTGATGATTCTTGTGATTGGGCTAGTTTCTAGAGAGAGAAACACATAGAGAGATATTTCTAGAGAGAGAAAATGTGTTTAATAAGAAAAGTGAAAATGACTAGCTTACCTCTTCCAAAGTTGGAAGAGGCTTATATAGTTTTTACAAAATACCGGGTATTAGTACCCCTGTCACTTCGTAAACTGAAAAGGAATACGATTAACTATTAAACTACTGACCTATATAAACTATAAATAAGGGGTGACCGAGTCTTTTACTCATATCTAACAATCTCCCCCTAAGGGAGGTCACCCTTGAAAACACTAGCATTAGCTTTCTTACCGCTTGCAGTCTTTCTGATTCTTCATGTTACATCTAGTACTTGTTGTAGTGATCTTTATTTAACCATTAGCTTGTTCACTTTGACTATGTTTGATTTTGATCATGAGCTTTTCTTGAGACATCAGCCAAATCTTAATCTCGCATCATTAGTATTTATTGCCATCTGTGCACTTGTGAAGAAGAATATGATAACAGAGTTTGCGGAAGCTTTGACACCTTTATGAGATCTTACATAACTTCATAACAAGTGTAGGTCGTGTCTGAGCATTAGGTTATGAACTTGACTCTGCTGGTACAGGGTATTTCCATCTCCATCTTTAAATGTTCCTGTAATAAAACAGTTAGCAATAAAGAGAAAATTAATTTGAAAAATCAATTGATGTGATAATTATGAAAGTTTTTTGTAAAATAATCAAGAGTTTGATTGTTGTCAAATGTTCAATAACCGTCAATTTATACTACTGGAAAGTTTGAATCATGTAGAGTGAATGCACCAATGTTTCTTTCAGATGACACAAGTTTGATTCTAGTAGAATAGCACAAGTCACCTACTAGAGCTTGTTTGATTTTAGCTCTAGCAGGATTTCCATTCTTCTTGGATAACCTTCGTATCATCGGATGTTCTGGGATAATATCACAAGGATAATGCGTAGGACTCCTTAAGATAACCTTGTTTCCACCAGTGTGTAGAGACAGATATTGGAAATGTGTCCTACGAGATTACACTGATGGATCTCTTGCTCTAGACTCGAATGTTGCGCTTGATATTAGTGATTAGAGACTGGAGCTGACTGCCACCTTTTTAATACCGACTTACTCGGAGTGAGTGAGACAGTAGATTGCATGTTTAGTCTCCGTGACAAATGAGACAAGGTTCTTTCAAGAGAAACTCGAATGGCTGGGAAGGGTTGTGCATTACATCACTGGGTCCTATGATGTCGTCTTCATGTCACGCCACAATCATCTGCGAGATTCGACTACCAGCACAGACACCACTGTATTGCGACACGGTTTCTGCCTTAAGTGTATGGGGACTTCTTTCTTTACACCTTTATCTGTACAATTTCTTTTTCATTCCCAACCCCTTCAGTGCCTTAACGAGACTTCATGACTAGCACCTTGTTGGGGTATATTCAGTACTAGCTCATCTCCGTCGGCACTATTCCCTTGTTCTCACATTTCTCCTTTTAAATCATACCTAAGGACTTCTGGTACTAATTGTGGTTTGTCCCCTGGGGTTAGATCCCTCCGGTTTCAGTAGGATCATAGGAACGTGTACCTAACCTTACCATCCTTATAACTTCGATAAGTAAATACATGGTTAGTCTTTGGTCAGTTCACCTTTGCCATAAAAAACACGTTGAAAAATCTAATCATAAGTACTTATGTTATAACTATCAATTGTGTTTAGTACCCGCTAGTTTTTTGCATTTCAGAAAAGCGGATCCCAATCAACATGTGCATTGTATTCGAAATGTTTAGCACATGGGGGGGGGGGGGGGGGGGGGGGGGGGGGGGGGGGGGGGGGGGGGGGGGGGGGGGGGGGGGGGGTGGGGGGGTGGGGGGGGGGGGGGGGGGTGGGGGGGGGGGGGGGAGGGGGGGTAGAGAATACACCTTGAGAACCTTAGAGTGTATGATCATATTTTAGTTACAAGCTGTGTATGGAACATATTAATGCTCCCCCTCAATCGTTGAGGGAATGTGTTAGTGTCAGATATGATAATTTTGAAAGATTTTTTCGTTAAACTCAAAAACCTGGTTTTTTAAGTTTAATGAAAAACTCATGAAAGATTCATACACTGACACATAACATCAAATTCCATACAAGTTAGAATGTACAAGATGTATGTTGCATTACCAATGATATTGATCTTAATCATTCACTTCTCTTGATTAGTTGCGTAGCCAATATCTTTGAGTTCTATCCACTAATGAGCATTCGAGATTTCTGAACTTTAAACTTTTCCTATATATCTCCGATGACCTGTAGGTTTTTGTAGTGGTGGTGGTGGGTGGTAGGAAAGTGTTGTATGTTGTATTCAGTTTTTGTTATGATAGAGGGAACATCAGCTGATGCAGTGAGAGCTCTGAAGATTTGGTTCCTTAGCTTCTTTTGTCTCTCCAAGACCCGGTTACACTTTCCAATCGGCACCTAGACATTAAATTTGAACAACACTCATGGAGGTGGTGGTGGTGGAAGTGTTGATGTTGTATCAGTTGTCTCTGTTACGCTAGAGGGAACATCAGCTGATGCAGTGAGAGCTCTGAAGATTTGGTTCCTTAGCTTCTTTTGTCTCTCCAAGACCCGGTTACACTTTCCAATCGGCACCCAGACATTAAATTTGAACAACACTCTCCCCCTCAATCGATGACCCGTTTTCTATTGAAAGAGTTGTAGTCATTGATTGTCAAATTGTCCGGATTGATTTTCAAACAACACTTTTACCACCGTGATTAACACAAATAATTTTGAAGAATCAATTAAGAAAAATTATTTGGTTATCAAACAGGAAGACTTCTCTTCCGTGAATAAGAAAAATGCACTGAAACGTACCATAAATCCCAATTTGACATGATATAAAGTAATCCCATGCTCGAGTAAAATAAATAACCCGTGTAGGAACAGGTGTTGTCTTCAGGACAGACAATCTTTCTTCAAATGAGAACGGTTGCAATTTGAAGTAATTGCAAACCATTTGCTATTCCAAATGACTTAAAAATATTTACCAAGTATATTTTACACTGTTATTATGTTCAAAGGATACAAGAGGATATCTTCATTTACTCATCCTCTCTTCTTGAGGCGTTTTTGAGTTTCGGGGTTAATCTTCATCCAAAGTCGTGGGAGTAGAAATTCTGAAACGCTCTCTTGGTAAAGCTTTTGTGAGGATATATGCCAGTTCGTAGTTTGTTTCCCGAAGTTACGGTTCAACCACTCCATTTTCCAATTCCCTCTCGAATGAAATGGTGTCGTATGTCGATGTGCTTAGATCGTGAGTGCTGGACATTGTTGCAGCTTAAAGCAATGGCACTTTTGTTATCACAGTACAGAGGAATCTTATTGAACAGAAAGCCGTAGTCTTTTAGTTGAGATCTCATCCAAAGGATTTGAGCATAGCATCCAGACATTGCAATGTATTCCGCCTCTGTTGTTGAGATGGCCGTGCTTCTTTGCTTCTTTGATGACCAGCTAACCAATCTATCTCAAGAAAACTTAAGCACTTCCGACGTACTTCTTTCTCGGATCCTGACATCCCGAATGGTCCGCATCTAACATAATGGCTTGTTAGTGAACATAGCATTGTCCTTCGGTTACAAAGACCCATGTTAATGGTTCCCTTTAGGTACCGAAAGATACGTTTTATTGCTTCAAGGTGCTTTTTAGTAGGCTTAGCCTGATATCTAGCACACATGCACACATCAAATACAAGGTCTGGTCTACTGGCTGTAAGGTACATTAGAGAGCCAACCATTCCTCTAAATCGAGTTTGGTCAACTCGAATCCCTATGAGATCCTCGTCCAGTTTCAATTGATCCACCAATGGTGTATCGACAAGGGATCAGGAGATCCATTCCATATTTCTTTAGGATTCGAGTGGCTTATTTTGCCTTGGGTTATAAAGTTGTCTCTGGACTTTGAGAATCTTGTGTCCTAAGAAAAATGTCATTTGTCCCATCATTGACATCTGAAATTTGGTCTGTCATTTCTTTGGAAAATATGTGACACGCATTATGATCTTTGTGGCAAAATGATGTATCTAATATATTTTGAACAAGTAGAATATGTTTGACCTGATTTGGTGTGAATAAAGTTGGATCTACGGCCCTTGAAGAAATTGTTGGCCATAGGACTTTGATAGTGTGGTCATACCACGCCCTTTGGTGCCTGCTTTAGCCATAAAGAGCCTTCTTCAGACGAATAAACGTGAGTAGGATTATCTTGGTCTTCAATCCTTACGGCTGACTGACAAAAGACTTCTTTTTGAAGTCACCATTCAGAAAAGAGTTTTGATCATCCATCTGGTAGATGATCATATTCTTGGTTGCAGATGGTAATGAATATTTAATGGCCTCTATACTTGCAACTGGAGGCAAACGATTCTTCAAAATCAATACCGTCCTCATGGCCGTTATCCCTTGCAACTAACCGAGATTTGTTTTTCAGTACATCACATTATCATCAAGCTTCACTTTGTAGATCCACTTGAGAGCGATTAACCACTAATATAGATGGGCGAGATACTATTTCCCTACTTCAAGTTGGATCCAAATTCGTAAATTTCTCTTGCATGGCTTTGAATATCAGCAGTTTTTCTATCTCGGGCCATTTTGAAGTTCTAGGGTTCGACTTTTGGACAGTTCAGTATGGGAAACAGCACACCAATGCATCGGATGCTAACTATTTTTCTGGTAGATACAGGACGTGAGGGATTGCCAACGATAGTTATCAAGGGAGGGTGATCTTTGGTCCATCTTTTGAGATGATTTGTTGGTTGAGTAAACTTTGGTTGGGTTTCAGTAAACTCAAATCCCTGATGTTGACTGCAGAACTGGTTCTCCTGAAACAGGGTTAACTTAGGGATGAATGTCAGCTTGAGGAATTAAGGTGTCTTAGATAGTTGGTCCAGCTGCAACACTTAAGGGATAGACTGGATGATGCACTGTGAAGGTATGACAGTGAATGATGTAGAAGGTGCATTCTTGAGAAATCGTTGTAGCAAACAGATGTATTTGTAGAAACATTGGTGAGTGTTTACTACAGTAGCCGTAGGGACCTTGTTCATTATCTGCTAGATTGATCAAATTATTCATAACATCGGTTGGAATAAAATCTCCAGATCTTTATCTGTTGGTGGAATGTATGTAGTTGCAGGGACAGGCGATGGGGCGAGCCCTGAATTGAGTTGTCCAGGGGTCATCATGATAGGCTCGGGTCCTGAACTGATGCGTACATGAGCCATTCATTTTAGGCTCGGGTCCTGAACTGATGCGTACAAGAGCCATCTCTTCCTCTAAATCGAGTTTTGAACAGCCTGAGTCCAGATACCGAAGGATGATCTGTACCACCTGCATTTGAAAACAATCGAATTTGGAGGGTTTGGAATTTCGGATCCCCAATTTGTGTTGGGGTCCTGTCGGTTAGCTGACATAGTAGTACATGTCACAGGAAGCCTAGTCAAAGGGCACAGTTCTCCTAAGGCAAATTTCTTTCCTGTGGGTCTCCATTGATAACCACAATTAAGTTTTCCTGAGGAGAATTTCTTTCCTGTGGGTCTCCATTGATAACCAACATTAGCAAATAGTTTGCTCGTTGCTTTCCAAACCTGCTTGGTCTTGTTCAAACTGTTATTAGACAGTTTGCCTTTTGGTTTCCAAATCTGCTTCCCTTTATTCAAGACAATTTTAACAGTGGGGGTAGCATTCACAGAGCTCAAAATATTAACAACACACATTTCATGATTTGCAGAATTCAAACATTTGTTACACGTTTTGCACACAGATTCAGAATTCGAATTAATTACAACATGCTTAGAGCTAATGCTAGAATCAACTCGATTCACTTTTGTCCAAACAGACTTATTTGTTCTAGGATGGTCTTCTACTTTCTTGTTATTCACACTCTTAGCTGGCAGGATCCTATTGTGCTTTGTATTGCTTCTAGGCTTTGATCCGCTTGCACGAGTGAAACTGCTTACTCCTGTAGAAGGAATCACCTGGACATTAGACGGTTGAGTTTTCTGGTGCACTCCATGTTTCTGTGTGTTATTAGTAGATGTACTGCATGTATCAGTAAAAGTAACTTGCTTTTTCCTAGTTAAAGGGATAGAAGGAGCCTTGCTATCTCTTTCGGTGAATTCTTTTGGGCAAGTGCCAATAACATATTCTACCAATTCCTGAGAAAGCTTAGTGTATTGACAAGCATAGTTAAGTACATTATCCAGTGGTTTAACTACTCTAGCTTCCTCTACAATCTCCCTAACTGTTTCTACACTCTCCTTAAGATGGTTGATATAGGTTAAATGAGCATTCCTATTGTTCTTAAGGCGAGGAGGGATTGGTTCTACATCTATGGCATACATACCAGGAGCAAGAACTTTTGTTTTGACAGAACTTCTAGCGGCAACTTTCAAATTGCCTTCTAATTGAGCCTTTAGATCCTCAATCTGTGTTAACAAGGAAGATGTCTTTTCATTAGTGGAAGCACGCGTGATCTGAATAGACTCAAACAATTCCTTGTAATGCTGCTTCACCTCTTCTAGTTCTACTCTAACGCATTCATTTTGTTCAATAAGAGCAGTGACATCGTTAGCATTATAAGGCTCACAACTTCTGTCATTCACATTAGAGACTAGAACTTTCAAGTCTCTAATCACGTTGTCCTTTTCTTGAATCTGATGTTCCAGATTCTTGATCTTAAAGAATGAGTTAAAATCAGGAGCTTCCTGTGATGTTTGTGATTTGTTATTATCAAAACTTTCTTGAAGATGTTGATACTTTAATTGCAAATTTAGGTATTCCCTTTCAAGTTTTGAAATATGTTTTGACTCATTATGAACTTTAGACATCTCAGCTTCAAGATCTAGACAACGTGATTTTTCCACATCATACAACAGTTGATTCGACAAACAATTAGCAATCAGATTCTCATTTGCAATGAGAAGGTTTTTCCTTTCAATTTCAGCACATTGCTTGTCCACAGTATTCTGGTCCACTTCGTCATTCATTTGATCAAAAATTTCTTCCATTACTTTAACTTCTTTAAAGAGGGCCGTTTGAACTCCTGCAAAGTGTTCTTTAAGAGTTTTGAAAAATGGAATAACTTCAGTGAGGTAACATCTTTTTGTTTGCTCAAAACCTCTTTCCCCCTCTGTAAGACCTGATGGTGTGATTCTAGTTTTGCAAGTTTTGTCAAATTCCGTAAAAAGTTGTGTGAGTACATAAAGATTAATCTTCACCTGACTTTTAGTTGGAAGAATTCTGGGGACAAGCTTGACAGGAGTATTGGGTGGATACACTGTCAATGCTGAAAGTGGTTTTGGAACTGAGGTCTCAGCCTTTTTCCTGTCATTATTATCTATGGACCAAAATATCTGTTCTGGGGTCAGATTTCTTTGTGGAGCAAAGGTTGCAAGAAGGTTCTCCTTCGAGTAATCTGGGGGGGCAATCCTAACTTTATTTTCCACACATAGAGGGCTTTTCATTTTCTCAAGCATTCTTTTCCTAGTTATCTCAGATATCTCACGAGTATCCTCTGAGTCATGTACAACAGGGCGTGCATGATTGGACATGACTAATACATGACCATTATAGAGGGCTGGTTGAACTTGCTTCGCACGAGTGAGACATAAGGGATTTTTGTAGCCTATCGCTACCTTGTTCTTTTCATCATAAAATGATTTTGGTTTACATATCATGTGAACCGTTTGAACAGACTGATCTTGTTTGTATAATCTATCTTCAACCTTTTCTTTTAGCCTTTTAATGTCTAAAAACTCTTCAAGGAATTTGTCTTCTTTTTGTTTAAAATCCTTTTTCAAAATGATCGCTTCTTCCCTCATTATCTTATGATGGTTAAGGGTGAAACGAAGTTGCAATTGTGCAGAATGAAGTTCCGATTTTAAAGAAGTTTCTTTTCGATTTCGGTCAGAGATGATTATTCTCATTTGTTCATCAATCTTTCGTTCTCTATCAGTTAATTCAAACTTAGCCCGTTGTTCATACACCCCGACCAGTTCCTTATATCTCGCAAGTTCAGAAGTCACTGAGTCATTAACTACTTTATCTGGCTTATTTATTGACATACTTTGGACACCCTGTTCATGCATTTCATCGAGAATTGACATCAATGCATCATTTCGTACAGAAGATACATTACTTTGTATAATATGTTCTTCGTTGTCTTCCACATACTGAATCAAACGGGAATAATATGTACTATAATCGTTTTAGTCCTAGCATCAGTATTTGTCAACAACGTAGTTATGTTGTACATCGGTTCATCTCGTTTTTGTACTTCAGATATCATCATATGATCTACAAAGATATCATGATCTTGTACCTCAAACAGAGTATTCGAGTCATATGATGGCCCGGCTTCATCGTAGATTGGATCTTCAGATGAAAGATTTACCATGAACATGGTCTGTGTGGTGGGTTGCCTCATACTACATCAGAGTCGAAATGCATCGCGATTTGATCAGCTTCAAAGATCATCGTCATCAAAATGGTGTATCCTGTTCTCTGTAGAAACAACAACTGCTCTTCATTCCAGTACCAGTCACCATTCTCATGAGCATTCTATGAGCAGCATATTGTATTTGAAGTAGTCTGTATATGAGGACGCTTTCGGTTGTGGACATTATCGTGCTATCCGTGCACGAGTTGCCTTTGCAGTAGGTAACACATAACGGGTTTAGCTTGACCAGGATTCACATTGCCATCTTGTTTTTGACCTCCAGCATTCCCAGCTTATAACATATTTCTCTTGCATTGTTCTTCTGAAATGGTCTTCCTTGATTATTTCGCAATGTATCTACCTCAAGCAACTCTGAACAAACTACGATTGAACTGTTAGCTTGGTTTCCTTGCGTTTGAGGAAGTTCAGAGTTGATTGTTCGTTTGAGGAATATGTGCTTTGAATGATTGATTGAGGAGGAAAAGTGTGTTGGTTAGGCTTTCAATCAAGTTATCTGTTGAAGTGCTTCCTGTGTCCATTTGACAGTTATCAACAATGGATGGGTTGATTTGAGGATTATGAGACTCAGTGGACTTTTGTGTTGGTTAACTTTGATTTGTTGCCATTAGACACTAGTGCCTCAAGGGAGGTCATCCGTAGGTGAATGAACCTTTCATAATCATTCTGGTTCTCATTTTGCATGTACCTTCAATGTTGCTGCAAGTAGGCATACAATGTTCCAAGTTAGACTCTTTCAAATCTGTTTAGTTTGACTTCAGTATTGAAATTTGATTTATTAACGGTCGGTAACACTTGTTGTTCACAAATTTAGAGTTAAGCTGATTTATGGACATGGTATTCTGATGTTTCTTCATGTACGTTATGAGCTTTGAAACCTACATAGTAAACATGAATGGTCTTCTCCTTTGTTTGACGGAAGCGTTCAATTCATCGTATAGTTGTGATTCCTTGTCATCCTTTGTTAACTCAGGAACCTTCACAGAATCATCTTCTCATCTGTCCAAATGTCTTTTGGCGTCAGCTGTAATGGTTGATGAGGTGTGTAGATGTCTTTAGGTTATACCTTGATAGTATGATATTCCGTTAGCACGAATGTCAGCTCTTATACACCTTTCCTTTTCTTTAGTAGATAAGGTCTGATGTAAAGACTCTTAGGACGGTCTGGAACCTAGTTGAAGTAGCACCCCTCGGTTTCTTCAGCATCTTTAGCAGGAGTTTTGTCAGAAACGATTCCCATTGATATGGACACTTCAGTAATGTTTTCATAATGTTCTTCCATTATCTTTTCCCTGGACATTACAAGACGAATTGCGTTGTGCCAAGATTCAAAGTCTGTTCTGTTCAAAGCATTGGTGGGGTGTATCGCGGAAACCGCATACAATATCTTCTGACATATTAGCCACTTATGTATTGGTTCACTGAAGGCAATTACTTTCACGGGATTTTATAGTCTAGATTTAACCGATAAGAGTTTACCGGGATTTTACAAAATCATAGGAAAAAACCAGTAAATGATAATTGGTTGTGATATTGGGTTTGTTGATTTGTTTGAACATTTGACGCAGAGTTGGAAATATAATAAAATAAATTTACCCTATTACCAAAACTCTAATTTGGTTGTATAAATAAGCTAAAAAGGCTAAGAAGAAAAAATTATTATTTTACTTAATTTTTACCCGCCAAAAAGTGTCGCTAAAAGGTGTCGACGAAATAATTTTTTACCCTTTACCAAAATTTGATTTTGATTGTAAAAATAGTTTAAAAAGATATAGAAAAAGATTACAAATTCATTTATTTTTTTCGCCAAAAAGTGTCTCGCTACTAGGTGGGGTGTCGTCTAGATGTTTCTATCAAACCGCTGCAATATATGTTTCTATCAAACAGCCCCGCTTTGAAATCAACCAAAAACGCTTCTATTGATTGAGCAAAAACACTGCCCTAACAGCGCCTTACTCGCTCGCCATGATATTACTAGGCAAACCGCACGTAGTTTGAAGTAACTCGCTGCCTAGTTTTGTTAAACTGCTGTATCAATAAAATAATCAACTCGCCTGTGAGCAACTCGCTGCCACATAAAACTAAGGCAACTCGCGTGAGCAACCGCTGCCTTTGTCTTAGCCAAAATCACCATGAAGCTAAGCGCTGCCTATAGTCTTTGTCCCTTTTCTTTTGTCAACTCGCCATCAAGAACAATAATATAAATAAAGCAACCTCCACGAAGAATACATAGCTCGATTTAAGCAACAGAAATCCATTTGAGCTTTTAACCACGAAACATAGCTAAAACATGTAACACATGATGAGTGTATGAGATTTACCTTCCAATTTATGGTTTCTTCCTGGCTCAAAGATTATGAAGCAACTCTCCACGAAGATCACCAAAATAATTTCGAACCTTATAAGCTTTGTTTTCGACTGAGGCTTGAGAATCACTTAGTAATAGCAACAATACTTCTTCACTTGCATTTATAGCATGAATTAACACAAGTTTAACCAACAAGTAAGCCCGAATTATCTTTTTGAGCCGTTGAGCTTTCTTCTTAATACAAAATAAGCCATGAAATTTTGATTATTTAACCTCACAAATCATTCACGAATCCAAACTAGGCTCTGATACCAATTGAAGGATCGTTTATTTCATAACATGTGATGTTTCTTTGTGATTGGGTCTAGTTTCTAGAGAGAGTAAACATGAAGAGTGAATATCTAGAAGGGAGAGAAAATGTGTTTTTATGAAAAGATGTAAATGTCTTGCTTGCCTCTTTCCAAAGTTGGAAGTGGCTATATATAGTTTTTACATACACGACAGTTGTAGTACCCCGACGTAAAACCATAAGAACATACAGATTAACTATTAAACTACGAACTATATAAAAATAAATAGACGGGGTGTCCGAGTTTTTACTCATTTATCAACAAACCTATAATATGCAATTATAAGATTTTTTCAAGACCTTAAGGACTTGATTACTACACCTTTTAAAAACCAAAACAAGAACAAAATGATCATCAAAAGCAACTAGAATAGATTAAAGCTCAAAGTGCTATGAATCTGAGCTTATGACCTCAGATTCAAGTAACTACACACAAACTTGATTAAAATTTGATTTAGCTGAACAAACACCTTAAATTCTTGTTTTATAAACTTAAATTTGATGTTTAAATTCAATTTAAAGAACCAAAAGCCTCTTGACAGTACTAACTCAAGTTAGTACTACCTTGAGCCAAACACCCCTTTAAATTGCTTAAACTCATTTTTTAGCTTATAATACTGAGATCTAGGGCTTAAACTTTAATTACCAGATGTTTTTTAGCTTATAAAAGACCTAATGAACAAATTTTGTCAATCAAATAAGCAGAAACAATAAGCCTATAACTAATGCTAATATTTTTTGGATTTCTTAACTGTTCTATATCAAATACTTATGAACTAAGACTTAGACTAACAGTTGAACTAAATAAGCATCACACAACTATAACAAGAAGCATTAAGCTAATTTAAACAATAATAAGTAGACAATAAGCAGTAATAAGCCAGAATGCAAAATTAAGCTATAAAATTGAAATTAGGAACTTACAAAAACCTTTACACAAACAAGGCTTATTTAATTGCTCCAAGAGCTTATCTACAAAGCTCCAGCTTATCTAGGATAAGCTGGTGAGGTCTTGGAAGCCCTTCTAAGTCTGGCTTCCCTTCCAATAAGCTGAGGTATATTTTGGGGGTGGATTTGAGTATTAATAAGCTCAGTTAAGCTTAGAGAGCTTAACTGAGTATTAAACTAGCTTATTAGTGACTAGGTAAGCTTATTAAGCTTATTAGAGTAATATAGAGCTTATTTAAACCATAGTGTAATAAGGTAAAAACATGAAATGAGCATTAACTATATGAAAACTGAGCTTTTATTGATTAAACAACTGAGTACAAGCTTTTAAGAAAGAAATTACATCAAATTAAAAACATTAAGCTAAAAACGATTACAATAAGCTAAAATAACTAATTAAGCTAATTCTACACTAGTTGATATCTCTATGTGTGAGAGGCTCTTTATATAGGCACGAGATGATGCTTCTAGACCTCTAGGACGCTCCCCCACTTTTAGTCTTGGCCCTTTAATTCTGATTGCCCTCCAAGCATTTGATTTAAGCCGTTGATAGTCCTCCACGCATGATTAGCCAATGATTGGCCTTGGGATTGCCAGCGTGGCTCCCAAAGGCGTCATTGCGTGTGTCATAAGCTTCTAGAAAGGTTAATTGTCATTTAAAGAGGGTAATTTGGGTGCAGGGTAATATTAGGGACGAAGGATGAACAGTAAAACTGTTCTTTCCCGCCCTTTTCTTTTCTTTATTTCGTTTTGTTTGACCGAGGATTTAAAAGGGTTGACTTAGGCTTGGTATAAGGTTTGGGCCGGGCTGAAAGGGATTTATGGGACTAATGGGGGTTAGGGTAAGGGCTAACGGTGTATATGAACTTGACTCTGCTAGAAAGAGGTATATGCATCTCCATCATTATGTAATCCTGAAATACAACAGTTAGCAATAAAGCTTGGTGACGAATATCGCTTTGTCATTCGTCAGAGTTCTGTTGCATTAACCTTCGGTTTCGTGAGGACCTTTTTACAGTATAAATAATGTACCTGTGATCAGGTAGATTCATTATAAGAACCTCCTTGACAGGGTTTCCAGCTCAAAGTGTTTGATCCTCCAACGCAGATGCATTAGATTTACTGTACTTGCTAGTATCTCTTTACCGGACACCTCAAAGCAGGCTACCTCACTAATAGTATTGCTACTAATAGAACGGTAAGAGTGAATCAGTGAGTTACTATCTCACCGATTGAAGAGAAAATTTATTTGAAAATCAATCGACGTGTCACTAGTAAAAGTGTTTTTTTGTAACACATCAAGAGTTTTAAGCTTTTATCAAAATTCATCCTCCGTCAGTTCATAATCTGGACCGAATCAATGCCTAGTGTCACAAGTTTGATCCATTTAGGATCTCACAAGTCACCTACCTAGAGCTTGTTTGATGTTGGCTCTAGCAGGATTTCCATCTTCACTGTGAATACTTTCGTATCACTCGGATGTTCTAGCAATACCACAAGGATAATGCGTAGGACTCTTATGATAACCCTTGTTTTCACATTGTGTGAAGAGCAATTAATATGGAATAGTGTCCTAATGAGATTAATTGATGATCTCTTGGCTCTAGACTTAATTGTGCGTTTTGGTTTAGTGATCGGAGGCTGGAGCGGACTGCCACCTTTTCAATATCAACTAACTCAGAGTGAGAAAGTTAATAGATAACGTGTTTAGTCTCCGTGAGAAATGAAACAGAAATCTTTTAAGAGATTCTAAGTGGCTAGGGAGGGTTGTGCATTGCATCACTAGGTCCATGATGTCAGTCTTCAATGTCAGCAATCATCATTGTGATTTTGACAGCAGATGTGTTGACCCGGTTTCTGCCTAAGTGTATGGAGGGCTTCTTTCTTTACACCCTTTATCCTTACATTTCTTTTTCATTCTTCAACCCTTTCAGTGCTTACCGAGACTTCATGACTAGAACCTTGTTGGGTTTGTTCCAGTTCTAGCTCCATCTCAGTCGGCACTATTCCCTTATTCTCACATTTACTCCTTTTGTATGTCATACCTAAGGACTTCTACACTAACTAGTGGATTATCCCTGGGTAGATCCCTCCGGTTCTGGCTGGATCATGGGAACTAATATCTAACCTTACCAACCTTATAACTCCGATAAAAATTAAATACATGGTCGGTCTTTTTGGTACAATTCACCTTGCCATAAAACCACTTGAAAAACTCAATCAGGTACTTGTGATATAAATATCAAAGCTTTTAGTACCTGGATTGTTTTTTAATTTTTAGAAACGCTCCCCCTCAACATGTGCATCGATATTCGAAAGTGTTTAGCACATGTAGGATGGAGTACACACATGAGTCCATAAAATCACATTTGTATACGTTTTCATATTTTAATCACATTTTCTCCCTTATCAAAAATTTCAAACCCTTTGATATTTTGGATATCAAATGATTCAAATATGTTAGAAAACTGGGAGAAAAATGTGCCGATTATGCACAAGCCGATTAGGGAACATATTAATGCTCCCCCTCAAACTATGAGGGTATGTGTGAGTGTCAGGTATAATAATTTTGAAAGATTTTGAGTTTAACGAAAAACTCATGAAAAATTTATACATTGACACTTAACACCTAAAGATACACTACATAAAAATGTGTTCACAAGATTATGTATGAGACAGGACCTGAAAATGTTCAAACCGAAAATGACAAAGTCATTTTATCCATGTCAGCAATCTGTAGTCCGTCTCGATAATCTCCTTTTGGAAGTTGTCTTAGCTTCCCCCCGAACCAGCAATCCTTTATTGAGTAGATTCATAGATTTCTTGCAAGCCGCATTAAGAAGACTTGATGTGCAAAGCCCAAATGTTCGAAGTACACAATTAATTCGAAACCGTAACACCAAAGTCAATTAAGTCCCTGATGAGCGTATTTCTCCTTACAAGATAGTGATGATATAAATTGAAACACCAAGGTTAGCTAAGTCTCGGATGTCACAATTATTCCCTCTAAATAGCCGAAATGATAATACCTAAGTCAACTAAGTCTCGGATGTAAACATTTCTTCCTGCAGGATACTGACTATCTAAAGGTATCATCATACCTATGTGTACGTCTTTATCAAATATTTCTACCTTTTTAATAATAAGCTTAGTGGTTGACCGGTCGAGGAAACATTAATTGAATCAGAAACAATCTTCTCACGCTAGAATAAATCTTCTAACAACACTTTCCCCTTGGTATCTCAAATGATGCATACTAAAAATAACAAGATATCTCTTCCCCCATGTGGAAGAAATAGTGCACTCGAAAGTAACAAGTTAAGACACTGATTTTCTCTACGGTTATGACATTTGTCTTCCCGGAATGGCCTAAAATGAAAGAAGGCTATGGACTCTATCACGTGTACTTGTTGTACGTTCTAGTGTATCTACTCCTTCCCCCTTGCTGGTTTCGATACCTCGGAATCAGCAAAACCTTGTACGCACACATACTTGAGATCGTGTTCGAAGAATTAATAAGCTTAAATCTATTCCATGAGAATCAACTTCAAGGCTTTTAAAACTATGAAAGAATTTCCAAACATTCCTAAGTCTTTTTGCAAACTATGAGGTGTTGGCAATACTAGTCATATGTAGTTTAAAGCCTGAATTCACTAAGTCTTAAATTGCAAATAAGTCCCTTAAATATTTACAAATGTACATAGGATACATGAAGAATTACCACTATTGTTCTTCTTTTGAGATAGTAGATCTCAACCAGACCGTTTCCCACCAAATGGAATTAGATTGTCATTTAAGTCAAAGTAGCACCAAATGGCATGTTCATGTAGTTTACTTCTTATCAAAATCGGTCGAGAAGGATCTCCAATAACATTCTCCAATGGGTGATTCTTTGTCAACTTAGTGAGAGTATCAAACGATTGGTTAAGATAATGCAAATTTGATGGAAAAAGTTGTTTCTTCAGAACTCAGGTCTGAAGGAAGATTATGAAGGAGGGGTACATTATCAAATTATGCATTTTGATGTCCATGAATTTGTTCTTCAACACCTTGATGAGTGACTTGAAATTGAATTTCCTGATTTATTGGTGTAGTACTAGCAGATGGTACATCTTGATCAATGGTAGTTGACAAAGGTGAACCGGCTGGATCAACATGTCTTGGAGCAGCAACAGCTACCGGATCTGGAGAGACAACACATGGTGGAGGATTGAAGTACTCATCAAACAATGGTTGAAACAAGATCTTATAGTCTCTCTTGGATGGTGGAACATAAGTTGTTGGAGAAACTGAGTTTTGCACGAGTCCTGAACTGATGTATCCAGGAGTCATTTTGACCATTTCATACACATTGAGAGACCAAGTTCAATTGTATTGATCACATTTGATTCACTATTCCCCCCCTTCAAAAATTGCATATGTGATTGCCATTTTTGATTGATCTAGTGAATTAAAATACAAGCTAATGTACGTCGATCCACTTAATGATTGAACGAGCATGGGAAAAAAATGAAGAATGTTGATGAGAATGGTCGAAAACAAGAAGATTTCTCTTCTTTTGAAGATAAAGCGCACTGAAGCGTACACCTTTCTTTTCTTTTAGGAGTAGGGCCTGAAGTGTTGTCAGCAGACGTCATCTATCGTTGAAGAGCGAGGACTAAACTGATGTGAATAGAGGTCATCTATCGTTGAAGAGCGAGGCCTGAACTGATGTGAACAGACGTCATCTATCGTTGAAGAGCGAGGCCTGAACTGATGTGAACAGACGTCATCTATCGTTGAAGAGCGAGGTCTGAACTGATGTGAACAGACGTCATTTATCGTTGAAGAGCGAGGCCTGAACTGATGTGAACAGACGTCATTGTTAATGTGCATCAGATTAGAATCCCTTTAACCCTTGGCTTATGAGATATCAGTCTTTTCGGCAACCAAACTCCGAGTATTTCCTTTATAGGATTAAAAGACGTACTTGCACTTAAGTTAAGAGTACATGCACTGACATTAAGAGTTTGATTGCATTCATATGGGTTAGTAATATCATCATTTGAACCATTTGGAGGCTCACTGTCAACTTTGCTCGTGCAAGAATCGAATAACTTTCTTGTAGGAATCCACCTAAGACCAGCAAGCTTGAAAATTCTACCCGTCGGTATCAACCTAAGACAAGATCTAGGAATGTTTGGTTTCTCATGCACATCGGAAGACTTGTTGAGAGAAAACCTTTGTCCTATAGCAATCTGCCTACTAGGTTTCTGAGTATGACACTTTGGTTCTACGGGTTTGTTGTTGTTTCTAGTCTTAGGGGATTGAACCTTAACATGAGAATTCACCTATTTCATGAATTTTGTTATACAATTATCATGATTTGCATTAAAGACACATTTATGACACGTTGAGCAAACAAAGTGTTTGGAGTCAGAAAAAGAACTAGAATTCCTAGTGTGAACTACCTTAGCGACACACCCATTTAACATACACAAACTACTCTAATACAGGCAACCACCTAAATATTTGATTGTTGCTCCTATATTGGATATGCGACAATTAATAGTGTTTTGTAGACTAGAAGTAAGCATTCACAACATTTTTTGAAATCCTATTTCTTTCTGTGTCTTTTTCCTAGCTTCCCACTAGATAGTGAATATGATCCATATCATTTAAACCATACTTTCTTCTTACTATTTCCTAATGAGTCAGAGCAATCACGTGATGAGGTTTATGCAAGCACATATTCGCGAAACGTTTGGCCAATCATGAGAGTGACTGGTTTTGACAAAAAGTTATTCACATCAACTTTGGGAGCAAACGTGGTTTTGAAAGTTAGTCTTTCTGGATTCAAACGCATCGGTTGTCTAAACAACTGATTGGTTTCTGGGTGTTGTAAAACCGGTTTCCACCAAGATGATGTTTTGCAAACTAGTATCCACGCTATTTTCCTTTTAACATTCTTAATTTTTTTTCACTGCAACTTTTCGTAATAAACCTTTTCCTGAATCACTTTAAATCAGCATTATCAACAGTCTTACTATATAATTGAGCAATCATTGAGTCAATAATGATCTTTCGTCTGAATTGAATATTATGTTCTTAATTATTTCGAGCTTTTATAAATACATTAAAGTACTTTGTAAATCCTGTTTTAAATCTTAAATTCCTTGTTAAACTTCTCATTCCTCGCAATAATTTAGCCGACACTACTTCTATTTCAATGTTTATTGTTTCCAAAACATCAATTTAATGTTTAACCTTGGCTTCATGACTTGCTTCCTTCACACTTTTAATTTGATTCTTCAAGTTGCAAATTAGTGTGGTTTTGGCCTGTAGCTGAGCTTTCAAATCATTTATCTCAAAAAATTCACAAAACTCAGGAGCATCCTGGTTTTTACATGGTTTGTTACTTTGAAAACTTTCTTCCTTTTGTTGCATTGAAATTTCAAGTGAAATACAATGTTTTTCAAGTTGTAAAAATTCTGTTTGAAAGTTCATTATAAACTTCTTTTTCAACCATATCATTCATTTTGAGAAACTCAGCCTTAAGCAAAGGAATTTTTGCTTGATATTGTTCAACATCCTGGTCAATCTCTCCTCCCCTATGACACATATTTGTTGCATCAGGAGTGGTATTGATATCAACCTTTTCCAACAGATATATGTCATAACTTGGTTCAGATTTATCAGTATGCCATTGTTCATTAGCAAGGACATTTTGTTGAGCAGTCAAATGTACCTCAACAGATGGCACTTGGTCATTGACTGGTCTAATATCTGCATCCACAACATGTGTGATATAATTCCCTGAATTGCTACTTGTCTCCTGCTTGTATGAGTTTGTCCCCTTACATCTTTAACATAACAACCCAACATCTAATTTGCATTAACGGTCCCCAGGACGCTCAAATTAGCCTCCAATGTTGTACTCTCAGTGACCAAACTCTCATGCTGTTGTAACTGAGTTCATTCACATTTGTTGAGTGCATTGTTGTTTTCATACACTATCCAAACTGCCTTTCGAGAACACCAACCTGTCATCCACTGCTTGATGAACCGGATCTAACATCTGTGAACTGTATGTACATTAATCTACCATATGTAATTACAGCTCTATGAATGACCGCTTCAAGTGTATCCAGGGTCTCGAGTAAATCACGTCTGTAAGTATTAGGTTCGCAAGCGGTTTTCTTTAAAAGTCTTGTTGCCAACATTGATTCAATGATCCTATTGAGATTTACCCCTTTTAGGCAAAAAATTCCTTTAAACGTGTTCGGAGTGCTTCAAGACAACCCTTGGATTAACCACTCAAGAAGATTCTCTCTTTTAAGTGTATGCCTAACTGATCCATATTATGGAACATCTTCAATCTGAAAGTCTGATGCTCTTTAACCGAAGAATGTGCGAAATGCAGGTTTAAATGCATCAACTGCCATGCAACTTTCCTTTGCTTTGTCTTGCATTTGTTGCAACTGATGCAACTTTCTCTCTCTCTCTCTCTCTCTCTCTCTCTCTCTCTCTCTCTCTCTCTCTCTCTCTCTCTCTCTCTCTCTCTCTCTCTTATGAATTAGAATTCAAAGATTCCATTGAAATTCAATGTGTGAAATGAAATTAAGGATGTTAAGTAGATTAAGTGATGTTGTTGTGGTTATCAGAAAGAAATTATACTTCACGGGATTTTACAAATCTGTGATTTAAACCGAGAAAAGAATAAACTTTTACGGGATTTTACAAAATCAAGAAGAAACCGTGAAATGATAATTGTTATGGATTGTTTTTGATGAAATCGTTGTTGTAAATGAAGTACTTGAGCTTTTGGTTAACGATTGATGAGTTAAAAGGACTAACGGTTACCACACTTTCAACTTAAAATGATTAACGGTTGATTAAAAACACAATCAAGGACTAACGGTGCAATGGAAATCCAAGTAGAGTGCTTAACGGTTGTTAATTAAAGTTGCAGGGACTAACGGTGCAATAACGGTTCACTTTAGAGGGCTAACGGGCTGTTTTATAAGTACTAAGGACTAACGGTGAAAAAACAGTTCAGCTTTGAGGGTTAATAGACAAACAAAGGACGAAAGGAGAAAGGGTCATGAAGTCCAGGGACCAATCTTGCAAAAGGTGATTTTAGTTTAATAAAAACATACACTTCCCTCGTATTTCCTTTTCTTCTTCGTTTGAATTTGTTAAATATGGAACGATTCTATTTTTCTTCTCGCGGAATGCTACGGTTGTCGTCGGTGAAAACCGAATATACCACGTTGATCGAAACGAGTTCACGATCGCAACGGTATAGGTAAGAAGTCCCGCGAACAACCGAAGTCAAAACCCGAAAAACCCAAAACTAGCCAAACCTTGATCTTTCAACCTTAAACTTGTTATAGGTCTTATTCTTAATACTTGTTTTGAAGATTTAATGAATATTGGAGAGTTTCGATTAGTTTAGACCATGTAAAAATCTTCAAATTTCCCTGTTAACTCGTTAATACAACTTGCTACAATCATCTGTTAACTCGCTAGGTTGAGAAAAATTTGGGCAGCATAACGTTTAGATTTACTATGAGAAAGGGTCTTCAATGATCAAAACGCAACACCAAAATGCAACCAATCTTTCCATTCATCAAGTCGCTAGTTTAGCAATCTTGCTACAACATAGAATGGCAAAACGCAAGCCTTTTTAGGACCACACGACAAGTCGTAACCTGGTGGGTTTTGTCTCTTTGCAATACAAACAAAACGTCCTTGTCCTTGTAGCTGTTAAATCATGTGAGTCTTATAGGACCACATAAGAAATAAGCAAACCCAAAGAAAAATTAGCAAATAAGCCAACCAAGAAGCTCTTAAATAAGCTGTTATAAGTCCTAATAAGCTACGTTTTTGTGAGGTTTTAAATAAGCTCAGACAAGCTCAAACAGCCGAACCAATAAAGAAAGAAAGACAAACTAAAAGCAATGAAATAGAAACTATGTCATGTGTTGTTTGAATAAATGAAACAAAAATACACTGTGTCTTTGAATAAGAGACCAACGAAAGCCACACAACTTAGATAACTTTAAGTTAGATTTACCAAGAAAGTGTTAAGAGATTAAAGAAACCACTAATTAACCAGTCGTATTTTCTTCAAACCTGTTACTAAACCCAAAGAACAAATTGAAATATGAGTGAATGAGGTAAAGAATAAAGAAAGATTTGAAAAAAAACAGTTAGCGGGTAGAAGGTTTAAAGTAGAATCTTGTACACGAATTATAAGAAATAAGAAAAAAGGATGGAAGATTTTTTTTTTAAATGAAAAACAAAACAAAAAAAAACTTAGACCGTGACGTACAAAATGATAATCCCAAAATAAGCTATACGATAAGCTTAAATAACCAAACCATAAATAAGATACGCAAATGATACATAAAAAAAACTAGAACAAAACAGATTTGAAAGCTAAGTAGACAACAAAAAAATAAGATTTTAATCTTCACTTTAAAACATAAGATGTGATGAACAAAAAACAAGTACTATAGAGATAATCAACTTTTAAATTGAAAACTATAAGCCGTGATTTGATAAACTCAAAATAAGATTCAGCCCATACTTTTTGATATGTCAATAGCCCAAATAAAAGTGACTTATCACAACTAGTCTTTATGTGACGAGAGTGAAAAAAAAATAAAAAATAACAAAAAATAAGCCGATTCCAGATAAGCTATATAAGCTGTCCGAATAAGCAATATGACAAATCACAACTTGTCACTCAACCCACCCCATGGCTCTGATACCAATTGTTGGTTCCTATAATTTCACACAAACATGAACTAGAGAGAGAAAGTTAGAGAGAGAGATGGTTGAGAGAAAACTAGACAAAAACACACTAAATTATGTGTGTAAAATGATTCAACTAACACCCTCTCCATGTGTGAAGAGGGTTTATATAGTTACAAGGGTGTGGGCTAACCGGGCTTTCCTTAGGATTTTTATAAGCCGGGCCGGTTAGCTTCCTAACTATTACATAAATTTGTCTAACTATTACAAATGCTCGTGAGATCGATAATGATCGTCACTTCACTGAAAACTGAATTCCTAACAATTTCCCGTTGTGAGGTCAAGTTTTCTTTTTGACGAAATACTTGCCTTTAAATTAAAGACCGGGTTGCTATCGGAAATAATAGCAAGCCATATGACACGTTTTGAAAACAATTTGAACTTCTGCTCGAACTTCATTTACAGCCTCGTATCATTTTTGAATGACATTTCTAAGGCCGTAAATGTTATCAATTTTCAGAAGACATGTCATGAACACCATATTTTTATATTTTCTAATTTTTAATTTTGTATTTTCTTTTTTTAAAATTTATATAAAATGAAAAATCTTTTTAGGTTTTTCTGATTTTCTTATATACATATGATACATAGGATATGTGAAGAGTTTACCACCATTACTCTTCCTCTTCGTCTGCCAGCTTTTGCAAAGTCCCAGGAGACAAACTTCTCATACCAAGCTTGTTGATGAGAAAGTCAAGTCGTTCTCGTGCTAAAGGCTTAGTGAAAATGTCTGCCAACTGATACTCTGTTCTGACAAAATACAGCTCAACCACCCCGTTCTCCACTTGCTCCTTGATAAAGTGATGTCTGATGTCTATATGCTTGGATCGGGAGTGTTGGACGTTGTTGCAACATAAAGCAATGGCACTTTTATTATCGCAGTACAAAGGTATCTTGTTGAACATAAGGCCATAGTCAGTCAATTGTGATCGCATCCAAAGTATTTGAGCACAACATCCTGACAAGGCAATGTATTCAGCTTCTATACTGGATATGGCGGTGCTCTTCTATTTCTTTGATGACCAGCTCACCAATCTATCACCTAATAGTTGCATACTTCCAGACGTACTTTTTTTGGTATCTTGGCAACCCGCATGGTCAGCATCTGCAAAAGCTGTTAGAGCAATGCAAGAATCCTTCGAATACCATAGGCCTATATTTATGGTTCCTCTTAGGTATCGAAAGATTCGCTTAACCGCATGTAAGTGCTTTTCGGTAGGCTTTGCCTGATACCAGGCACACATGCATACAACAAATATAAGGTCTGGTCTACTGGATGTGAGATACATAAGGGTGCTAATCATTCCACGATAACGTGTAGGATCAACGGCTTTCCCTTGTGGATCTTCATCCAGTTTAAGAGATTCGAGAGCATATTTGGATTGATTTAAAAAGATGCCTCTGGGACTCTGAGAAATCTGTAGTCCTAAGAAAAATGATAGTTTGCCCATCATCGACATCTTGAATTTTGAACACATGATTTTAGAAAATGATTCACAAAGATCAGGTTTAGTGGAGGCAAAAATAATATCATCGACATAAATTTGTACCAGTAATATGTCTTTGCCTTCTCTTCTGACGAACAATGTTGGATCGACGGTTCCTTTGGTGAACTTCTGGGAGAGTAGAAATGATTAGAGCAAATCATACCAAGCCTGTGGAGCTTGTTTCAACCCGTAAAGAGCTTTCTTAAGCTTGTACACATGGTTGGGATTCTCTGGATCTACAAACCCGTCCAGTTGACTAACATAGAACTCCTCACGTAGTATGCCATTCAAAAACGCGGTCTTCACATCTATTTGGTAGACGACCATGTTCATATGAGCAACGAATGCAATAAAGATACGAATGGCCTCAAGTCGAGCAACTGGAGCAAAAGATTCCTCAAAGTCTATACCTTCTTCCTGATGATATCCCCTCGCTACCAAACGAGCCTTATTTTTCAACACACCTTCCAGTTCGTCTAACTTCACCTTGTATATCCATTTCAAGGTAATAATCATGACACGATCCGGACGAGGTACCAGCTCCCAAACTTCAAGACATTCAAACTCGTTGAGTTCTTCTTGCATGGCTTCAATCCAACAGGATTCCGTCAATGATTCTTTATAACTCTTGGGTTCAACGAAAGAAAAGAAAGCATCAAAATAGCAAAATAGGGCTTCATCTTGTAGTTGATGTCGAGTGGATACCGGTCTAGAAGGATCACCAATCACATTATCAATCAGGTAATCTTTGGTCCATTTGTTGATATGTTCGGGTGGTTGATTGATTGAGTGCACATTGTTTGGAATAACAACCTGAGTAGAGGATTCTTCAGAACTAGGTTCTAGAATTGGAAAATCAACATAGGGATTATTATCCATGTGTGCAACTTTAATATCATGGTCAGCTTCTTCAACACCGAGAGAAATTATTGGAGATGGTATTTCTTGATTTGTTTGTGAGGTACTTGTTGATGGTGCATCTTGATCAATTGTAGTTAAGGAATGTGTACTAGTTGAAACAGCAGGTTCTGAAGCAATGACTGCAGGAACTTTAAGATCAACACATGGTAGAGGATTAAGGTACTCATCAAACATCAGCTGAAACAATATTTCCTAGTCGTTCTTTGTTGGTGGGACATACGGAGTTGAAGAAGGAATGTTTTGCACGAGTCCTGAACTGATTGTTCCAGGAGTCAAAAAATTAAGCTCGGGTCTTGAATTGAATTGTTCAGAAGCCTTAGCTGTCAACTCATCAAAATCAACATGAATAGTTTCAATTATCATTCGGATCCTTTTGTTGTAGATTCGGAATGCTTTCTTTGCGGGAGCGTAACCAACAACAATTCCTATATCAACTTTAGGTTTTAACTTACCAAGATCTTCACCGTCAGTAGTGGGATAGCAGAGAGCACCAAAGACATGAAGATAGGATAAGTCAGGTTTTCTATCATGGAGAAGTTCATACGGTGTTTGTTGTTACGTTTTCGGATTAATGATCGGTTTTAAGTATAGCAAGCTGTCGCGACTGTTTCTGCCCAAAGAAATAACGGAGCCTTTGAAAAGATCAACATGGTGCGGGAAGCCTCTACTAAAGTACGGTTCTGTCTTTCAACGACGCCATTCTGTTGTAGAGTGCGAGCAATGGATGTTTGATGTGAGATTCTGACTTCTTCATAGTAAGCTTTCAGTGTCTGATTGACAAATTCAGTGCCATTATCAATCCTGATGTTACGAACGGTTGCATTCAGACGAACTTGAATCATTTTGAGGAATTTAATCACGTGTCTTTCAACGACGCCATTTGTTCTGTTAGCTGTTCTGCTTCGCGACTAATTAAGGTGCGAGAGACAATAGTTCCTATATGTTTGATGTGAGCATTCTGAAATTATTCATAGTAAGCTTTTCAGTGTATGATTTGATCTAATTCCAGTGCCATATCAATCCTGTGTTACGATACGGTTGCATTCTGACGAACTTGCAATCCAATTTTGTGGATTTTAATCACGACACTCTGGATCTTTATCCTTTGTCGTCGTTTTTTAAAAAAATTAGTGTTTTTCCCATGGCTAATCGAGAATATATTTATTATTCATTTATGATATAGAGTTATATTTTTCTCCCATTGATACTGTTGGGGAATAAAAAATGCTAAGGGATTCTAATGTTAGTTGAATGGTTCCATTGTTAGACCCTGGGAAGAAATTCACCACTGTTAGTATATTTCCACACTGCAAGGTTTCCATGCTCTGAAAGAATTTCCACTGCAGCTGAAGATAAGATCATTACACTCCATTTATGTCATAAATAAGCGTTATTCGTTTATATATAGGTACTGTTCTTTGACTATCCTTGTGACTTAGCGTGATCTAGTTTTTCCTTTAGCGTTCTTATCAGTTAAATGACCTTTGTCTTATAAAAGGAGTTTTCTTAGTATAGAAAAAAGATTACATCACTTGACATAGATCTCCATAGACTTTCTCATTGCTTTAAGGGTTTTGTAAACACTAGTACTTTTGAGTACCTAGTATTATTCAACATTAATATTAAGGCTTGTTGGTTTATTGCACTGTTCCATGCCTATTACCATTGTTATTTTCTTAATACACTAAAGGTTCAGATTTCAACAGAAGCCTTTGGTGAAACACTTCAACAAAGATTTCTCCATTATTATCTTTTGTGGATTATCCATGGTAATAATGTTACCTGTATAACCTAAGGTTAGTAGATTCTAGAGTTTTGGTGACTCATCAAGTGTATCCTCCACAAGATTTGTTGATATGAGAGAGACTTTGATCTAAGAAGAATAAACTCATTCCAAACTTCCTTATTTCACAAACAGATATGGATATCCCTATGTTACATTCCACTCCCAATTCCAACAAAAATTTCCAATCCTTGACACTGGTTTATTTGATAATGGAAGTTTAGAATACAACAGTACTACGCATGAAAAAATATGACTTACTGGGGAAGTCATAGAGTATTGGTGACTCATAATAGAGTCATGCACAAGATAAAAAGTATATATGGTGTGAAGCTACCTCATCATCAAGGAGCAATGGAAGAAGGACCTGTGGTTGTAAACAGTATGGAAGACATGCAAAAAAGAGAAGAAAATGATGTTTAAGGCAAGAAAACTACTTTGATGCTGGCTCTCTCTCATGATGAATACATCAGTTGAGATCAGACAAGTATGAATTATATAATTATCAATCTAACCAAGGATAGTATGGGAAGCATTACTTAAGGACCTTTGGTGGAACTGAAAGCCACCAAAAAGGACAAAGTAGAATCTATTTAATATGCAACATTACTGGGAAACTTCAACGTGAGGATTAGAGAATATAGAGCAAAACTTTTAATAGATTGCAGGCTATTGTGAGTCATCTTGTAGTTTTCTTAGGATGTTTCCACAGTTTAAACCAAAGAAAAGATCTAAACCAGAAGTTTTTGACAAGCCTTGTCACTAGAAATGTGATTTATGCATACTATTGTTTGGAGAGAAACAGAAATGAACTAGACACAATGTGTCTGGATGATACTTGTAATAATATATCTAGGTCTATAATCAGAGGTCCAGAGAATAATTGGGGAGGATCAAGTTATCAAAATTAAGGCCTTTTCATTTCTTTATCCAAAAGACACAACTAGTGCGAAAAAGTGTGACAGTCTACCACTGGCTCTTAAAGTTTTTTCCATATGCTAGTGGTTAAGTACCACTGCTAGCATCTGAAGTTGCCACTGTTCCTTTCAAGCCATGATTTACTATTGTGCATACTTAGCTACTCAGTAAAAGTGGTTCTCTATCTTATTATGAGGACATTTACGCAGATACGATCGTTTGATGACATTGAACGAGATGGAACATCATAATGGAATATGGTTTGCTTAAGTACTGAGGAGTGATGATAGTGAGTTCTGGAAGGGGAAGGACAGGTAACGAAGATATCACATTCAAGGGTTCTGTGTAGCTGGGTTTGATAAATTTCTAAAGTGGATTGCTTCAATTGCACAACATCAAAAAATTGGGGCACATTTTTTTTTTTCGTTTTTTTCCTAGAGAGTTATTCATTAGTGCTTCATTATACTCCCTGCGTCCCTTCATACTCAGTAGCACCTATGAGTCATGACAATGTATGAAAAGAAAGTGTTCGGTGTAGCAGAACTGTGAGAGCTACTAAAGAAGGAGCAGTCCACCCCCACCCCCCCCCCCTACCCCCCCCCCCCCCCCCCCAACAAGGTGGGTGAGATGTTGTAGGAGCACTAGCCAATGGCAATATGGGATTTGGCCATTGATTGGGCATTGGATGGGGAATGCGAGAAGCTTTAGGTGCTGAAGGTAAAAATGAAAGCTTTTAGAGAGTAATCAAGCACTGATAGCAAGAAGAGGTTTGTTCCAACAGAACTTTGCTTTGATGGCACCTTAATGTCTAGTTAGATGCTCGACAATGAGGTTATTATGATTGATCATATTATTTAAATTCTTGTAGGAGAACACAGGAAAACTCACTAATAAATTGTAGTTTGCGGTGTGTTGAATCTTTGTGATTGTGGTTATCCGGATGTGTGTTTGTTTTACAAGATGGCTGATCAATCTGGGTGGATGCGTGGTTGGGGTGGCATAATAGTAGTGAGGTGCAGACGGAGATTATGTGTGGGGGGGGGTTTTATTTGTTTGCGGTGGGGGGGAGGGGGTATTTGGGGAGGGGTTGTAGCGGGTGGTTTGAGATGGTCGGTTTTGGGGGGTATAATTCTAATATGTTTTATTTTTTTAATTTATTTTTAGATTTTTTTTTTTTTTTTTTGCAAAAAATATTTTTTTTTTTTTTTTTTTATTTTTTATTTTTAATTCTTCACTTTTCTTAAAAAAAACAAACTAATATTTAAAAACTCAGAATTCTATATTCTGTGAAAAGAAATAAGAGTCTTTAGAAAGATTTAGAAATTAAGGATTATAAAATTGGGAATCTTACAACTGAGCTTGGAAGAGAAGTCAAGAGAGGAGAGAGTTAGGCCATTGACTTCTCAAGTCTAGAAAAGTTCTGTTTTAAATCATCTAAAGACTTGATCAATGTTAGAATGTAAAAAATTAGGTAAGGACAAGATGGGAGGATTATAAATTTGAGAATCTTACAAATGAGCTTGAAGAAGTCAAGAAAGAGAGAGATGGCATTGATTCTAAGTTAGAAAAGTTTATAAACTCATCTAAAGACTTAGATCAAATGTTAGAAAGTCAAAAATCAGGTAAGGACAAGAAGGGTGTGGGATTTGATGAATATAGAGATGTCTTACCCCCTCCTGCACAAGTCTATTCATCTCCCATGCCAGATTTGTCTTGGATAGGTTTACCTGAATTTGCTGATAACACTGTCACTGACTATACTAGGCCCACACCTAGTGTAGATGTAACAAGTGATTGAAGAAGTTCCTGAAAGCAGTGGAATCTCTTTTCCCACTGCTAGTTCAAAAGAGTCATCTAAGCTCACTTCAACCCTAACAGTGGAAACTGTTATTCCCACTGTTAGTATACATGTTCCCACTGCTAGTGAAAATATCTTCACTATTGATCCATCTGAGCCTACTTCAACACCAACAGTGGAAACTACAGTTCCCACTGTTAGTACACCTGTTCCAACTATTATCAAATCTAGGGGAGGATTGAGATACTCACAGCCACCATCTATATCCAATGATGTTTCATCTGAGAACAGAGTGGAAGATTTCTTTGGAGATTTAACACATGCAACTAGACTGAATGAAGTAGAAGCTGATCTAAGCAATATGAAGACTACAATTCAAGTTAGTCCAACCCCCACTCTCAGGATCCATAAAGATCATCCAAAGAATCAGATAATTGGTCCTGTTGATACTCCAGTTTTAACTAGACACAAGTCTAAGAATGTTGATGAACAAAGCTTTCTAGCCATAATTCATCAAAAGACTGATCCTGATCTCCTACAGTTATGTCTATTTTTAGCCTTTCTATCTCAAGAAGAACCCAAAACGATCTCTGAATCTCTCAAAGATTCAAGCTGGGTAGAAGCTATGCAAGAGGAGCTCCTACAGTTTCAGATTCAGAATGTTTAGGTTTTGGTTGACTGTCCATAAGGGGTGAGACCTATTGGGACAAAATGGGTTCTTAAAAACAAGAAAGATGAAAGGGGAATAGTCATTAGAAACAAGGCCAGACTGGTGGCTCAAGGACATACTCAGGAAGAGGGTATTGATTATCAAGAAGTCTTTACACCAGTTGCAAGGATTGAGGCTATTAGATTATTTTTAGCCTATGCTTCCTATATGGGTTTTACAGTATATCAAATGGATGTTAAAAGTGCATTCCTATATGGCACTATTGATGAAGAAGTGTATGTGATGCAGCCTCCTGGTTTTCAAGATCCTCAGTTTCCACACAAAGTCTATAAGGTGGTCAAGGCTATGTATGGACTTCACCAAGCACCTAGAGCCTGGTATGGTACTCTGTCCAAGTATTTGTTGGATAATGGCTTTCAAAGAGGTACTATAGATCAGACTTTGTTTATCAGGAAGCACAAAGGAGAGTTTTTGCTAGTACAAGTGTATGTGGATGACATTATATTTGGGTCATCCAATCCAAAGCTGTGCAGAGAATTTGAGGCTCTCATGCATGACAAATTCAAAATGAGTGCTATGGGTGAACTCAGTTTCTTCCTAGGTCTGCAAGTGTTACAAAAGAAAGATGGCATATTCCTCTCTCAAGATAAGTATGTTGGTGATATTCTGAAAAAGTTTGGGTTCTCAGACCTCAGGTCAGCAAACACTCCCATGGATAGAGAGAATCCTTGGGGAAAAGATGGAACTGGTAAAGATGTGGATCTTCATTTGTATAGATCCATGATTGGATCTTTAATGTATCTCACTGCATCAAGACCAGATATTATGTTTGTTGTATGTACATGTGCTAGACATCAAGTGACACCCAAAGAATGCCATCTTCATGCAGTTAAGAGAATCTTTAGGTACCTAAAAGGACATCCTAAGTTAGGACTTTGGTATCCTAAAGAGTCTCCCTTTGACTTAGTGGCATATTCAGACAGTGATTATGGTGGTGCTAGTCAAGATAGGAAGTCCACCACTGGAGGATGTCAGTTTTTGGGAAGAAGGTTAATCTCTTGGCAATGTAAGAAGCAGACCATTGTGGCCACTTCCACAACTGAGGCAGAGTATGTTGCAGCTGCAAGTGGATGTGGGCAAGTTCTTTGGATACAAAATCAGCTTCTAGACTATGGGTACAATTTCATGAACACTAAGATATATATTGATAATAACAGTGCAATTTGTATAGTCAAAAATCCTGTCTTTCACTCTAGAACAAAACATATTGAGATAAGACATCATTTTATAAGAGACTGCTTTGAAAAGAAACTAATATATGTGGATCATATTCATACAGATGATAATGTAGCAGACCTTTTAACAAAAGCCTTTGATGTGGGGAGATTCCAGTACTTAGTTGTAAGTATTGGAATGCTTGACCCCTAATATGTCTATCTCATGATTTTTGTAAAGTTTTGTATAGGATTTGCACTGCTATTAGATCAATAAGTGTTTATACTGCTAAAGTAAAATGCAACTGTTAGTCATTTTTCCACTATTAGGTTTTCCACTGTCAGTGTAAATGTTCCCACTGTTGGGTTACATTTCCACTGTTAGTGTTTTTCTTGGTTTTGGACTAACAATTGCAGAATGAGCAAGTCATGAAAAGATCCCTATGCTAGGATTTCTATGAGAATTATGGGGTTCATACTTTGATACTGGAAGATGGTACTGAGATTCATATGCTTGTAGAGAGGAAGTATCCACTCACAAAAGAAACACTTGAGAAGATGATGTCTTTGAAGTTGGTAGCTGAGTCTGCAAGTGATGGTGCTTATAATCTGCTTAGATCCATTCAAAAGCAGATTGATGAATCTGGAAGCTATGATGGAAGTGAGAAGGATCTTTAAGTGTTGGTTTTATAACCACACAACAAATGGTCATCAGTTCACCATGTCTAACAGACATCAAGAACTGGCTAGTCCAGAGCAAACGGCTTCTGGTAAAGACTTCTCAAATCCGTTAATGGCTGATAGTTTGCCAAAAACTATATGGTTCTCAACTCACCATGCTTCACAGTAAAGAGTTGGCTAGTCCAAAGCAAACGGCTCTTGGTAAAGACTTCTCAAATCCGTTGATGGTTGATAGTTTGCCCAAAACTATATGGTTATCAATGCACCATGTTATTGCAATGAAGCATTGGCTATTCCAGAGCAAACGGCTACTGGTAAAGAAACATCAAATCCGTTTATGGCTGGTAGTTTGCCAAAAACTACTAGGCCAACTTAGTTGGTGTTGTTGTGTTGTTGTGTTGCTGAGTTGCTGAGTTGTTGTGATGCTGTAAAGATGACAAAGACTGGAAGCTAATGAATGTTAAATATTACAAAGTCATAAAAGAGTTCAAGTTCATCAAAGAGCAGATTAAAGAATAGCTATGTGTTTGGATACATCCTCCAAGTGATCAAGAAGCTTAAACTGAAGAAACATGAAGGTTAACAAGTGAACATCATGTTTAGGGGAGGATTGTTGGGAATTATGTTTTCCTGACTTAGTACTGTTTGTGTTAGTTAGTTAGTACTGCCAGTACATCTGTTAGTACTGGTAGTAGAGTTAGTACTGTTAGTAGTAAGTTGGTACTGCTAGCATATATTAGTTAGTACTGTTAGGAGATATGCATGAGTTATAATAGGAATAGATATGCATTATCTCTTCACACGGTTTGTAAGCCCATTAGGGTTTCCTTGGTATATAAAAGGAACCCTACGGTACTAGTTAAAAAACAAGTTTTCACAAATATTCATAGTTAGTATTCTGTAACCTAGCAGATTAATAGTAATCAAAGTTCTATTTTATTCATTGTTCTTCTTAGCAGTATAAGTTAGTTTCCGCATAACTTATATTGTTCATAGTCATTGTTTCTCTTGTAGTTAGTTTGGATCTATCCAGATTGGCTACCACCCTTAACAGTCTAGAAAGCTTCAAATACTGACTCCTCTAGTGATGACATTCTTAGGAAATATGACAACTCTCTTCCACTCACTGAAAGCCGATGGGTTTAGTATCTCAGGAAGATGTCAAAGGCACTATTTACCAGGATCTCTAAGGACAACTGGGAAAAGCATGAAGAGGCTGCGGTTAATTATGATGATCTCAAAGCATCCATTAATGACTACTATGATGAAAACATTGCTCATCAAGATTAGACTGACAAGTTAGTAGAAGCCTCCATGAGTTCTCTTGACAAAATCAGCAATACTATCAGTGATCTCTACAAAGGCCTTAATATCGTCACTGAGCTTCTCAAAGAATTAAAAAATATTGTCAAGGATGACTCTGTCATCAACATGAAAATCACTGAAGCCACTGAGTCATTCACCAAGTTCTCCATAAACATTACTGATCTTCAATTATTTGTGAATACTCTTCAGGATCATGCTCTCAAACAAGATGAAGAGCTAGCTACCTGGGCCAAATCCTTTACCAACATGGCATGAAATCTTAGCTCTAGACTTTCAGGTCTTGAAAGGGCTCAAAACCATATCCAGTCTAGCATGTCCTCTCTTAAGGAAGACACACACTCCATCAAGAATATGATGACTAAGATGTATGAAGTTTTTAAAGGCATGGTGCAGGTGTCTCCAATAAAGATGCCAATCAGAAGTTCCTTAGGTCTTTACCTTTTTACTGGTCCTAAGTATCCTTGATCATGAGGACCAAGCCAGGAGTGGACAGTCTCAGTTTTGATGATCTCTACAATAATCTTATAGTTTTTGAGACTGATGTTAAAGGCTCTACTGGATCATCTTCTAGTGCACATAATGCCACTTTTGTTTCTTCTGAAAGCACTAGCAGCACTAATGATGTTAGTACTGCTTATGGTGCTACTACTTCTTCTGGATATAAAATCACAAAAGAAAAACTCTTCATCATAAACTAAAGAACTCATGCACTCCTTCTTTGATAATCAATCCAGTGGTCCATAATTGGATCATGAGGATCTGGAACAGATTGATGAGTCTGATTTAGAAGAAATGGATTTGAAATGGCAGGTGGCCATGATTTCTATGAGATTGAAGAAGTTTTACAAGAAGACAGGGAGAAAACTGCAGTTTGATGCCAAGGAACCAGTTGGCTTTGACAAGACCAAAGTCGAGTGCTTTAATTGTTACAAGATAGGGCACTTTGTTAGAGAGTGCAGATCAAAAGGGAATCAAGATATCAGAAGGAGAGATGCAGGGAACACTGGATATAAAGCAAAAGACAATAGGAGGAGACCTGGAAAACAGGAGGAACCTAAAGCTTTGGTAACTCTTGATGAAGAAGGTGTTTTAGAAGAACCCAAGCCTGCAAAGAAGATGACTAGAAGTGATTTTGATGCTGCTCAGGTTGCTAGAGATGCAGAGGTTGCCAGACAGTTGGAAGTAGAGTTGCAAGCAGAGGTGGAAAGGGAAAGACAGAGAGAAGAACAAGCATCTATGTATTACATTGCAAACTGGTATGATGAAGTTCAAGCAAGAATATATGCTGATTATGATCTAGCAGTCAGATTGACTCATGAAGAATAGGAGAAGTACATTGTGGATGAAAGAGCAAAGCTATTAGCAGAATTCTTTGAAAGAAGAAAGAAGCAACTAGCAGAAGAAAGAGCTGCTGCTATTAGGAACAAACCTCCAACAAGAACTCAACTCAGAAGTCTGATGATGACCTATCTTAAACATACAGGTAGATTTAAACATATTCAGTTGAACAAAAGGACTCTTGAAGAGATTCATGCCTTATACATCAAGAAACAAGAAAGAGCTACAAACTTTGTGCCTATTGGGTCTGAGGAGGATGAAGATTGATTCAGAAGATGAATAAAAAGGCAGCTGGTGTACATGTGTAGATTGTTCTTGAAGAACCTGATAGTACTAAGGTGGAAGATAAGCAAGAAGCAGCTGAGCAGGGTACCAGGAAAACACCTGGTAAAGTATTAAAGATGAAAGCAAGAAAAAAGAGAAAAGGAGGTCCAAGAATGAAAAGACAGTCTAAGAGAAAGAAGACAGATTATGACCTTGAAGAAGAAGAGCATCTAAATACTTTTCTGAAGATAGTTCCAGATGAAGAAGGCATAATAGATTTTCAAGTCTTGGAGAAGAGATTTCCAATCATTAACTGGGAACTAAAATTCTATCATTTTGACAGATATGGAGCATAGTGCATCTACTACAGGATCTTTAGATCTGATGGAAGTTCTAGATGAATTAAAACCTTTTCTGAGATGGTGACAAGGTTTGATAGACTAGATCTTGTAGAGTTATATAATCTGGCGATGCGGAGGTTTGAAACAACTACACTAGAAGGTGTAGATCTAGTTCTTTGGGGAGATTTAAGGACAATGTTTAAGACAAATGCAGAAAATGAACTCTGGCAGAATCAAAAAGGATGGAATCTTAAGAGCTGGGATTTCTATAAAAATTGTGGGATTCATACTTTGACACAAGAAGATGGTATTGAGATTCATATGCTTATAGAGAGGAAATACCCACTCACAAAGGAAACACTTGAGAGGATGATGTCTTTGAAGTGGATAAGCAGAGTCTGTCACGTGATAGTACCATCTGATCTACATAGATCATATCAAAAAAGCAATTGATAGCTGAAAGCTTTATTGTTGGGGGCAGGAGAGAAGGATCTTTAAGTTTTGGTTTCATCACCACACAACAAATGGCCATCAGTTACCATGTCTAACAAAACATCAAGAACTGGCTAATCAGAGGCAAACGCTTCTGGTAAAGACTTCTTAAATCTGTTAATGGCTATAGTTTGCCAAAAACTATATGGTTCTCAACTCACCATGCTTCGCAGTAAAGAGTTGGCTAGTCCAAAGCAAACGACTCTTGGTAAAGACTTCTCAAATCCGTTGATGGCTGATAGTTTGCCCAAAACTATATGGTTATCATGCACGCATGTGTTGGGCAATGAGCATTGGCTATTCTAAATCAAGACGGCTACTAGTAAAAGAAATATCCTCTCCGAATATCCGCTGGTTCTTCGGGACGATGTGCCCTCATGATGATGCTTTCTTGCCGGTACCTCGGTTCCCTTTGCTTGGGAACTCTGGTGGTGACTATCAGAGCGTGTAGACGCGCCTGGTTCTTTTCTTCCCAGCCTATTGAACACACCTCCCTCCTTCCGCGGCCGGAGCCTAGGTGAAGGAGGTCGGTTTTGTTTGAGTCTTCTGAAGACACTGGCGACTGGTGACGGGCTTCGGGAGTGCTTGCGCCCATGCCTCCTTCTCGGCTCTGTCCGGGCAGTTGGCGTTTTGGATTCGGAGTAATGGGACTCTTCATGGTTTCTTGGATTTCTCCCAGATTCATTGCCGTAAAGTAGGCGTGCCTTTACCGCTTTGAGCTTATCTTGCTGCTCCTTTTCTTTTTGCATTTTTTCAGCAATAAGCGGCAAAAGTTGGTGGTAGTTCTTGTCGCACAATTCTCTTAGGGCTTCATTGGACGCAGGTTCCTCGAGATTTTGTGGACCACTTTTTCCCCCAGTGTTCCGCACAACGGATGTGGGAATTGTTGAGGTTTGTTGTTCATGAGTGCTCATGGTGAGTTTTTTAGAAAACGTGGTTGCGTTCGGGTCCCACGGATGGCGCCACTTGTTAATACAAAATAGGTGTCGGGTATAGACCTGGGCTCAAATCCTGTGTTGGGTTGGGCTTCCAGATGATTTGAGCGTTGGGTTTTGTATTAGAGCAAGAGAAGTGACGATTTCCTGCACAATCAGATAAAAACCGTTAGCCTTACCGTGGGGACGGACCCCACGGTTAGACTCCGGCGTGAAAGTAAGTAAACATGTAGAGAGAGAAAGTATGAGAGTATAGAGTGAGAAAATCGTACTGTTCATTGTGTCAGATGGTCCCTTTTTATAGGCGAACGAAATATTAGGGTTTCCTAATATTTCGCATGTTTCGTTAGTGGCCGGAGAGGGTCCCTTGTCAGACAAGGTACCGCACTAACCATGTGTACGGACGCGTGTGCTTTCCGCGGACGGAGGTACCCTAAAGTTAGGTCCGCGTCCGTTTGTTGGGTCCGGGCCGTAACCAATGCAGGAGTGGGTTTAGTTTCGGCCCATGACTATTCAGTTGGGCCAAGGAGCCCAAGTGTCAATGTGGCCCAAGCCCGGAGGCTTGGTATACCTATTATACGTCGTCACTCAGTTTTCGTTTCGGTTCGGTTTTGAACCGGTGCTCATCCTTACTTATAAGTTATAACACCCCAAGCAAAACCTATCCCTTTAATTTGCAGTTGAAACTCACTCTCTAACATCCGTCAACATGTGAGTAGTAAATCACGTAATAGCGTGTCTAAAAGAAAATTTGAAACTAGAATTCATGACTTTCGTGCTTTCGTATTATACTATGACATGTTCTTTCCCGTTAAACTATCATCAGACTCATACAATACATAAAATATATTTAGCTTTTACCCATATATATATATATATAATATAGTTAGGATCAAATGAGAAGATAAATTAAAATATTTAACAATGATATTTCTTTTTATTGTTCGATCCATTTAGCTTATTTGCTTTGCATCATTGACAATTCAATTTGAAAAAAAAAAAAAAACACACACACACACACAGAGATCTTGCTTTTTTATGATAATAAAAAGGAGTAAAACTTGACTCAAATAATGATGTAGAAGTAGAAAACTTTTTCAACTATCAAGATTTGTAATGATTCCTTCTAGGTTGGGAAGTTGGAAATGGTCAGTCTATCTTATTGAGTCACTTGAAGAGACAGAGTCAAATAGAATTTATTTATTTTATTTGTGCAATTTCTGTTAGTTATGTTATTTCTATATTTTGATTTGTTAATATTTCTGTTAGATTTTTTTTTGAGATAGATATTTATAGAAAAATCTTCTATTCAGACAAAAAAAGACGTCATTTTGCTAAAATTTCTTCAGAAAAATCTTTATTATCTATGTTATTAAATATTTAAATATAAATAACTATGTCTCTGTACCGACTGAACCAATGACTATTCATGATTCCATAATTGAATCAATTCCATACTGGTTCCAAATTAGAGGAATGTTATGGTAAAACTTCGTTTAAAACGATGTGGTAGAAAGCAACGTGCGACTTGAAGGACACGATCCGGTGTGGATTCTTATTGTTACATCCACCATTTTATATAGGAATGAAGGTGCTCTTGGCTCGACGTCGTTTGTTCTATTCTACTAGAACCCTTCTTTTTTTATTGGGTTCTAATGTAAATAGTTCATGATGGAGCTCGAGTAGAAAGTATTTATTAATTTCTCAAGGGCAACGATCTAGGGTTAATGCCAATTAATAAATTGGAACAACTTCGTAAGTATATCTTCGATATAGAAATCGAAAGGATTCCATTCGAACAAATTTTCAAAATTGTTGGAACGGCTAAAACTTTTTCGATCGACAGTGTATCGCGCGTGAATCAACCTCGGTATGATTCTTTGATAGAAAGAAATCCCAAAAGGGGTATGTTGCTACCATTTTGAAAGGATTAAGAAGCACCGAAGTAATGTCTAAACCCAATGATTTAAAACAAAAATAAAGGATCCCAGAACAAGGAAACACCACTTCAATTGTCTCACGGAAAGAATCCAAATCAATTTTAAACGAGACAAAAACGGTGGGTTAAAGACCACTCAATAAAAAAAATAAAAAAATATCTTAAAGAAAAATCTTTAATATATTTGAGAATTATTTTATTATTATTATATATTCAACTTGAGTTATGAGTACAAATGATTTTTTTTTTCAGGAAGGAAGCTAAATAAAACTTACTATGAGTTAAATTGAAATTTGAAATGATATTATAGACTAATTCATTTTACAGATTTTCTATTTATTCTAATTTTATCCATAGACAAAACATCATTTTTTCTCGAGCCGTACGAGGAGAAAACTTCCTATACGGTTCTAGGGGGGGGGTTCTTTTTCATCTACATCTATCCCGATGAGCCGTCTATCGAATCGTTGCAATTGATGTTCGATCCCGAAGAGAAGGAAGAGATCTTCAGAAAGTGGGTTTTTATGATCCGATCAAGAATCAAACTTATTTAAACGTTCCCGCTATTCTCTATTTCCTTGAAAAAGGTGCTCAGCCTACAGGAACTGTTCAGGATATTTTAAAAAAGGCAGAGGTTTTGCCCTAATCAAATGAAATGAAATGAAATGAAATTAAGGAAATAAAAAATAAGGGTAGGATAATGATTTCTATATCATTTTGGATATCTTTTCTATACTATGTTTTTTTATTTCCTTTTTTTCTTCTTCTATTCTTTTCTTCTTATATTCGTATCTAGTTATCATTGTTTTTATAGAATCTTTTTTGATAGAATCCTTTTCTAAGGAAACCCTTATTTGATTCATCCTCACAAAATAGAAATATTTTGGCATTACCTGACCTGCAATTGGATGGTTTTCATTCGACCTCTAATATCAAGTAAGAAACAAGGAATCGAAGTTCTTTATTCTATATGGATTCAATACACTCTTGATTGCATAAATACTTTTTCTACTTCTTCTTTGTTTATTCTTTGTTTATTATTATTCTCCATCTAAACTAAAATTTTTAGTAGATATGTATATGCAGTGCCAATCCAACACAAGTCCCTTTTTTACTATTCTTTCCATTTCAGTTCTTGTTTTTTTTTTCATCGTATTCCTTTCTTAATGTTTATATTGACAACATTGTATCGAACAAATATAATTCATCGTGATAAGCAGTTCTATTTATTTCCGTCCCATAGGTTTGATTTTTTACCTGTTGATTCAAATGATGGGTTCGTTGGATTTGATACCCGGATTTTTGATTGAAAAAGTGTATAACATAGAAATAGGGGATGGTCCACATTTTTTACATGTCTTTTTTTATTTTGATCGGGAATTTTTTTTTTCATCTAATTTAGTCATTTTTATGTTCCAAATAGATTAGAATTTTTTTTTCTATTTTTGATTTCGTAGATTAAATTAATGCTTTGATTTAAGAATTTTTTTTTATTCTGATTGTATCTACATACCCCTTTTTCTATTTGGGTTGCTAACTCAACGGTAGAGTACTCGGCTTTTAAGTGCGGCTAGGATCTTTTACACATTTAGATGAAGCGAGGGATTCGTCCATACCATCGGTAAAGTTTGGAAGACCACGACTGATCCTGAAAGGGAATGAATGGAAAAAATAGCATGTCGTATCAATTAAGAGTTTTGAGAATATTTTATTCTTTCCGGCTCGGTACAAAGCCTTCTTTAATTTATTGAAAGGTAGGAAACCAAAGTCAATTTCAAGTTGGGTCGAATTAATAAATGGATAGGGCCTCAAAGCTTCAATTCATTTCATTTTTTTTAGGGAAAGAAAAAGCAACGAGCTTCCGTTCTTAATTTGAACGATTACCCGATCTAATTAGACGTTAAAAAAATATTAGTGCCCAATACGGGAAGGCTTTCTCCCAGGAATTTATTCTTTATTTTTTAATGAATCCTAAATATTATCATTCTCCATTTCATAATGGAAACGTATGTGTATAAGAAACAGTATATTGATAAAAAATTTCCAAAATCAAAAGAGCGATTAGGTTGAAAAAAGTAAAGGATTTCTAATCATCTTGTTATCCTATAATGAAAACGAACATAAATACTTCAATTTAAATGGAAAAAGAGAGGATAGAGAATCCGTTGATAAGTTTATCTGGATCCGAGGTATCTATTTGGTTTGTACTATAATACCTTGTTTTGACTGTATCGCACTATGTATCATTTATAACCCCAAAAATCCTCTACCTTTCATTTAAATAGAATTTCAAATGGAGAAATTCAAAAGCTATTTAGGGCTAGATAGATCTCAACAACACTCTTTCTTATATCCACTTATCTTTCAGGAGTATATTTATGTACTTGCTCATGATCATGGTTTAAATAAATCCATTTTGTTGGAAAATGTAGGTTATGACAATAAATTTAGCTTACTAAGTGTGAAACATTTAATCATTCGAATGTATCAACGTAATCATTTTATTCTTTCTGTTAATGATTCTAAACAATTGGGGCACAACAATATTTTTTATTCGCAAGTAATGTCAGAGGTTTCTTCAATCATTCTGGAAATTCCATTGTCTCTGCGATTAAAATCTTCCTTAGAAAAGAAAGGGGTAGTTAAATTCGATAATTTACGATCAATTCATTCAATATTTTCTTTTTTAGAGGACAATTTTTCACATTTAAATTATGTATTAGATATACTAACACCTTACCCAGCCCATCTGGAAATCTTGGTTCAGGCTCTTCGCTATTGGATAAAAGATGCTTCCTCTTTGCATTTATTAAGATTCTTTCTCCATGAGTGTCATAATTGGGATAGTCTTA
>BQNB010000065.1:155361-177062 GCA_026074375.1 Tanacetum coccineum
TTAGTTCGGGTCCCCTTCACGTATTTAATTTGGGATGAATGTGATTTGTGGTAATCAAAGACTTTATTTACAAATTTCAACCTTCATTTGAATTTTCTGAACATCTTTTCTATATCTAGAATTCTTTTCTTGGTGTCAAAATAATAGGTTATTTCGATATAAAAATGGAGGATCTATTGTTTTTCTCGTTTTTCTTTTTCAAAAAATGATCTTGGAGGTTGTGTAAATGCTTACTCTCAAACTTTTTCGTTATACAGTAGTAATATTCTTTGTTTCTCTTTCATCTTTGGATTCCTTCTCCAATGATCCAGGACGTAATCCTGGACGTGAAGAATAATTTTTTTGTTTTTATTACTTGATGGTATCATTTCTTAAGTTTTTATTTTTGCTTCCACACATTTAACAGGAAAAAAAAATAAAAAGGGGCTGTGCTCAAAAATTTGAAAGAAAAAAATGGAAACTTCAACGGAAACGGAAAAGAGGGATTCGAAAACCCTCGGTACGAATTAAACTCGTACAAAGGATTTGCAATCTCCGCCCGCTTTGTCACTCAGCCATTCTCTCCTCAATTGAAAAAGATACTTACTATGTTATATTACACAGCAGTAAGGATTAAAGAAGGTATTTCTTTCACATTCTTTATCTTATTTTATCATTAGCTAATTCCATTTAGATGCTCGAAGTTCAAAATAGAAGAGAAATAAAGTTAGACCTTCTTTCTTTGATTTTGTTTCGAAGTGCCTTTTGGGGACATGATGCCGATTCAAGACCCAGCAGCTTTTTTTGTTCCACGAATTCCCTTTATTATAGGTCAACCTACTTATACCAATTTGGTATCTGTATAAGAATTATCTGTTTCTGGGGTTTTAGTACATGATACTATCATTTTTTGTTATATTGGAAATTGAGAAGGATTTGGATTAAAATATAACATTAAGTATGTATCAAATTTGTTTTTATGATTATATTTGTCATAGGCAAACCAAAATTTATATTCCAAATCCAAGAATAATTCACGAAGTTCTCAGTCAATAAATAGTTAATGGTCCATAAATTTAGGCTTTTTGAATAGTGTAAATATAAATTTTCAATATAAAAGTGAGTGGAATGTTTGTGTGTTTTGAAGATTCTATACATTCAATCGAAGGGGCAGATCAAATACAATATAAAAGGGGAAAAACTATTGCTTTTCTAATTTTTATAAATTTAGAAAAAGGATTAGGATTAACAAGGGATTGCATGTACAATAAAACTAAAGTTTCCTTATCCAACTCAAAATCAGGGATTTTGATCCTATTGTGTATGTAATATCGTTTTGGCGGCATGGCCGAGTGGCTAAGTCGGGGGACTGCAATCCTTTTTCCCAGTTCAAATCCGGGGTGCCGCGCACTCATCAACAATCGAATCGAAATTTCTTATTCTAATTACGCTATTTTTTTGCATTTCTAGGGATGTTTTTAAAGATTGGAATCTCTTGGAATCTAAATTCAAAGATAAGATTGATAATGGTCGAAGCTAGACTTCCAGATTCTCTTTTCTGCTAATGTTAATGTCTATTGATGGGTCTTTAATTACATTTGGATAACTACGGCGATAATTACACTACTAGTTGGAAAGTACTTTCTATATGTAATCTAGTATATAGACTCGCCAGAATCTCTAAGTGTTCAGGCATTCAATCATCTATTAGATTGAGATTGGATAGATAATTTACCTTGTATAGTTTATAGAATAAAAAGAAAGAAAAAAAATTTGACCCTCGTAAGAGTATAATATACTATCTCCAAATCTTCAGAGAGACAAATCGGGAAAGGGTACGGATTATAAATATATAGGAATCTTTTAAAATCTATTTTTTTATTGTGGTTCCATTAATTGTGTTTCAACCTGAATCCCTTTTTGGACTCTGGAACATTCATTCTACTATATTAGTGAGCAATAATGGAATATATTCTATCATAGAGATAAAGGGGACTTATTCATCCATGGAGTATATAGTAAGTCTCGCTTGGGCTGCTTTAATGGCACGTTTTACTTTTTCCCTTTCACTCGTAGTTTGGGGAAAACGTGGACTTTTGAAAGCATCTAATTTAGTTGAGAACTGAAGGTATCAATTGTTTTTATAGACGTTTCTGCAAGCATTCTTAATTTAATTGAAAATAATTTTCAATATAAATAATATCTTCATTTCGAAATCCATTAGATTCTAGTGGATAAATTTATTCTATTACAGTAAAACAAGTATTTCAGATTCATTACATATAGAGATATATAAAATAAATGTATGAATGAAAAGATTGGGTCCTACGTCAATTACCCGATATGGATTAATAACTTCTTAGATTGACTTGAAAGATAAAAAGTTAATTTAGTATTCCCTTATTATTAGAAAGTCAAGTACCACTTTATACATTTGACTATAACACTAATAGAAGAGTATGGTTAAGTAAGAAAGAAAATTTCTTACCTTACAATACTCTCTGGATTCATAGAATATCGCCGATTATAGCTCCCTTGTTTCAGACTCAAAAATAGATTACTTTTCTTTTTGATTTTCTTCAAAAAGAGTTCAGAAGTCGAGTTTCATTTTAAGTAATTTTATTAATTATTTTGACTTAGATTGTTTTACGTAAATTATAAGTAGAATAAGGAGTTGGAACTAGATTATAAGTAGATATTACATATATGTACTGTCAGTTAAGTTCTTGTCCGCAGGTTGCGCCGTGGCTGCAGGAGTTCAGTGTGGAACCGAACCCATCTTGGACCCAGAAATCTATTTTTTGCACACCCCCCCCCACCCCGCCCCGCGCGTAGGCTGTGGGAGCATAACCCAACATAAAGGAATTTAAAAGGCAACTTACCAAGGGGTTTCATTATAAACCCAATCCCATTCACCACTTTGGGCGATGTGGGTAGTTCCAGATTGTGTTGCACGTGCCTCACTTTGTGTCTCGCATATCTCATTCTTCTCTACTCCTTTTGGACATAGTTTGGTCGTTGCGAAGCTCTCTTTGAGGAGAACGCAAAGCCCCAAACATCTATTATTATATATAACATCTACATATATTAAATGTTGTCCAAAGTTAGCAAAAACTCATATTTGCTATACAATATTTTCCAACATAGATGACCTCAAAGACGCTAATTTATTTTTGGATTTCTCTCGTGAGCAATCGGTATCTTATAGCTGTGTAATTGCTTCGGAGTTAGGAGGAGGTTGTATACACATTCGTGGCAAAATGGGCAAAACAATATACTCGTACCATGTGAAAGATAAGACCATCTCCCTATTTTGTTTACCGTCTCCAATACTGCCGACAAGCCATGTGTCGATTTGGGAATGCAGGCATTGCTATAAATTAAATTGATTCATGTTCATTTATATCATATATATATATATGTTTTTAGCATTGCTATATATATGTCTTTGCCTTGAAGCCAAAACACCACAAATGGGAGAACAAGATCTTATTTCCACAAGTGTATACCGAGAACAGAAAGATAGTGTTTTATTCACTTGACACATGCATGTATCACAAAAACATTCAACAAGTGGATCTCTTTGGAACTACATCTTATCTCTCAAGTCATGCGTGGATTGAACCAAGTTGGTTATAGGTGATTTCATTATTCGTATGTCGATCATTATTATATTATATGTCACATTAAACATGTTGCATCTTTTCTATTCATTTAGTTTAATTGATGAGGTTCAATATGGTTGATGTATCCAATCTTGAGGTCCATGGTGTTAGAATGGTAAAGGACTAATACGACTGATAACTGAATTAGATGTTGTGTCATTGATTTTGAGAGATTGTCTGAAATTAAATACATATCATTAGCAAACCGTAGTAACTTGGTTGATAAGTTGATTTTATCGCATACTTACTTTAATTACCAGTTAAGTCATTGAACTTGGTTAACACTAAAGAGAAGGTTTGCTGATGACGTATGGTATGAATAGCAGTCTTATTAGGCTTAAATCGTACAATACACATTTGGGCCCAGGCCCAACACAACAAAACATACGAGCTGCCACTAAGCCCAGAGATAAGCTAGTTGTGGCTCAGGTGTCTCAAGACGCATGCAGATAAGATACTTCCACAACACGTATGCGGAAGGTGATCTGTGTCATAACCATGATTACAAGCGGATCCTTGCCCGACAAGGGTCCCACTCTGGCTACTAACAATCATAAGCGAAATACTAGGAAAACCTAGTATTGGGCTCACCTATAAAAAAGGGTCTCTGACACCCCATAAGGTACGATCTCACTGACTCATATTTACACACATATACTCTGACATTCTCTGACAACATGATTTCTTACTCACACGCCGGAGCTTAATCGTGAGGTCCGTCCCTACGATAAGGCTAACATTTTATCTTCATTTGTGCAGGGAATCATCTTTTTACTTGGTTTAGTACAAGATCCAATCCATCAATAGCTTATTGACCCGACTCAATAAGTGTCCCATATCCATCTCATACCCCGTCACACTTTTTATACTAACAAGTTAGTGTCATCCGTGGACCCAGTACACAACTGCGTTTCTTAAAATACTCACCATGAGCCAACAAGCAGAGCTTAATCTCACCCCACCCACGTCCGCCGTGCGAAATACAGTGGGAAAAGGGAAGGAGCAAGCATCAAAAAACTCAGGTGGGCCTGCGTCCGATGCAGCCCTCCGGGAATATTGTGACAAGTATTACCATTAGTTGTTACCAATAATAGCTTCAAAAGTTCACCAAGAAAAGATGCAACAAGAAAAGTTGAAAGAAGTGAAAACACGTCTTAATTTCGAAGGATGTTCCGGAAAGCACTCAAAGATTCAAGAAGCATCAAAGCAATCTGAGTCCAGAACTCTGGATGTAAGAGACCTGAGGAGGAAGATAAGCTCCAAACACTCCCGTAGTGTGTCCGGAAGTCCTGAAAAAAGCCCTAGTGTCTTCTCCAGGATAAGACGCGACCAGTCGGAATCTTCCAGGCATAGGCTGGAGGGAAGAAGAGATGGTGGAGTCTTCAATAGACTAGGAGGTAAAGGAAAGAGTGTGTCCGCACACTCGGATAGCCATTACCACAACTATCATTCAACAAGAACGGATCCCGCCCCAAAAAGACGTTACCATGAAAGGACATCATCACGTGATACGGAAGCATTCTCCGAAAGCGAAGATAGTAGGGGTGGACATTGGAAGTCAAAGTCGAAGAGGGCAAAGTCAAGCATGGAAGAAGATGAACTCTCCCAACCAAAGGTATGTGAAGAGACAGATCCCTTCACACCCCGTATCCGCTACTTTGAACTCCCAAAGAAGAGTCAAATGCCAAACAACATCAAGACATATGATGGAAGTGATGATCCGGAAGATCACTTAAAAATCTTTCAAGCGACAGAAAAAGTGGAACGCTGGGCAATGCCAACATGGTGCCACATGTTTAATTCCACACTAACTGGGTCAGCTAGGGTATGGTTTGATGACTTACCTCCTGAGTCCATTGATAGCTATGATGATTTAAAAAAGGCATTCCTGGCAAACTTTCTTCAACAAAAGAAGTGCATCAAGGATCCAGTAGAAATCCACCACATCAAACAGAGAGAAGGGGAATCCACAAAAGATTTTGTGCATATGAGTGATTCTCCCCAAATATAATATCTGAGTGCTCGTGTGAATTAGAAAAATCAAACACTTTCCTTTGTGAGGTGCTCTGTTATATGTATTTGCCTTAATAAATGAATCAGTAAACACTTACTTAAAATCATAAATCTACTTTCTCCGCGTCACGATCAATGATTTTATTTTCTCGCTTTGATTTCTTGAGGGCAAGCAATAGCTAAGTGTGGAGGGATTTGATAACGCCTAAATTATACATGTTTTGGGTGGCGTTATTTGTTTATATCTAATCATTTCTCGTGAGCTTTTGGTACTTTTTAGCATTAAACATATATAGGTTCACTAGAAGACATTCTAAGATCATAAGAAGCAAAACTCAAGTGTTTACGCATATTAGAGATCAAGATGCAAGAAAAGAATGCAAGTCTCAAGCTGCAAAGTCTGTAAGTCCACCGTACTTTCTTGTTGTGCGCCGCTCTTCTTCAAATCACCCAACTACGCCGCACTTTACCATTGTGCGCCACACTTTCTCCCCAAAGTCAGACGTATTAAACTCTCAGTCAAACAAGAGCATTAACTCCACAAAACCACCGCACCATAAACATTGTGCGTCGTACTTTCCTACTTAATTATGAAGAATTAATTGCTAATGCATTAACTCCCATTGTGCGCTGCACAATTTTACAAGTGCCCCACACTTTGCCCCAATTCCCAGCCTATAAATAGAGGACGAATTTTCACTCTCAAATCATCCCTCACCACTTCCCAATCATCCATTCCTCTCATCACACATACAAACTTCTCCCTAAATCATGCCTTAAACCACAAACACCACATCCTTTGGAGATCCAAGATCAAACAAACAAGAACAAGGAAGAATATCATCTTAGTATATTAGAATAATGGAAATTCATGTTAAATCATCTCATGTTATGAACCTCATAGCCATGAGAGGCTAAATCTCTCATGACTACTCGGTGACGTTATGGTAATGAATAAGTGTTTGGTATGATCTTGATCCTGTTAATCTCAAGCTTTTGTTGCAATCCTGTTATATCTTATCTTGTCAGTTTCGCGTATCACTTAGATTATATACTCATATCAGTATAGGTTGAAAGACCCGTTATGATCTATATGATTTTAAAGATTTGTCTATGATCTTTATCATTTGTGCCGAGAAATCCACTTTCGTAACTGATAAACGAAATAAGTTTTGATATAATAGTTACCAGATCATTTGAGTGACACATCTGATCTAGTGAACTAACTATAAGTCTTGAGTTAACTGATTTAACTTATGAAAATGTTTTCTAACAAGAAAATCCTTTTTATGAATTAATATGTTCAACCTTTCGGGTCATAATCATTACTATCACTTATAAGTTATTTTCAACTATCCGAGTAGTCATTTTCATTATTATTGGGTTAATCAAATATTATTTTTCGCAACTGTTAAAATCTATTTTATGCTTACTCGAACACTACGAAAATCCCTGTGGATCGACCTGGTCTTACCCTAAAAATTTATACTATAAACGGAGGTTATACTTTTACCCGTGTGTTTCCCTAATAGTATTAATCAGTGAAATCAGTCTTATAAATTTAAAGCTTTTGAAACACATCACCGATCGTGAAACAGGTAGACCTGGTCGTCAAACAGGCAGACCCGGTAGTGAAACAAGCAGACCCGGTAGTGAATCAAGTAGACCCGGTAGTGAAACAAGTAGACCCGGCCGTGAAACAGGTAGACCCGGTCGTCACACAGGCAGACCCGGTAGTGAAACAAGAAGACCTGGTAGTGAAACAAGCAGACCCGATAATGAAACAAGTAGACCTGGTCGTCAAAAAGGCATACCCGGTAGTGAAACAAGTAGACCCCGTGGGGAAACAGGTAGACCGGGTCATCAAACAGGCAGCCCTGGTAGTGAAACAAGTAGACCCAGTCCTGAAATAGGTAGACCCGGTCATGAAACAAGTAGACCCGGTCGTGAAACAAGCAGACCCGATCGTGAAACAAGCAGACCCGGTAGCGAAACAAGTAGACCCGGTCGTGAAAAAGGTAGACCAGGTCGTCAAACAAGTACACCCGGTAGTGAAACGCATAGACCGGTTAGTAAAACAGGTTGACCTGGTCATGAAACAGGTAGACTCGGTCGTTAAACAGGCAGACCCGATAGTGAAACAAGTAGACCCGATAATGAAATAAGTAGAACCGGTAGTTAAACAGTTAGACACAGTCGTAGTGAAACACGTAGACCCGGTAGTGAAAAGGAGACTCTGGCCCCGTTGATGAAACTGGCAGACCCAAGCTCGTCAAACAGACAGCTCGGTCAGTGAATCAAGTGACCGGTAGTGAATAATAAATAGACTCGGTCATGGAAAACAGGTAAGACCCGCGGGATCGTATGAACACAACGTAGACCGGGTAGTGAAACAAGAACTTGGGTAGTTTTATTTTAGTTATGTTTTTCTTCCGTTTGTTGTAATATGTTTCTTTAGTTGAAGGTCTGCTTGGTTTCTGGTCGTACTTTTTTTTTTTACGTATTGGCTAGTGGTTGGTTTAGGATTGTTTTCTGTGTGGGGCGAGGAGTTGGCGGGTTGTGATGTTGTTTTTGGTGTGTGGGATTTGTTTGGGTGTGGGGGAGTTGCTATTCTTTTCGGGGGGAAGCGGTGTCTTGGATGATATTTTTTGTTTTAAGTTTAATTAGGTGTGTTTAATTTTTGTGCTGTTCTATTCCTTTGATAGTGTAAGTCATTTTGTTATACTATTTTTCTCTTAGATTGTGATATTATATTTTATTTCATTTTATTTTTTTTTTTGTCCTATTTATATAATGTTTCTTTTAATTTAGTTTTCGTTTTTTTTTTAGGCTTTGTCTAAGGGTATTTTTGTTCGGATGTTTATGTATTCTTGTTCTTTGTATTTTTTTGTTTAGTCTATTACTAGTTTATTTTTTGCTGTTGTTTGTTTCTTTTTCTTTTTCTCATTTTTGTTTATTTTGTTTTTGTATCCGGTTCTTATTTTTTGGTTTTTATGTTTTATTTGTTTGTATTGTTTTTTGAATCTTGTTTTTTATGTGTTTATTTTGTTTCTTTTAGTTTTTAGTTGTTTAGTGTTTTTTGTTTCTTTTTTTTTTTTTTCTGATTTAGGTGAATTTGTAATTATTTTTTGTTCTCATCCTTTTTCTTATATATATTTTTGGTTAGTTTTATTTGTTGATTTTACTATTTCTTAGTTTTTTTGTAACAAATGGTTTTTATTGTCATTAGGGTTTATTTTTTGAATATTTGGTTGGTTTTTTGATATATTTTTTTGCGTTATGTTTTTCTTTTTTTATCTTTTACAATCTCATATATATATACATATCCACCACCTCCACCACCCAGTTCTTTTGGTTGTCTTTTTATTTTTAAGTGTTATTTGTAAATGTTTTGTTTTCTTTTGTTTCTTTCTTGTGTAATTTCTTTTGGTGTTCCTAGGATGTCTGATGTTATTTTAGGTCTTGTTGCTTTTTTGATTTTTTTTTTTATCTGTTTTTGTTTTTTTCTATTGTTTTATTATATGGTTATTGTTTTAGCTGTTGTTTTTCCTGTTCTGTGTCGATAGTAGTTATTTGGATGTTTTAGGAGGTGTGTATGCAGGCGGTGGTAGACTGTGGTTAGGATGTGTCTTGAGTTGAGTGGGTTTGGAATAAGTGTGTGGGGAGATTAACTATTGTTTTTTTATTTTTTGATTTTACTCTTTTCTTGAGCTTCATTGCGTTTTTTTGATTTGGTTTATTTAGTTTTTGTCTTCTTTGTAGTTTTTTTTATTTTATATTATTAATTTAGTTTCTTAGTCGTTTTTTTTATTTTTGTTTTCTTTGTTTTTTTTATTTGTGTCTGTTTCTGTTCTGTACATAGTTGTTCTTTGATTTTATTATTTTTATTATTTTTATTCTTTTTATCTTTAATTACCTTTTAGTTGTGTTCTTTTTACCTTTTAGTCTTTTATTATCTTTTTTTTTTTTATTTTTTTGTCATATTTTTGTTTTTTAAATGTTTGGTTGTTAGTTATTATTTGATTGCTTTATTCTTTTTTTTTTCACTTTTTTTTCTTTATGTTTTTTTTTCGTTGTTTGCTTTTTCACGTTGTTTGTCTAGGGGCATTTGTAAATAGGGGGAGTTTTGTGTTGTGTGTGTTTGATGGATGTGTTGGGTGTTCGTGGGGTTTTGTTTGTTTTTGTGCCATTTGCGATGTGGTGGGATAGTGGGGTGGGGGAGTGGGGGGGTTGTATATCGGTGTGTATATATGTCGGGTGTTTTGGGGGGCTTTTAGATGAGTGATATAATAGGGTTTCCTTTGGATGTTTTTTTGTGGACTTTGTGCTGGTTGTGGGAGTTAATGGGTGGGGTTTTATGGATGATGAGATGTTGGGGGTTGAATGTGGTGGGGAGTGGGGTGTGGTGGAGGGTGATGGATTTTTGGTGTTTTTTTGGTTTTTTGAGTGTTTTGGTGTTGTGGTTATGTTCGTTGTACTGGGGTGTTTTTTTATTTTTTTGATTTGTTTTTGGGTTCTGTAGTGTCTGGTATCGGGGTGTGAGGGTTTCGAGGGGTGGTGGGTGAGCGGTTTGTGTGGTGTTATTTCTGGTTTGGTTTTTGTGGCGGGGGTGGTAGGTAGTTGTTGGTCGGGGGGGGGGGTGAGTGGGTTAGTGGAGTCAATATATGGGTGTGTAGTGTGGAGGTGGGGCTGTTGGGTGGCGGTTGGTTTTGGGGGTTTGGGGGGGGAGTGGGGGAGTCGTTGGGGCTCGGGGTGCATGGGTTCAGGGATTCTTGTTGAAGTGTAGATGGATTCTTTGGTGTGCTTCTGGGGTCTTCAGATTTTTTGTCTGGTTGGTGTGAGCTTATTCTGTGTATTTGTTGCTTTTTTTGGTTCGTGGTATTTATTTTATGTTTTCGATAGTGTTGGTAATTTGGTGTTATTTGTACGTTTTTTATCGCTTGTTTTGGATGTTTGATTTACACGTGTATAGTGGGCGGTTTTGCTGTGTTGCCGGCCGGTGGCTATTTGAGTCTCGGAGTAGGTGGCTGTTGATGGGGGTATTACGGAGTTTGGGTTGCGGGGATAGTTGTGGTCGGGGGTGCAGGGGGTATGGGGGGAGTGCGTGTTCTGGCGTGTGTTGTGTAGTGGCGGAGGAAGGGTGGTTATATGTGGAATGGGGAGGCGGGTGGTTTCGTTTGATCCGTGGTGGTGGTTTAGTTTGCTTTTTTAGTTTCTCATATTTTGTTGTGTTCTTTTATTTTATTGGTTTAATATAATTGCATAATATTTTATTTCTTTGTTGGTTGTCAAGTAGACCCGGTAGTGAAATAAATAGACTCGGTCATGAAACAGGTAGACCCGGTCGTGAAACAGGTAGACCCGGTAGTGAAACAAGTAGACCCGGTCATGAAACAGCTAGAGCTGGACATGAAATAGGTAGACCCGGTCGTCAAACAAGCAGACCCGGTAGTGAAGAAGGTAGACTTGGTAATAAAACAGGTAGACCTGGTCATGAAACAGGTAGAACCAGTCGTGAAACATATAGACCTGGTCGTCAAATAGGCATACCCGGTTGTGAAACAAGTAGACCCGATAGTGAAACAGTTAGAGACGGTCGTAGTGAAACACGTAGGTTAGGTAGTGAAACAGGCAGACCCGACCGTGAAACAGGCAGACCTGGTCATCAAACAAGCAAACCCGGTAGTGATACAAGTAGACCCGGTAGTGAAACAAGTAGACTTGGTCGTCAAAAAGGCAGACCTGGTAGTGAAACAAGTAGACCCGGTTGGGAAATAGGTAGACTTGGTCGTCAAACAGGCAGCCCCAGTGGTAAAACAAGTAGACCCTGTCGTGAAATAGGTAGACCCGGTAGTGAAACAGGTAGACCCGGTCGTGAAACAAGCAGACCCGGTCGTGAAACAAGTAGACCCGATAGTGAAAAAAGTAGACCCGGTAGTGAAAAAGGTAGACCCGGTCGTCAAACAAGTACACCCGGTAGTGAAACATTTAGACCCGTTAGTGAAACAGGTAGACCCGGTCGTGAAACAGGTAGAACTGGTCGTCAAATAAGCAGACTCGGTCGTTAAACAGGCAGACCCGGTAGTGAAATAAGTAGACCCGGTTGTGAAATAGGTAGACTCGGTCATGAAACAGGTAGACGCGGTCATCAAACATGTAGAACCGGTAGTGAAACATATAGACCCGTTAGTGAAACATGTAGACCCGGTAGTGAAACAGGTAGACCCAGTCGTCAAACCGGCAAACCCGTTAATGAAACAACAAGACCCGGTCGTGAAACAAGTATACCGGGTCGTGAAATAGGTACACCTGGTCGTGAAAGAGGTAGACCCAGTTGTCAAACAGGCAGACCCGGTAGTGAAACAAGTAGACACGGTAGTGAAACAAGTAGACCCGGTCGTGAAATAGGTAGACCCGGTCGTGAAACAAGCAGACCTGGTAGTGAAAAAAGTAGACCCGGTCGTGAAACTGGTAGACCCGGACGTCAAACAGGTAGACCCGGTCATGAAACAAGTAGACTCGGTAGTGAAACAGGTATGCACAGTCGTAGTGAAACACGTAAATCCGGTCATGAAACATGCAGACCCGGTCGTGAAAAAGGTAGACTCGGTCGTCAAACACGCAGACCTGGTAGTAAACAGGTAGACCCGGTAGTGAAACAGGTAGACCCGGTCGTGAAACAGGCAGACCCGTCCGTGAAACAGGCAGACCCGGTCATTAAACAGGCAGACCCGGTTATAAAACAAATAGACCCGGTAGTGAAAGAAGTATACCCGGTCGTGAAACTGTTAAACTCGGTCGTGAAACAGGTAGACCCAGTCGTCAAACAGGTAGACCCGGTAGTCAAACAAGTAGACCCGGTAGTGGAACAAGTAGATCCGGTCGTCAAACAGGCAAACTCGGTAATGAAGCAAGTAGACCCGGTAGTGAAACAGGTAGACCCGGTCATCAAACAAGAAGACCCGGTAGTGAAACAATTAGACCCGATAGTGAAACAGGTAGACCCGGTCGTCAAACAGGCAGACCCTGTAGTTAAACAAGGTAGTGAAACAGGTAGACATGGTCGTAGTGAAACACGTAGACCTGATAGTGAAAAAGACAGACCCGGCCGTGAAACAGGCAGACCCGGTCGTCAAACAGGCAGACCAAGTAGTGAAAAAAATAGACCCGATAGTAAAAGAAGTATACCCGGTCGTGAAACAGGTGGACCCTGTCGTGAAACAGGTAGACCCGGTTGTCAAAAGGGTATACCCGGTAATGAAAAAACTAGACCCGGTAGTGAAACAAGTAGACCCAATCGTCAAACAGGCAGACCCGGTAGTGAAGCAAGTAGACACAGTCGTGAAATAGGTAGACCCAGTCATCAAACAGGTAGACCTGGTCGTCAAACAGGCAGACCTGGTAGTGAAACAAGTAGACTCGGTAGTGAAACAGGTAGACCTGGTTGTGAAACAAGTAGACCCGGTCGTCAAACATGCAAACTCGATAGTGAAACAAGTAGACCCAGTAGTGAAAAAAGTAGACCCAACCGTGAAATAGGTAGACCCAGTCGTGAAACATTTAGACCCGATCGTGAAACATTTAGACCCGATCGTGAAACATGTAGACCCGGTCATCAAACAGGCAGACCTGATAGTAAAACACGTAGACCCGGTAGTGAAACAAGTAGTCCCGGTCGTGAAACGTGAAGACCCGACAGTGAAACAGGCTGACCTGGCCGTGAAACTTGCAGACCCGACCGTGATACATTCAGAATCGGTTGTCAAACAGGCAGACCCGATAATGAAACAAGTAGACCCGGTTGTGAAACAGGTAGACCCGGTCGTCAAACAGGTAAACCCGATCGTCAAACAGGCAGACCTGATAGTGAAACAAGTAAACCCGGTAGTGAAACAAGTAGGCCCGGTTGTAAAACAGGTAGACCCAGTCGTCAAACAGGTGAAGTCGGTCGTCAAATGGGCAGACCCAATAGTGAAACAAGTAGGCCCAGTGGTGAAACAAGTAGACCCGGTCGTGAAACAGGTAGACCCTATTGTCAAACATGTAGACCCGGTTGTCAAATAGGCAGACCCGGTAGTGAAACAAGTAGACCCGGTAGAGAAACAAGTAGACCCGGTAGTGAAACAGGTAGACACGGTCGTAGTGAAATAGGTAGACCCGGTCGTGAAACAGGTAGACCCTATGGTCAAACAGGTAGACCCGGTTGTCAAACATGCAGACCCGGTAGTGAAACAAGTAGACCTAGTAGTCAAACAAGAAGAACCGGTAGTGAAATAAGCAGACTCAAGTAGACTTGGTCATCAAAAAGGCAGACCCGGTAGTGAAACAAGTAGACCCGGTCTGGAAAAAGGTAGACCCGATCGTCAAACACGTAGACCCGGTAGTGAAACAGGTAGACCCGGTCGTGAAACAGGCAGACCTGGTCGTTAAACAAACAGACCCAAAAATGTAACAAGTAGACCTGGTAGTGAAACAAATAGACCCAGTAATGAAACAGGTAGACCCGGTCATGAAAAAGGCAGACCTAGTCATCAAACAAGTACTCCCGGTAGTGATACAGGTAGAACCTATCATTAAATAAGTAGACCCGATCGTGAAACTGGTAGACTCGATCGTCTAACAGGCATACCCGATATTGAAAGAAGTAGACCCGGTAGTTAAACAAGTAGACCCAGTCGTGAAATAGGTAGACCTGGTCTTGAAACAAGTAGACGTGATCGTCAAACATGTAGACCCGGTAGTGAAGCATATAGGCCCGGTAGTGAAACAAGTAGACCCAGTCTTCAAACAGGCAAACTAGGTAATGAAACAACTAGACCCGGTCGTGAAACAATTAGACTGGGTCGTGAAATAGGTAGACCTAGTCGTGAAAGCGGTAGACCCCATCGTCAAACAAGCAGACCCGGTAGTGACACTAGTAGACCCGGTGGTGAAATAAGTAGACCTGGTCATGAAACTGGTAGACCGGGTCGTGAAACAGGTAGACCCGGTTATGAAACAAGTAGACCCGGTAGTGAAACAAGTAGACCTGGTCGTGAAACAGGTAGACTCGATCGTCAAACAGGTAGACTCGGACGTCAAACAGGCAGACCAGGTACTAAAACAAGCACACCCGATAGTGAAATAAGTAGACCCGGTAGTGAAACAGAATGACACGGTCATAGTGAATCACTTAGACCCGGTCATGAAACATGTAGACCCGGTCATGAAAAAGGTAGACTTGGTCGTCAAACACGCAGACTCGGTAGTGAAACAAGTAGACCCGGTAGTGAAACAGGTAGACCTGGTCGTGAATCAGGTAGACCTAGTGGTGAAACAGGTAGACCCGATCGTCAAATAGGCAGACCCGATAGTGAAACAAGTCGACCCGGTAATGAAATGAGTAGACCCGGTTGTGAAATAGGTAGTCCCGGTCATGAAACATATAGACCCGGTCGTCAAACAGGCAGACCCGGTAGTGAAACAAGTAGACCCGGTAGTGAAATAGGTAAACATGGTCGTAGTCAAACACGTAGACCTGGTAGTGAAACAAGCAGACCCGACCGTGAAACAGGCAGACCCTATCGTCAAACATGCAGACCCGGTAGTGAAACAAGTAGACCTGGTAGTGAAGGAAGTATACCCGATCGTGAAACAGGTAGACCCGGTCGTGAAATAGGTAGACCCGGTTGTGAAATAGGTAGACCCAGTCGTGAAATATGTAGACCCTGTAGTGAAACAAGTAGACCCGGTAGTGAAACAAGTAGACCCGGTAGTTAAACAAGTAGACTTAGTCATCAAACAGGCAGACGTATTTGGAAGTTGTTTCTTTGAGGTTCGATTCCTGAAGAATATTGGAAGTCTGTGGCAGATTTGAGGCTCAAGTATTTGATCATTGGAGCTAATGGTTTTTCTAACCATTATGTTATCCGCATACATAGTTGTGGTAGGAAGTATATTTTGTTTACTTTATTTAGTAATCATAAGAATAGCTTGTCATTCTTATGTTGTAGCTAGGATTAGTAGCACTTTGTTGCTTGTAAGTGTCTATTTGTGGACTGAGATAAGAGACTTCACCCTTATCCTTTTGTACTTTAATGATTTTTTGGTGGAATACATTTACTGAGGAAACCCTTTACCCCAAAAAAAATAGGTAGACTCGGTAATGAAACAAGTAGATCCGATCGTGAAACAGGTAGACCCAGTCGTGAAACAGGTAGACCCAGTCATGAAACAGGCATACCCAGTAGTGAAACAAGTAAACCCGTCAGTGAAACAAGTAGACCCGGTCGTGAAACTGTTAGACCCGGTGGTGAAACAGGTAGACCCGGTAGTCAAACAGGCAGACCCAATAATGAAACAAGTAGACCCAAGAGTAAAACAAGTAGACTCGGCCGTAAAACATGCAAACCCAATCGTGAAACATGCAGACCCGGCCGTGAAACAGGCAGACCCGGCCGTGAAACAGGCAGACCCGACCGTGATACAAGCAGACCCGATAATGAAACAAGTAGACCCGGTCGTCAAACAGGTAGACCCGATTGTTAAACAGGTAGACCTAGTCATCAAACGGGCAGACCCAGTAGTGAAACAAGTAGACCCAGTAGTGAAACAAGTAGACCCGGTCGTCAAACAGGCAGACCCGGTAGTGAAACAAGTAGGCCTAGTAGTGAAACAAGTAGACCCGGTCGTGAAACAAGTAGACCCAGTAAGACCAATACTGAAAAATTTATGGCCCGAATTGATGCGATGACCATAAAAATAGATGCTTAGTACAAAGAACTCCAATCTCATGCAAAACACCCAACACCAGATCTTGACGAAGATGACATGCCCATGTCTCGTGAAGAAAAGGCTAAATTCATGCAAACTTTCCGTAAGACTCGTTTTTACAATGATTACCGCGACCGAGACTCGAATCGTGATAATTGACGTTCAAACTAACAGAATAATTACAACCGAGACAACTACCGATCCAGCACCGATGATAAACCCTATGATCTTGAAATACAATTCAATGATTTCATGAAATCTCAGCAATCAACCAACGCTTTTGTCCAATATACATTCATGGACCTCAAAACTCAACTCGAAACAGTAGCCAAGAATCATCAAGCTTCAATCCAAAGCCTTGAAACTAATTTTGACTGACTCGCTGACAAGCAATCTGGTCAACCTTCTGGATCTCATCCGAGCAACACTCAACCAAACCCTCAAGGAAACAACTAAAAAGCTTATCAACCACCGTAATCTCGTAATGAGCATGTGAATGCCGTATTCACAAGATGTGGTAAATCCTATGATCCACTAGTTAACCCAAATGACCAACAGAATGAAACTCCCATTAGCTTTGATAGTGATGATGAAGACAAAGAACCTACACCACAACCAAAAACTCAACCTCCGAAACCTATTAAAGAAACTCCAATACCAAAACCTTACAAACCAAAAATCCCATATCCTCAACGCCTAAGGAAACATAAAATGGAAGCCCAATACAGAAAATTCCTTGACATGATCCGAGCCATTCGAATCAACGTACCTCTTATCGATGTCTTAGCCGGAATGCCTAACTATGGCAAATTTCTCAAAGAACTCATAGGCAACAAACATAAGATCGAACAAATTTCAGCCACTTTCTTGAGCGATGAAACTTCAGCAATGATCCAAAATAAAGTTCCACCCAAACTCGGAGACCCTAGAAGTTTTCTTACTCCGTGCAACATCAACAAAACTTTCTCCTGCAATGCCCTGGCTGACCTTGGTGCCAATATTAATCTTATGCCATATTCCTTATACGCAAAACTATCTCTTGAAACTCTTAAACCTACTAAAATGAGCGTAAGATTAGCCGACAGATCATTCCAATACCCTGTTGGGATAGCTAAAAATATGCTCATTGAAGTTAGTAAATTCACCTTCCATGTTGATTTTGTTATTCTCGAAATTGAAGAAGATAGCAAAGTTCCTCTCATCTTGGGACGACCCTTTCTTCACACTGCTGATGCAGTGATTCGAGTTAAACAGAAACAACTCAATCTTGGAGTTGGGACTGAACGAATGATCTTTAATATCGACTCTACCATTAAACACTCTTATTTAAATGATGATACATGTTTCAGTATCGATGTTATCGATGACATTTTGGAAGAAGATTTCGACGCTCTTATAGATGAAGGAAGCAAGATCCTCCACTCCATCAAAGGAACTGTTCTCGAAGAAGAAATCTTTTTTGAATTTGATAAATTCATAGCAAATGAAAACTATGACTCTGAGTCCGATGAAGAAGAACCGAAATTTAAGAAAATCACCATCAACACAGATTATAAAATCAAGAAATCTCTCGAAGTATCTCCTATAGATCTAGAACTCAAATCTCTTCCTGATGATTTGGAATATGCATTTTTGGAAGAACCCTCTTTTCTTCCTGTGATCATATCATCTCAACTCTCTGCTCAAAACAAAAGCAAACTTGTATCTATCCTTAAAAAACATAAAGAAGCATTTGCCTGGAAAACAACAGACATTCCAGGTATCTGCCTATCATTCTATAAAACAAGATACAACTTCTGGATGACAAAAAGCCAGTTGTCCAAAAATAGAGAAGTTTAAGTCCAAACATGCAAGAAGTTGTTAAGAACGAAATCGTGATACTCTTGGATACCGGAATTATTTATCTAATTGCCGATAGTCCTTGGGTTAGTCCTATTCACTATGTACCAAAGAAAGGTGGTATTACAGTACTCACAAATGAAAATGATGAACTTGTCCCAACAAGAACCATTACGGGTAGGCGAGTATGCATCAATTATCGTAAACTCAATGAAGCAATGGCTAAAGATCATTTCCCTTTGCCGTTTATGGATCAAATGTTGGAAAGACTCGCAGGAAATAAATATTTCTGTTTCCTCGATGGTTTTTCTAGATATTTCCAAATTCTTATCGATCCTATGGACCAAGATAAAAGAACATTCACTTGTCCCTTCGGAACATACACTTATAAGCAAATGCCTTTCGGATGATGTAATGCCCCAGCTACTTTTCAAAGATGCATGCTGGCAATCTTTCATGACATGATCGAAGAATCAGTCGAAGTATTCATGGACGACTTCTCCATCTTTGGAAACTCTTTCAAAAAATGTCTAAACAACCTTGATAAAATGCTCCAGCGTTGCAAAGATGCTCATCTTGTCCTTAATTAGGAAAAATATCACTTCTTCGTCAAAGAAGGAATTATGTTTGGACACAAGGTGTCTGGCGTAGGACTTGAAGTCGACAAAGCAAAGATCGACGTAATCTCAAAACTTTCATCTCCTACCAATATCAAATGTATTAGAAGCTTTCTTGGACATGTCGGTTTTTACCGACGATTCATAAAATATTTCTCTAAAATTGCCCGACCTCTAACTAAGCTGCTTGAAAAAGATACTCCGTTTGAATTTGATGATGAATGTCAAAAAGCATTCGAATTATTAAAAGAAAAACTCACATGTGCTCCTGTGATCATAAGCCCAAACTAGAATCTTCTGTTTGAACTTATGTGTGATGCAAGTGATTTCGCAGTTGGAGCTGTCTTAGGTCAAAAAGATGGTAAAAGGTTTCACCCAATCTATTTCGCAAGCAAAACTCTCAACCCAGTGCAACAAATATACACCATAACCGAGAAAGAACTTATGGTTGTAGTTTTTGCATTCGATAAATTTCGATCCTATCTTATACTATTAAAAATTATTGTTCATACTGATCCCTCAGCTCTTAAACATATGTTTAAAAAACAAGACGCAAAACCTCGTCTTATTCGATGGATTCTACTCCTACAAGAATTTGATATAGAAATCAAAGATAAAAAAGGTACAGAAAATGTTAGTGCCGACCACTTATCTCGGATTGAAAATAACGAGACAAGTGATGACAGTGAAGTTGACGATAACTTTCCTAGAGAAACCCTTATGGAAATTAACACCAAAGATGAACCATGGTTCGCAGAATTTGCAAACTATTTGGTGGGTGATATTATACCAAAAGGGATGACGTACCAACAAAAGAACAAATTATTCTCTGACCTTAAACACTACTTTTGGGAAGAACCCTATCTTTTCAAAGTATGTTCTGATGGTATGATTAGACGATGTGTCTATGGACCAGAAACTCATACCATTTTAGATCAATGTCACCACGGACCTACTGGTGGACATTCTGGACCAAACGTAACCGCTAAAAAGGTCATAGATTCAATATTTTACTGGCAAACAATCATAAAGAAGCTCATACTCTAGTTCGCCTTTGTGAAACATGCCAAAAGACGGGAAATATATCAATATGTGATGAGATGCCCTTAACCAACATTCAAGTATGTAAAATTTTTGATGTATGGGGTATTGACTTTATGAGACCATTCCTAAAATCATATAAGTTTGAATACATTCTTGTCGCTGTCGATTACGTGTCTAAATGGGCCGAAGCACAAGCTCTACCAACAAACGATGCCAGAGTTGTTATTACTTTTCTAAAGAAACTTTTCTGCCGTTTCGGAATGCCCAAAGCTTTAATCAGCGACCGAGGTACTCACTTCTGTAACAAAATGATGGAAAAAACCATGAAGAGATATGGAGTTAGTCACTGTTTCTCTACATCATACCACCCTCAAACAAGTGGTCAAGTTGAAAACACAAACAGAGCCCTTAAAAGAATTCTTGAAAAAACTGTTAAAGACAATCCTGCTATTTGGTCAAGAAAACTTGATGACGCTCTGTGGGCTTTTCGCACTACCTATAAAACACCTACCGGTACCACACCCTACAAACTAATATATGGAAAAAACTTCCATCTGCCATTTGAAATCGAACATCGTGCATACTAGGCACTTAAGAATTGCAATCCTGATCTCATCGCTGCTGGTGAGAAAAGAATGTTTCAGTTACACGAATTAGACGAACTTAGACACCAAGCCTATGAAAACTCTCATCTATACAAGGCAAGAACCAAAGTCTGTCATGATAGAAAACTAAGAATGAGAAAAGAATTTAAACACGGAAACAAGGTTTTGCTTTTTCACTAAAAGTATAAATTTAAACAACCAAAACTCAGATCTCGCTGGCTGGGACCATATGTAGTAAGACACCAGTATCAATCAAGACATGTTGAACTATATGGCAATGATGGAAAAACATTCAATGTTAATGGTCGTCGACTTAACTTATACCATAAAGAAGAAGAATATAATGACCAAAGGGAAGCAGTCACTCCCTTCTTTCCAAAAGAATGAACCCCTGAAGTACGAGTCTAGCTAACGACACTCTTAAAAATTAAGCGCTTCTCGGGAGGCAACCCGTGCTTTATCTAAGTGTGGAGGAGCTCTCGCTCCTCACTTTTCAAAATATAAAAATAAAAAATAAAAAAAACCCAAAATATTTTCTTTTTGTGTGCTTTTGTATGTTTTTTTATTTGCAGGAAGTTTAAAGAAAAAAAGAAGAAGAATATATGGTGTACACTCAAGAATACTCTCTTGCGGCCTTATATCTCTTTTCCCCAAGAAGTACCATTTCCCTTAATTCTCCCTATTTTATCTTTATTATCAGTTATCACATTGAGGGCAATGTTCAACTTAAGTGTGGAGGGGAGCTAAATAGGAAAAATTAAATCATATCTCTCCATGTTTGCCCCACAATCTAAAAAAACTTTCAACTGATATTTTCTAGACATTATAGCTAGCACAACCCAGTCCACTAAATTGTGAGAATTCTAAGCCTTAAAGAAAATTCGGGTATCCACGTTTGGTACCTAAGATAATGGATGCCTTTAGCTTGTTCGAGTTAAGGTTCGAATGCAATTGCAAGTGTCTCATCCGTCGTTACGGCTGTGTATTTGTAATTTGTCGCCTTTTCTGGAGCATTGGTATTGGTTGAAAATTATATTTGAGAGAGCCGGTAATTTAGAAGCTCTAGAACTTGTGATTGATCATCATTTACTAGACCGCGGTGAGATTAATTTATAGAAAATTTCGTATAATAAAATGTTATCCCAAAAGCTTTAATCCATACACAACATAAGCTATACCAATAAGCA
>BQNB010000065.1:177563-227032 GCA_026074375.1 Tanacetum coccineum
TTTTGATGATGTTGTTTCCATATCTTTTTATTGGTGTAAGTCTAGATGTAAAGCATCGTTCAGTTGGGATGATTGGCTTAAAAACCCTTCTTTGATTTCTCTGTAATTCTAGCTTCTTGCTAGTTTCTTAATAAAATCCGCTGTTCAAAAAAAAAAATGGATCGATTGGCTCAAAAACTCGTATCTTGTAATTGTCTGATTCTAACTTCTTGCTAGTCGTTTAATAAAGTTGTTGTTCAAAAAAAACAAAGAGACGCGGAATTTATAAACCACTTTACTTACATAAATTCGTAATAGTATCGTATAGGTGTAAAGCATGATTTATGAGTCACTATTATAACGTTTAATATGTCAATATGTCATTAAACAAGAAACTTAGAGAGATGGGTGACCAAAGGAGTCAACATCTTATTATCTATAAAGTGAATTTCCAAAATGATAGTCAATAAAAAGCAAATAAAAAATCATTTGGTAATGGTAGCAAAAGTTGGCAAATTTGTTCGTGTGTGAGTTGGCCGGTGCATGCCGGACCAAATATGATTAAATGTGACTAATCACCACGACTAAGTTACCATGTCGTTTTTGCCTACACAATTCGATTCCAAGAAATAAAACAAGCGTGAAGCGACCCAAGTTGCAGAGCATGATTAAATTTTTTTTTTGAACGACGACTTTATTAGAACCACTACAAAGGAATCAAAAAAGGGTGTTGAAGCCAACTAACCCAATTCAAAGTTCTATTACATCTAGCTACACACCAATAAAAAGAGCGTAAAACAATATTGTCGAAAATAGTATCCTTTCGGGGAATAGGAGACGCAAAAAGGAATTGGTTCCTGAAGTTCCAAAGGCTCCACCAAGAAACGTAAAACACGCCTTCCAACACTTATTTCGTCTTAGAACCTAAACGGATAGATTTGAACCAAGAGGTAGTTCTAAGTTAAGATGGGATTGTTGGATTCAACATCCATATTTGATAAATCAACGTCTACCTCCTCGGACATGACGACGAAAAGAAGAGGAGATAGACGTATTCATCTTATCAGCAACCGATATGTCTTTATTCTCTTCAAGAGCAAACAAACGAGGAAAAGAAAACTTGAGAAGATTATCGCCAATCCAAAGATCTTTCCAAAAGCTTGTACATGTACCTTTTCCCACACGAATCTTACAATGAGAAATGAGATCGACACCTTTGACTTTAAGGGAGTTAACTTCTGTTATGATGGAGCTCCATGTCGAATTGAAAGCAACAGAAAGAACATGACCATTCAAGCCATGTAATATTTCTAAATTTTCAACTTAAAGACCGTAACACAATATGCTAGACATTTTATTTTCGAAAAAAGTACAGTAAAACACGAATTAGGTCAACTCTTACTGTAACATTTCTCATTTTCAGGTTATTTACGACTTTAATAAATTCCATTATTTATTTTTAGAGTTTTACGCGTTCGCTTTTAATTATTATCGTATAGTTAAATCGCGTAAACTAAAAATCAACGTTCAATGTAAACGGACATCAAACAAATTAAAGTTTACATCAAGCAAGTGTTATATGATTATTAGGAGTATAATTTATAACTTTTCATAATTTATTTTTGTTGGTTACGTAAAACGCTTACGTTTCGCAATAAATTACATTCGGTCATACCCGGAAGCACCTTTACCCATCTACACTCAAACAAATACCCACGATTATACCCAATACCCAAAATTTACTTATTTTGGTTACCTATAACTCCTTAAAACCGGACATAAGTGTATACATGAGAAATAAACACAAAATTTCCACTAACTCCTATTCTACACATGTTAAATCTTACACTTATGTACTTTGGACCCAAGTTACTAAAGATTGTCTCATCACTTGTACCCCCCCCCCCCATTTCAGCCGTGGGATAGCATAGGGAGGAGGAGAGGTCTTTTGACCTTGTCCTTAAACCACTTTCAATCCCATGGTTTCATTTTAGCTTGTTTAGGGTTTTCTTGCACACTATAAAAGGATGTCCTATGTAACTAAGTTATACTCTTTCATGCAAGCAACTTAAAGCACACCATTTCTCTCTACACTACACAAAAACCCACGGCATACCCTTTGTTATTAGGGTTCCATATATCTTTGATTTTCTAAGGTATTCCAAGGGTATTAACATTCATTCTAAGGCTACCTAAGGTTACTCAAGGTGTTAACAAGCTTGGATTCGGGTTTAACAAGGAATTATCAAGAAAACATATCTAGGGTTTTCTTGATTAGGGTTTTGATTTTGAAAGCTTGGTTAGGGTTTACATCTTGTGTTCATCATCCCACTCATCTTCTAAAAGGTCCATTTAAAGTATTTCATGTTCATTCATTCATTTCCTATTGTGTACATACTTGTTGTATAAGTTAATCACCACCTAGATTCATTTTTGAGTTATATAAAGTGTTTAAGGTTTGGTAAATTCGAATTTAATGTTATACATAGTAATATAATACTTGAAATGAAGGAACATGCTTAGTAAGAGTGTTAAATAAATTATATGAATGATTTACAAATTAGATAGTGTTGATGGTTTATTTACAAACATATGTATCAAGAGATCACAAGGACATGGATTTCATTTGAACAAGAGTCATGGACATTTAGAGGACTTAATACATGTAAGATATACGGTATAATACTTGGTTAAATAATGGTGCAAGGTTCTTAAACAAAGGTAATTATAAAACTAACTTTATTAATTAAAAACCCTAAATAACTTTTGTATGCCTACTGTTGGAAATCGTCCCTTAATCCATACATTTTATGTTTTATTAAAATAATACTCTTCACAAGGATCGTAAGCATGTAAAGAACTCGAAAAACGGAATTATAACGAACAAGTTACGCATCTTATAAGTTATATATAATTAATTTCATAAAAAACTGTTTTAAGAGCTGTTATGAACAGTAATTATTACTGTTCATCAATGGTTCAAATTTTATAAATATGATATTTTGATAAATTTCCTTAATACGAATCCACGGACATAAAGAACTCGAAAAACGGAATTATAACGAACAAGTTACGTATTTTACAAGTTGTATATAATTAATTATATAAAAACAAACTGTTATAAATAGTAAAAGTTACTGTTCATTAGAGGTTTAATATTTATAAATATGATATTTTGATAGGTTTTCTCAATACGAAGTCGTGGACATAAGAAACGTATAAAACGGAGTCAAAACGATAAAGATATGAGGTTTTAAAATCACGCGCACTATTTTTACTTTTATACAAAACAATTAAATTAATAATGAAGTATCTTTATGTAATTCAATAAAAACATTTAATCATATACGTTAGGATTATTGTATTCATAGTTACTACTGGTAGTGTACCAGTTACTACTGGTAGCATACTAGTTACTACTGGTAGTATACCAGTTACTACTGGTAGCAGAATGTTATAGTTAGTCCGGGTAGTACAAATGTAATAGTTAGTTATGATATGCATGTTTTACAAATGGTACATTAGTAAACGAAAAGTAACATCTCTTTACGGATACAAATACACAAACTTTTATTTAACAAAGCACGAGTTAATTATCCATTTAACTTTTAAAGATTTAATAAAAACTATTAGGTGGTGGTGTAACTATCTATTGGTGGTGGTGTAACAATAACACATGTGATGTTTTAAATTATTGAAATACATTATACTCATACGGCCCTATAATTCATTAGGTTGCATTCAAAATTGCCGAGATATTCACTTACTTGATTTAGTATAATCAATCATTCAGCTTACTGTGAGTCATAGCCCCCCGTTTTTAAACAATTATATATTTTTTAACAACTTTGGGGGTGAGAAACAAAGCATCATTTTACATTTGGACCAAGTACGCTTTTAAACATATTACGAGTTTGGCCTAGAGTAGCTAAAAGCCCACAATTGCCCACTACATGAACGGTCAATTGCTAGTTAGCGAGCGCGAATGTTATGAATAAGATCTATTGGGATTAAACATCCCCGTTTCGGGTGAGTAGCGCTCATCAGTTTTGACTGTACTGAAACAACGAACGTATACATGTCGGAACAATTTGGATGTTGCGGGTTGAACATCTACATGGGCACATTTAGTGCATTAAATTGCATACATATATGTCGAGCTTCGGTGTCATGAGCTTAGTGCACTTCGTAATTACTTTTAAGATATTGTATGTGTTACATGTCTTACATTGGAAATCTTGTGGTCCTATTTTATACATTTACTAAACCTGTGAATTCACCAACTTTATGTTGACATTTTAAAGCATGTTTTTCTCAGGTCAATAAGGTACGAGAAACAAGGATACATTGGTGGTCACCATTTTGGAGTCATTACTATAAAGATTTGGATGCATTACATTTTGGGAATATTTGTTATGTCTTAAAATCTTTACTTTTCATGGATGAACTATTTAAGCTTCGGGCTATTGTAACAAACAAGTCTATTTAATCCAATGTATCAATTTTAAACGACTCATATAGAGGTCGTTCTCATATCTCGTGCTGTTGATCTATGAAGTAACACTCTCCAACCCATATTCCGCTGCGACCCATTTTGGAGGTGTTACACTTACCATGGTTTTCGAATTGCAGTTCTTTTTATATTTAAAGAATGTAGCACACAATACCATCTCCGAACATGCTTTATACTTGCAGAAAATTTTGAAGCATTGTTAGTAGTAATCCTCTAAACTCATTCTTTAAACATATACTATAATATATATTATCTTTTTATACAATAGCGAAATAAACGATTGCGTTTTGAGGTTATCAAATGACGTCGTTTAAGGCATGTGTTGGATTGTTTAAGACTGTGGTTGGACTAAATAACGCCGTTTGAGGGTGCAACACAATCGTTTTAGAATGAGTGATGCAGTTTAACATGCTACCAAAAATAAAATACGTCGTTTTGCTGGATAATAAGGCGACATATATACTCAGGCGAGACAAAAAAACACACATTAATATGTTTAGATTTAGTCTTAAATTACACATACACTAACGGCCAGAGTACATGGTCGTGTGTAATGTAGAATTGGTAAATTCGAAGTCGTTCCCAAAAGCTAAAGGGTGATCTATAACTTGATTTACTATTGTCATGATTTTTAAGATTGTTTTAGTAATATGCAATGATATAAATGACGAAAATTACAGTGGTTTTACTAATCAATGGGAGAAAACGTGTTAACCTAGTTATCCTTTACTAATGCTATGATTCATTTTCCTAGCGCAATGTCTAATTCTCGTTTTATAAAGTGGTTCTAATATCATTAGGTTCGATTGGTAGTTGTAACCTAACCTATAATTCCTATGATCTCAATCTCGTTGTTCATGAAAACTGGGCATCTAGTTAATTGTCATTAAGTCCCCAACTATCCTATAGACTTATCTAATGTCAACAATCCCACTTCTTGACATTTAAACCCCCCATTAGGTTTCAACTAACCAAGAGTTTCCCACGCTTTTTAAATATCTAATCTAGTATAGGCGGTGATATGGACAACCCATACACAATCAAAATGGATGCCATCCCATCTTGAGTAACTTACTAGAATAACTTTCAAATGTTCACTCCTACTCACTAGCTACTAAGCTCTATATTAGCTTCAACACTACCAAAACGCGATGATCAATCAATAAACACATAGGATATCAATATAAAATGATTATCAAATTAAGGAAACGGAATCAACACATCAATAAATACATAACTAGGCTAACACTTAAAGTGTTTAGCCGATCATATTGTAAATTAAAGTAAAAGTAATGTATAAAACAATGAATGCATTAAAAATAATACTTTATACAATTTAATTGATGTCGATCTAATGATGATGATGATTAAGTAAGAATTATTCCTTGAAGAGTGGCTTGAGATTGTTGGAATATGCTTTGGAATGGTGCCCTAGTCGTCTTCTGTGAATGGTGTGGAGTGGAATGTCGCAAAAAACATAATTAGGGCTTTTATTTATAGGCTCGACTATGACGTAACCATAAGTAAAGGTACGTCGTAACTCTCTTTATGCTTTAATAATCCCACCAGGTCTTGCTGAGTTACGGCGTAAGTCTAAGTGTAGAGTGTAGACTATGTCGTAACAACCTTCTTATCAAACGAGTTATTGAGTCTTCATTATTACGACGTAGCTATGACGAGCTTGTTATGCAGTGTTGCGGTTGTCGTAAGGGACTTCTACAAGAAGTTTTACAACTCCCTAGGCAGTGTACCTAACTGTTGTAGTGTAGTATAGGCAAGACTCGGGGGTTGTTATCGTTCTCTATGGGAATAGGTTGGGAAGGTTTTGATCACGGTCTAACAGAATTCTAAAGGCTGAGAGAAGATTCTTTTTTGTGTTTTTATATTTTATGAAAGCAGTAAATCATATGTTTGAGAGGTTTGGTTGGTTTTAACTATTAAACTAAATAATAAACTATGCTACTGGTGATAACAATATAATAAAAGATTGTGTTTATTTAATCATGTATTACTCCCTAGATTGCTTCTCCTAGTGTTGTTGCTTTGTCACACTTGTGATGATCTATGTAATTATTTCCTAAGTCATGAACGAATTACACGAACCCGCCGTCTATTTAATATTCCGTTAAGGCAACGCACAAGTAAGGTAGTATGAAGACTATTACAAGGCCCCTAAGAGTATATTAAATGCAATTGAAATATATTAAGAGTGGATCAACCATATAAGGGGCAAGGTAGTATGAAGACTGTTACCCGATGGTATCCTTTCTACACAATCATGTTTTCCTAGACATATCAACAGCGATACAGACAAAAGCTGGTTTTCTAAGACCTAACATGCATATTCATCACAAGAAGCAACACCACTAAGATCTACATCCTAGGTTTCATACAATCATAAATAAACACAATAGAAGGTTTAGCCAAGCATGTTAAAGATAAAGTAAGAACATATAAGAATCACACAACAAGACATGTTAAATGATTAAGATAGTCTTACTTGATTAAAACGTGAATCGAAGGAAGTACAATAGGGTTTTAAGGCCCTAAAATCGTCCTTAACAGTTGCTAAACGAACTAGGGTTCATCCTTTTCTTTTACTCTAAAGTTACACACTTAAAACCCTAAAAACGGATTTATATATATAGGAAAATCGCTGTGACGGCGTCGCGTTTTAATTGTGACGCCGTCATGAATAGAATATTCTAGATAATGGGTTGGGTCGTACGTTCTGACTCCATTTAGAGATCTTGTGACGCCGTCTTGAGATGAGTTGTGACGGCGTCACATGTAATTTGTGACGCCGTCTCCAGCTTCTGAGTAAAAATTCTTGAGAGATGTTGGTGTAGGTCCGTAGTCTTGTCCGTTTATTCTCCAAATGAGCTTAAGTCACGTGTATTTCCTCTAAATGCCTTTCAAATGCTGAATACCTGAAAAGGAACGATTAAGTACTTATTTTGGGCATATATGCACGGTTTAGGGGGTTAAATGACCCCAAAAAAGTGTATAAAGTGACACCTCATCAAATACCCCTACACTTGGGATTTGCTTGTCCTCAAGCAAATGGTGTCATTTTACCTACTCTTTAAACATATTTTACAACACAACCTCCTAGACCTCGTAATTAAAAGCACGGAAAGTATACACTAGCACCTCACATAAGTGTTTAGGATTCTCTCTTTCACTCGGTTGTATAATAAATTATAACATATGGGGGAAACGGAAAATCAACACTCATTACCTGTCATAGCATATAAATTACCATAGGCTTGGTAAAGGATCAAACCTCCACCGCTAGGTGCAAGTATTATTCATTACTATCTAAGAGGTGTTTTATAAAGGGTTGTGGGGTGTAGGTGTAAGATAACATGTTGGGATTCTTGATTTGATGAGACAAAGTGAATAAAAGAATTAAACAAAATGACTTAAACGCAAAGCTGGAATTCTTCAAAAGATGGAAGATTTTAAAGAATCTAGAAGATCTCCTTATTCAGATAAAAGATAACAAAAGATATTCCTAAATGTTTAAAAGATTTATTTGTCTAATGTTAATCTTCCTTTGTAAGTCTTAGACTCCTTATGTTATAAAAGGAGGTCCCAGACGTATAGTTTTTTAGGTGTGTCAAGATGTAAACACCTAAATGTGTGTGTGTATTACAGGCGTGAGATGTAGACGCCATATGTAGTATTAGCCTCAAGGTCAAGGTAACTTGATCCTGTTACAGTTCATTGATGTAATCGTATTATTCTGATCAAATAATATTGGGGCTTAGAGTGTATGATAATGAAGAAAAACCTTGTTGAATAACTTTGTTCATTATGCTATTTTCGCTATGCATATTCTTTATGTTCATTGTTATTATTATCCTAGATATAAGATCTAAACAATCTGAGCTATAAACGATCTAAGAACTATCACGTGTTTTAGTTCTATCAGGTGGTATCAAAGCCATGGGGCTCTCGATCTAGGATCAACAAGGTGTTTTTATGTCAAATTTATGAAGGTACAAGGTTCGAAAAAGTTATGCTTTTGATTGTATGCTAATTCGTAAAATTAAGATTTTATTGGCAAACCCTAACTCGATCAAACAGGAAGTTTGTTGTTTGTCCATTCAAGATCAAAAGTGTATTGGTTGATTTGATTACTTGGAAGTCGCAAGATGTTAATTCTAAGATATTAGGGTTTTCCCCAAAACCCTAATTCAAATAAAAGAGTTTCTTGTGCTCGTATTGTATCAAGCAGGTCTTTGGGTTTTGACGAGCAAGGTTACAAGAATAGCTCTACTTATGGACAATATAATTCGACTATGGTTACTGCTCATTCAAGTAAGATTATTGCTAATGTTTTCATAGTTGACTGATGTTACTGGTAGGTGAATAATTGTTTATACTGCTTGGTTCAAAGGATAGTGCGGTTAGTTTATTGTTAGTACTGCCAAGTAGTATATTAATGCTACCAGGTTACGGGTTAAAGTTGCCAAGGGTGTTAACAAGTTAGTGATGTCGACATATGTTACTACCGTTTGGTTCGTAATGTTTATTGACAAGGGTTCGAGTATGTTAATGATGTTTCAAGTTGACTGGTATGGAGTTAATCAGTTTCTATTTTGTGCTGCCAAGTGTGTGCTACTCGAAAATATCAATACTGTCATAAGTTCAAGTGTTAATAGTGTTAAGATTAGTGCTGCCCGTTGTCACTTACTACTGCCATAACGAAAGTTAATACTGCTCGTTCATCATTAATACTGCTACAAAGTGACAACTTAGTGACACTAAAAAGCGTCACAAAATGCTATGGGAGGAAGGAGTAATCAGATTTGTGACAGTTTAGTAATTAGATAAAGTGTCGCTAAATAGTATGGGAGGAAGGAGAATACACATTAGTGACAGTTTAGTGACAGATAAAGTGTTGCTAATATACTTTTGTTATATATCTCAATTCTAGTGGATCGAGTATACACTTGGATAAATAGATAGTTGGACTCTTATCAAAGTAGGCTGATATTTGAACATGGGCCTGAAATTTTGATTACAACAATATGTTATTGGCCTTGTCGAATTTTGGTATATTAATGGATTATTTGGACGAGTACATGTTTATGGATTTGGGCCATTGGTTTATATCGAAACTACTGGGCTGCGTGGTTTGAATGTTGGGCTTAGTCATACTAATAAGTCACATACATTTATAGTATGAGATTATGTTCAACATTAGTGCTTCTATGACTTACAACTGCTAAGGGTTAGCAGTTCCTACTACTTCATGGTATTACTATTATTTTTATCGGTTTCTACTGCTAGCGTTAAACGCAGTTACTACTACTCGGGCTCAAATGGCTTTATACTGCTAGCATTAATCGATATCGGATGACACACATATGGTTTAGATCTCAGATTGAACACGATGCTTCGTTTAAGGGGAAGCTAACAGGTTATGATTTTAAATGTTCTTAAAAGTTTAAAGGCTCATATTTATTGGAAGAATTGGTTACGAAGACGATTATTTATCACCTATTTGAAGTTGAAGTGGAGTTTCACAGGTTTGTGTTCTTATCATATCTTAAACGGCTCATAACGTTTAGAGATAACTTATTCGTGCTTAGAAACGATGTGACGAAGACTTGACAAATCTAGCAAAGGTGTGTTATTTACAAACTTATGATGCTCAATGCACACATTTGCTATCACTTGTTATGTGTCTCATAGAAGATGAGGATTTTTGTCAAGAGGTTGCGATCTACTTATATTTCACAAATTTATTTATAAGTTTGACGTCACGTGGATAGTACAAGATATAAGACTCAAGTTTGAGTTGTTCTACTTCAGCATCAAGTTCGTAATACTTAGTTTTCTTCATCAGTAATCATTACATAGAGCCTACAGAATCGAAGATTCACGAAATGGTTAACATATGGTTTCAGGGGAAGCTTATTGTTAAAATGTTTAACCATTTACATGCACCACATAAGGTGAAGGTTTTTGCTACTGTAAGTCGTTATTACTAATGCTAGTTTACGTTTCTACTGCTCAAGTTCATTTATCTTAAGGCGCGTCATGGAGGGTAATTTGAGGAGTTAGAAGGCTTAGATTAGAAGTGTGATATTGGTTTGTAGTGGTCAAGATCAAAGTTGCTTATATTCATATGTCCCCTGTTGGATTATGACAAAAAGGGAAGAAGATGTTAATAGGTATAATTGGCAACTTATAGATCCTTGGTGTGACATGTTACAGAGGAAGTCTAAATTAAGAAGATTTTGTTTCATTCAGGGAGATGATTACATCTCAACTTCAGGGGAAGCTTTGGCTTTATGATAAGTTCGTACACGACTTTGTTTGTTTTGCCATCATCAAATAGGGGAAGATTGTTGAGATTCTTGATTTGATGAGACAAGGTGAATAAAAGAATGAAACAAAAGGACTTAAACGCAAAGCTGGAATTCTTCAAAAGATGAAAGATTTTAAAGAATCTAGAAGATCTCCTTATTCAGATAGAAGATAACAAAAGATATTTCTAAATGTTTAAAAGATTTATTTGTCTAATGTTTATCTTCCTTTGTAAGTCTTGGACTCCTTATGTTATAAAAGGAGGTCCCAGGCGTGTAGTTTAGTAGTGCACATAAAATGTAGTCGACTAAAAAGTTGTGTGTTCTAGGCGTATGGTCTTGTAAACGCCTAGATAGTTTAGCCTCAAAGATCTTATGATTCATGTTACTAGTTAGAGTAACCGTTCTACAGTTGATCGTGTAGAATTAGGGTTGTGTTGAATAAAAGAAAACCTTGAAGTAACTTTGATTCGTGTTTAATGTTTCCGCTGCATATACATATTATATCATTGTTACTTTGTGATCCTAGATGAGAACTAATCATTCGCGAGTCATAAAAACGATTCAACAGGTAGAATCAGAGCCTCGTGGCTCGTGATATCCAGGATAATGGGTTCTGATTCAAAAAAAAGAAGGTTTTCTGGTTATTTTTTGTTTTTAGTGATAATATTCTGAAAAACTAAGGTTTTGTAAAAACCCTAGATCAATAAAAACAGAAAGGTGTTGATGCTGCTAAATGTTTGTTGCTGCGTATACTTATTAACAAACCCTATAGATCTCTTGCTGCGTATGTTTTTTACTTTTAGGGTTTTATGTTTAAAGTGCTATAGTCACAGCCACAGGTTATGTTTGAATCTGCGTATGATTTGTTCAAGTATCTAATGGTGATGGTACTATATTTAATTGACAAAGAGACACCAGGTATTAAATGGTTTGAAAACTTTTGATGTTTTGATTGTATTCAGTAGTATTCGTGAATAGCAGATGGTTGTAGCATGACTTTTTTTTTGTCATAACCTTTAATTTTTCTAGGGAGGGTTTCGAATGTATTGCTTGAAATGACAATATAACTCTATGTGGATCTTGGATAAAGATAAAGTACAGGTTTCAATCAAGGTTCTTGATAGAAGGTTTAGTGATTGAAGTGTCGTGATTTACAGCAGGTTTGGATTATGTTTGGATGCACTTGGTCACAATTTGGAAGGGATGGTTATAATGAGAAAACCCTAAATTTAAGGGTTTGTAATTTTTTTCCTATTATAACTACCTGAAGTTGGACAAGAAGGTGAGATTTTATGGGTTGCTTTGTATTTGTGTTTATGTGCAGCAGGTGTGTATGTTACTGGTATTCATTTTTTTATTAAGCAGATTGGGTTATGAGTCGTGGTATTAGTGCTGCTGGTTTGTGATGATACATTAATACTAATATCGTGCTGCTCGCTGCCAATAAAAACTTAATACTGCTAGCAGGTCATGTATCAAGTTTGTGTTGCTAAGGTAACATTAATACTGCTTGTTGGTTTGATTAGTGCTGCCCATAAATGATTACTACTGCTAGTTGTTATCATTAGTACTGCTAGGCTTTTATTGCAGTTACTACTATTGGTTCGGGATAATACTACTAGCGTATAGCAGTTAATACTGCTAGGCTTTTTCTACTAGTTAATACTGCTCGAGCATATTGAATGTTACTACTGCCAAGCTTTCTCGTTACTACTGCTGCCAAAGATGACACAAAGTGACAGCTTACTGACACTAAAAACTGTCACAAAAAGAATGGGAGGAAGGAGAATGAAGAATTAGTGACGGATTAGTGACAGTTTTATGACAGATAAAGTGTTGCTAAAAACATGATTTTTGATCTCGGATTGAACAAGATGCTTCGTTTAAGGGGAAGCTAACAGATTAATTTTTGGTTTTAAATGTTCTTAAACGATTAAAGGCTCGTATTATTGGATTAATTGATTACGAAGATGGTTATTTATCACTTATTTGCCGGTGAAGTAGAATTACTTGGTTACGTGTTTTATCATATCTTTTAGCAGGAGATAACGTGTTCATGCTTAGAAATGATGTGACAAAGACTTGTCAAAATCTAGCTAAGGTGTGTGATCTACAAACTTATGGTGCTCAATGCTCACATTTGCTATCACTTTGGTTATGTGTCTCATAGAAGATGAGGATTTTTGTCAAGAGATTGCGATCTACTTATATTTCACAGATTTATTTATAAGTTTGACGTCACGTGGATAGTACAAGATATAAGACACAAGTTTGGGTTGTTCTACTTCAGCATCAAGTTGGTTATACTTAGTTTTCTTCATCAGTAATCATTACATAGAGCTTACAGAATTAAAGATTCAAGAAATGGTTAACATATGGGTTTCAGGGGAAGCTTATTGTTAAAATGTTTAACCATTTACATGCATCATCGAGGTGAAGGTTTTTACTACTGCTAGTCATTATTACTACTGCTAGTTTAGATTTCTACTGCTTGGATTCATTATTCTTATTATGCGTCATGGAGGGTAATTCAAGTCATTGGAAAGTTTGGGTTAGTAGTGTGATATTGGTTTGAAGTGGTTGAAATCAAAGTTGCTTACATTCATAAGTCCCCTATTGGATTATGACAAAAAGGGGAAGAAATATTAACAGGTTGCAACTTATAGATCCTTGGTGTGGCATGTTACAAAGGAAGTCTGAATTAAGAAGATTTTGTTTCATTCAGGGAGATGATTACATCTCAACTTCAGGGGAAGCTTTGGCTTTATGATGAAGTTCGTACACGACTTTGTTTGTTTTGTCATCATCAAATAGGGGAAGATTGTTGGGATTCTTGATTTGATGAGACAAAGTGAATAAAAGAATGAAACAAAAGGACTTAAATGCAAAGCTGGAATTCTTCAAAAGATGGAAGATTTTAAAGAATCTAGAAGATCTCCTTATTCAGATAGAAGATAACAAAAGATATTTCTAAATGTTTAAAAGATTTATTTGTCTAATGTTTATCTTCCTTTGTAAGTCTTGGACTCCTTATGTTATAAAAGGAGGTCCCAGGCGTGTAGTTTTTTAGGTGTGTCAAGATGTAAACACCTAAATGTGTGTATGTATTCCAGGGGTGAGATGTAGAAGCCATATGTAGTATTAGCCTCAAGGTCAAGGTAACTTGATCCTGTTATAGTTCATTGATGTAACCGTATTATTCTGATCAAATAATATTGGGGCTTGGAATGTATGATAATGAAGAAAAACCTTGTTGAATAACTTTGTTCATTACGCTGTTTCCGCTATGCATATTCTTTATGATCATTGTTATTATTATCCTAGATATAAGATCTAAACAATCTGAGCTATAAACGATCCAAGAACTATCACGTGTTTTAGTCTGCTTATACAAAAGTTAATGCTACTGGTATGAAAGTTACATTTGCCGAAAGATTACAACTGCTAGAAGAGTTTCTACTGTCAGAAGGATAAAGATGAAGATTGCTTATCAAGATTACTTATGGGATAAGTATGAGATATTTTGGTGAAAGATATGTATAAGTTATTTGTTTAGAAGATCATGATAATTTAAAAATATATTGTAAGCCATGTAGGACTCCTTGGTGTATAAAAGGAGGTCCTAGGGCATGTTGTTTTATTACACTAGCAGTACTAACATATACTTGCAGTACTAAGTTACCCTAACAGTAGTAACTTTTATACTAGCAGTATTAACTAGTTAGTAGGATTTCTTCTAAGTCTCTGAGCAGTCTTAACTTCCATTAGCAGTAGCAATATACAATAGCAGTAGTAACTAACAGTACTAACTACTTAACATGTTAGCTTATCAAATCACACACACAAGCACACGAAATTGCTAGGAGTTTAGAGAGAGAATGATGTTTTAGAGAGAGAAGTAAACAAAAGAAAATGGCTACACATTAAAAGAGTAAAAATGAGCAACACCCTCTCCACACTTGGAGAGGGCTTTATATAGTTATGTACATGGGCTAGCCTTCGGTTTAAGTGGACTTCCAAGGCTAGGCTTGATCTCTAATGGGCTTAAAGCCCGTAACTAGGCCCAATTAGCATTCTAGAATTCCCGGGAGCATATAATAGACTAATACAAGGTTTGGGAGTCTTAATGACCATCACTTCACATAATACAAGGTCTAACAATCCCCCCCTAAGGGGTGGTCATTGCATAAGGCTTCACTTCTTGTTTCGTTCTTTAGTCTTGGAACCTTGTTGTCTTGGGAATTCTTTTGAAGTTCCTTTTGCAGGCTTGTGATCTTGGATCTTGATCTTTAACTTGATATACTTTGACAAAATACTGATATCGTGGTCTTTGGCCTTGGTTTGTCTTGACTGTTGAGATCACTTAAATCTTTATCCTTGAATCTTTATGCCGCCTTGCTATCTTGTGTCGCCACCCTCATGCTCAAGGTCTTGAAAGCTTGCTAACAATATCCCTCAACACTTCTTTAGCATGATTACTAGAACTTCATGAGTAATTTTGTCGATGATGTTCTTTTGAGGAAGTGCTTGTATATCAGAGATTGCGGAAGACTTAGACGCGTGTACTTGAGCTTTCATCACGAATTCATCTTTGTTGATTGAGTATGAGGCCTTGAATCTTGACTTGTCCTGGACTAGAAGCTGCTACCGTCGGGAAACCTGCAAGTATATGTTAGTGATAAACATACATAGACGAAGGTGTCTTTGTTACTTCGTCGAATACGGTTATAATAACCACAGTTCCCCGTTAATCAATATAAATACCACCTGTGATCAGGTAGAATTCCTAAGAATCTCCTTGATTTGATGAGACAAAGTGAATAAAAGAATGAAACAAAAGGACTTAAACGCAAAGCTAGTATTGTTTGATAAGGAAACTATTTAAACTAATTAAATACTTTCCTTATCATATTAATCTTGTAAACTTTGACCAAATCTTCATAATTCTCCACCAGCTTGTAGAATTCTGATCTGCTAGATTTAGTCCTTATGTTTCATTCTTTTATTTATTTTGTCTCATCAAATCTAGAATCTCAACAATCTTCCCCTATTTGATGATGACAAAACAAACAAAGTCATGTACGAACTTCATCATAAAGCCAAAGCTTCCCCTGAAGTTGAGATGTAATCATCTCCCTGAATGAAACAAAACTTCCTTGTAAACTGCTAACTGCTTCCCCTTAACTTAAGATCTTCCCCTTAAGTTAAACTCTCCATGTCATGCCACCACCACAGGATCTATAAGTTGCTCTTCATATAATCATCTTCCCCTTTTTGTCTTCATTCAATAGGGGACTGTATGCAACTTTGATCTTCACAACCACACATCATATATCAAGACTTTTAATCCAAGCTTTCCACTGACTCAAATTACCCTCTATGAAGTTCAACACAAATAATGAACTCAAGCAGTAGAAAGTGTAAACTAGCAGTATTAACAATGACTAGCAGTAGTAATGACCTTCCCCTCAAGTGGTGCATGTAGATGGTTAAACATTTTAATAATAAGCTTTCCCTGAAACCAATATGTTTACCATCTCTTGAATCTCGAACTCTGTAGACTCTATGTAATGATCACTGATGAAGAAAAATGAGTATAACGAATTTGATGAAGAAGTAGAATATCTCAAACTTGTGTCTTATATCTTGTACTATCCACGTGACTCCAAACTCATACTGAGACCAAAAAGTATAAGTAGACCGCAACCTCTTGACAAAATCCTCATCTTCTATGAGACACATACTAAGTGATAGCAAATGTGAGCATTGAGCACCATAAGAAAAATCACACACCTTTGCTAGATTCGTCAAGTCTTCGTCACATCGTTTATAAGCACGAACAAGTTACCTCCTGCTAAAAGGTATGATAAGAACACGCATCTGTGAAACTCAACTACAACATCAAATAAGTGATAATCAATCGTCTTCGTAATCACATCTTCAATAAATCCCAAAACGAGCCATAAAATCAATAAGAATAAACTGAAATAATTTCACTTCTGTCTGAGATCCAAACCATGTGTGTCATCCGATATCGAGTGTAACTAGCAGTACTAACTCTCTTCATTGTACGATATCGGATGAAACTGGCAGTATTAACTTTTTTCTTTGTCTGATATCGGACATAACTACCAGTATTAACTGCTTTCCAATGGCAGTACAAACATTAAGCCAGCAGTACAAACTTTCAACAAGCAGTACTAACCTTTAACTGGCAGTATAAACTTTTTGAGCCCAATACTAGCAGTACTAAAAATCAAGTAGCAGTATTAACATACCATTGGAGCTCGAACAGTATTAACTTTTTATAAACCCAAAGCTAGCAGCACTTACTTCCATTACGCCCAACAGCAGTAGTAACAAACTGCTTCTATTTTAAGCAGTACTGAATTCAAGGCGAGCAGTGGTAAATTACCTTAGCAGTACAAACATCCACGAAGCCAGCAGTATTAACAAAAACGAGCAGTACAAACATTTTATTGACAGTATTAAGTCAACATCGAGCAGCATTTGTTAAATCAATAACTTCTATCGATCTTAATGTACCACCAATAGAGCTTCTCTTGTAACCTTGCTCGTCAAAACATAAAGACCTGCTGCTCCATTATCACGACGACAAGAAACTCAACCATTAGAGTTTTGTAAACCCTAAATCTTGTATCTTCTTGTGCTCTTGTTTCCTTCATCATTCATTCATACTAGGGTTCATCATCAATCCAAAGATTAACTCACCAAAGCTAGTAGGAACATTATAGATCACCAATCCTGTTTTTATTGAATTAGGGTTTGCAAAAACCCTAATCTTTACCAAATCAGCCAATCGCCAAAAACAGAAAATTCGATCATTCTTTTCATCAAGAACACGATACCAAAAACCTTGTAGATCCTAGATATCACGAGCCACGAGGCTCTGATACCAATTGAGGAGTCTGTTAAGACCTCTTAGATCGTTATTAAGACTCAGATTGTTTAGATCTAATATCTAGGATAAACAATAACAATGATAACAATTATGCAGCGGAATATAATGAAGACAATTGTTATTGAACAAGGTTTTTCATTCAAACGTTTCCTCTTTCCCCAAACACAATCTTGGGGCTACACCAACTAACTATCTAACTATGGTGTACACACACACACACCTTTTACTATTCGACTCTCATCAGTCGACTCTGCTATTTGTAAAACCTATGTCTATGATCTCTTTATATAGGGAGAGATCATGACTTACAAAGGAAGTAAATTAATATGATAAGGAAACTATTTAAACTAATTAAATACTTTCCTAATGAACTTTTTCTTGGTAGAAAACCAACTTTAGGTTTTATGAGACCATTTGGGTGTCTTGTTACAATTCTCAATACCATAGATCACTTAGGCAATGTTTAATGTGTAGGGCTGATGAAGGAATTCTTTGCTGAAGGTGTACTCAATCAATAGTAAAGCATTTAGAGTATTCAACAGTAGAACTAGGATAGTTAAAGAGAACCTGCATGTCCAGTTCAGTGAGAATACACCTAATATTACAAGAAGTGGACCAAATTGGCTTTTTGACATTGATGCACTAATAAAGTCAATGAATTATAAGCCAGTTGTTGCAGGAAATCAGTCTAATGGTAATGCAGGTACAAAAGCATGTGATGATGCAGGTAAAGCTGTATGGAGATAAGTACTAGTAAGATTACATTCTAGCTACTTGTGGCCTACTATTCCCATTTTTCTCAAAGTTCAAAGAGTTCTCCTGATGATGGATTCAAACCTTCAGGAGACAATGAAAAGAAGGTTACTGAAGAACCAGGAAAAGAAGGTGGTGATTCAAGTAAAGAGGATAAAAGTGATGATCAGGAGAAGAATGATAATGTTAATAGCACTAACAATATTAATACTGCTAGTGATAGAAACAACACTAACAATATTAATGTTGTTAGTTTAACTATTAATGCTGCTGGCATAGAAGTTAATGTTGTTGGTGCAAAAACAAGCATTAAACTTCCAAATGATCCAAATATGCCTGAATTAGAAGAAATTGTCTATTCAGATAATGATGAAGATGTTGGTGCAGAGGCTGACATGAACAATTTAGATGCATTTGTGCCTGTCAGTCCTATTCTAACTACAAGAGTACATAAAGATCATCCAGTTGAACAAATTATTAGAGACTTGAATTCAGCACCTCAAACAAAAATAATGACAAAGAATTTGAAAGAACATGGTTTCATTAGTTCAGTTCAGCAAAGAACAAATCATAAAGACTTTCAAAATTGCTTGTTTGTTTGCTTTTTATCACAAGAAGAACCCAAAAAGGTAATTCATGCATTGAAGGATCCAAGCTGGATAGAGGCTATGCAGGAAGAGCTTCTACAATTCAAGTTACAAGAAGTTTGGACCTTGGTGGATTTACCAAATAGAAAAAGGGCTATTAGGACTAAATGGGTTTATAGGAACAAGAAGGATGAAAGAGGCATTGTGATAAAGAACAAAGCAAGGTTGGTTACACAAGGGTACACACAAGAACAAGAGATTGACTATGATGAAGTCTTTGCTCCTGTTACCAGAACTGAAGCAATTAGGCTATTCTTAGCCTATGCCTCATTTAAAGACTGTGTGGTGTATCAGATGGATGTTAAGAGTGATTTTCTTTATGGTAAGATTGAATAGGAAGTCTATATTTGTCAACCACCAGGATTTGAAGATCCAGACTTCCCTGACAGAGTATACAAAGTAGAAAAGGCACTTTATAAACTGCATCAAGCTCCTAGAGCTTGGTATGAGATCTTGTCAACGTATTTGTTGGACAATGGGTTTCAGAGAGGAAACATTGACAAGACTTTGTTTATCAGAAGGGACAAAGGTGATATTCTGTTAGTTCAAGTGTATGTAGATGATATCATTTTTGGCTCTACAAAGAAGTTATTATGCACTGAGTTTGAGAAGATGATGCATAAGAAGTTTCAAATGAGTTTGTTGACAAAATATAATGCCTAAAAACATTATTAATATTTTTTCACATCTTTACGTTTTGATAATCACAAAATATAAAAATGTTCAATGTAAAATTAAACGTAAACAAGTAATTAGTAGTAAATTTTCATTTCGATAATTATATCACTTAAATGTACGAATAAATAAATGCTTAATGCATTTTATGATCAAAGGAAATTTTTATTCAACCTCAAACTTTTATAAAATGTTGTAAACATTTTTATAAACATTACAAAACATTTTCTACAAATAAAAGAAATATTTTATTTAAAATAAACATTTTGAAATTCAAATTTTCGGACCTAAAACGGCTAGAAAAGTTCTAGAAAATTCTCCCTACACAAAAGACAAACTGGGAAGGCCCTAGCCTAGGGCGGCCCCTTAATTTTAAGGGGACCGCCCTTAGGTAGACGCGCCCCCAGTTTGTCCTATAAATATTGTACTTTTCTCCATTATTTTCTTACCTTTTGCACTCATTCTTTCTGCCCAAAACAGCTCACATATCCTCTCTAAAATCCTTTGATCATTTAATCATAAAGCTTTGTTTCCAAGTGATCCAAGCTCAATTCCTCAAGTGCAAGAGAAGAATACTTCTATCATCAAGTGAAGAAGTATTACACATTTGTGTGTTGTTGCAATCTTATTGCATTCATATCATAACTTGTAAATCTTTTGTAAATTTTGTAAAGTTGTGTAGTTGCTAGATCTTGGCGATCTTTGTAAGTATAGTTAGATCGTGGTGATCTTACCGAGTAGTGCTAGATAGTTGTGATATAAGTAGTGTTGTGAAGAAGTCTTGAAGTTGTGAAGAAGTCGTGAAGTTGTGAAGTCGTGAACAAGTCATGAAGTTGTGTTGTGATAGATTGGTTCTAGCTAAGATTAGAACTCGACATTTAGCTTTGTGTCGTAAATCGGTGTAAGCAACGTTGTGTACGGTTTTCTCTGCCATAAGGGAGCTTGTTGACATAGTGAATAAAACTTTCGAGTTAGGTGCTCGGGGAGTGGAGTAGGGCGAAGAGGTGCTTCGTTGCCTAACCATTATAAATCCTCGCGTTGTGGTTTGATTGTTCTTACTCTTATCTATTGTCTTGCATTACTTTCTCATACTATCTTATTAATTGTTTAGATAGGTATATTGTTTATATTGTGCAAGAATTGAATTCACATAAAGTCGAATCTAGAATTTTTACAAACACTTTAAAACCTTAAATTAAAAAGTAGTAAACTATTCAACCCCCCTTCTAGTTTTCCACAGAGTTCTATAGGTGAGCTCACATTCTTCTTAGGCCTCCAAGTAAAGTAGAAGGAATATGGAATTTTTATCAGTCAAGACAAGTATGTGACTGAGATTTTGAAGAAATTTGGTTTTACTGATGTCAAGACAGCAAGCACACCTATGGAAACTCAAAAGCCTTTGCTCAAGGATGAAGATGGTGAAGAAGTGGATGTTCATTTATATAGATCAATGATTGGTTCATTGATGTATCTTACTTCTTCAAGATCTGATATTATGTTTGCAGTGTGTGCCTGTGCAAGATACCAAGTCAACCTAAAAGTGTCACATCTTCATGCTGTGAAAAGAATTTTTAGGTACTTAAAAGGTCAACCAAAATTGGGCCTTTGGTATCCAAAAGATTCACCTTTTGATTTGGTAGCATACACTGATAGTGATTATGCTGGAGCAAGCTTGGATATGAAGTCTACAACAGGAGGTTGTTAATTTCTTGGGTGTAGATTGATCTCATGGCAGTGAAAGAAGCAGATTGTGGTTGCTAATTCCACAACAGAGGCTGAATATGTAGCTGCTTCAAGTTGTTGTGGCCAAGTGCTTTGGATTCAAAATCAATTGCTTGATTATGGGTATAACTTTATGCATACAATGATCTATATTGACATTAACAGTACAATATGCATAGTTAAGAACCCTGTTTTTCATTAAAAACAAAGCACATTGAGATTAGACATCACTTTATCAGAGATTCTAATGAAAAGAAGCTAATTCAAATGATCAAGATTCATACTGACAAGAATGTTGCAGATTTGCTTACAAAAGCATTTGATGTAAGTAGATTTCAATATCTGATTGCTAGTATTGGTATGCTCAATCTCTGAAGTCTTGATCAAGGGAATGATGTTTGGGTTAGAATGGAAAAGCTGCTAAGGATGAAATTGAAGTAAGTGCTCGTAACTTCAAGTTTCTACTGTTAAGTATAATTAGTGTTGTTAGTTATACTTAATACTTCTATGTTAATACTGTTAGTTATACTTAATACTGTTGGTATAATTAATACTGTGAGAATTTAGAGAGTTAGTGAGAATAAAAACAGAAAGAGAGATATGTGAAATAAAAACAGATAGAGTGGTTTAGTGAGAAAAAGAACTGAGAGATATGGTAAGTTGAAAAACAGAAAGAGAGATGTGTGAAATCAAAAACTGACAGAGAGAAATGTGAGAAAAAAGAATTAAGAGAAAGCAAAAACAGACAGAGAGAAATGTAAGCAAAAAGAATTGAGAGAAATCAAAAACAGACAGAGAGATTTTGTGAGCTAAAATGTTAATTTGGTGATGAAAAAGCTGATTAGAATGGAATTGGAGTTAATGCTGGTGATTCAAAGTTAATGCTGCTAAACTTACTGCTGCTGGGGAAAGTTAATGCTGCTAGGCATAAACTTACTGCTGCTGGGGAAATCTAATGCTGCTAGCATAAAAACCCTTTTTATGTTGTTGATTTTAACAGTTAATGCTGCTAAGGATTAAACTTTACTACACTATTGAAATTAATGTTGCTAGGCATAACTTTACAACTGCTTTGCTGTGAACGTTAATGCTGTTGAGCGGTAATTTCATAAAATACTTCGATTAAGGTACTTTCAATCATTCATTTCTATCGATCTTCATTCCAATCATATGATGCTCTAATCACAAACCCTTAACTCAATTTAATCATTTAATATCAAAAACCCAACCACAATGACGAAACTAAAGTTGAATGATTCACACAATCGATCGGTGCATTTTTGTCTAAACCCGCTAAAAAGTGAAGGGTTTTGAGAAAAATTGTTGATTTTCGGATTGCTCATTCAATAAAGTATGCTTTAACCGGCAATCCTACAAATCTATGCTCTTGTATTGATAGTTTGGTCTACTGTCAAGGCGACAAAGGTTAATGGGGTAGTTTAGTTGGCAAGCCCTAGTATAGAGTAGATTATTGTTATGAAGCATCAATTAGATAGTGATTTTCAATGGATGGATGATGTGGTATGATGGTATTGTCCCAATGCTATAATTTATAGAGAACTTACAAGAATGGGGTATGAAAAACTTTCTCATAAGCTTACATTTTATAAGGCTTTCTTTTCTCCTCAATGGAAGTTTTTGATTCATACTATTCTGCAATGCCACTAAGAAGATTTTTGCTAACATGAGAAGGCAAGGAAAAGACTTTTCAGGTAGTGTAACACCATTATTCCAAACAATGGTGGTACAAGCTCAAGCTGAAATGGGTGAAGGTTCAGCACATCCTACTAATCCCCATCACACACCCATTATTCAACCATCAACATCTCAACCTCAAAGGAAACAAAAGCCTAGGAGGCAAAAGAGAAAGGATACTAAGATTCCTCAGTCTAGAGGTCCTATAGACAATGTTGTAGATGAGACTGTCAATGAGGAGATGGATGACAGTTTGGTGAGGGCTACCACTACTGCTAATGGCTTAGATGCAGAATAGGACAGGGGTAACATAGCTAAGACCCAATCCAAGGCAACACCTAATGAATCAAGTTCCATTGGAACTAGTTTAGGTGGTGGTCCCAGGCGCCAAGACACCATGGGGGATACCATTGCTCAGACTAGGTCTGAGAATGTATCTAAACTTTCCAATGATACACTACTCTCAAGAGGTAACACACTTAGAAGTGGTGAGGATATTATGCAACTTAATGAATTGATGGAATTGTGTACAACTTTACAATCAAGAGTTCTTGCTTTAGAGAACACAAAGACCACTCAAGCTGCTGAGATTTCAAGTTTAAAGAGGAGAGGTCAATAAATTGGAAAAGAAAAGGAAGTCAAGAACTCATGGGCTTAAAATATTATATACAGTTGGTTCATCAAGAAGAGTATAATCCTCTGAAGATGAAGATTTGGGTGATCAGTAGGATGCATCTAAACAGGGAAGGATAGCTGATATTGATGCTCATGAAGATATTTACTTGGTCTATGTTCACAGAGATAAAGATATTTTTGGTGTTAATGATCAAGATGATGATATAATGTTTGATATGAGTGATCTTGCTGGTGAAGAAGTATTTGTTGAAAGTGAAGTTGCTGCTAAGAAGAAAGATGATGTAGTTAATGTTGTTAAAGAAGTAGTTAATGTTGTTAAAGAAACAGTTAATACTGCTTCAATAACTAAAGATGAAATAACTTTGGCTCAAGCACTGGCAGAATTAAGAAGTGTAAAACCTAAGGTTACTACTTCTACAAGAGCAACTACTACAGGAATTCTTCTTCAAGAGCCAAGTGAATCAATAACAACAACAACAATTCCTTCAAAGGACAAGGGTAAAGGAATCATGGTTGAAGAACCTTTGAAGATGAAGAAGAAAGATCGAGTCCTCTTTGATGAACAAGAAGCTATAAGACTACAAGCTTAATTTGATGAGAAAGAGAGGATTGTAAGAGAAAAAGAAGAAGCCAATGCTGCCTTAATTGCACAATGAAATGATATTCAGGATAAGGTTGAGACTGACTATAAATTAGCTCAAAGGTTGCAAGCAGAGGAACAAGAAGAGTTAACAATTGAAGAGAAGTCAAAGTTGTTTGTATAACTCTTAGAAGCAAGAAAGAAACACTTTGCTGTAAAAAGAGTAGAAGAAAAGAGGAATATACCACCTACAAGAGCTCAACAAAGGAGCATCATGTGTACTTACCAGAAGAATATGGCAGGATAGAAGCCCAAAGACTTAAAGAGCAGAATAAAAGAGGAATAGACCACCTACAAGAGCTCAACAAAGGAGCATCATGTGTACTTACTTGAATAATATGGTAGGATGGAAGGCCAAAGACTTAAAGAACAAGTCATTTGCCAATATTCAAGAATTATTTAAAAAGCTAGAACAAGAGAAGGAAAAGAAGCAAAAGATAGATGATGATCAAGAAGAAGCTGAGATGAAAAAGCTTATAAAGGTTGTTCCTAATGAAGAGGAAGTAAAGCAATTAATGTTATACCATTAGCTACTAAACCTCCAAGCATTGTTGATTGGAAGATTGTTAAAGAAGGAAAGATCAGTCTATTTCAAATCATAGAGCTAATGAATTAAAAAAGTACTGCAACAATATATCAGATGCTTAGAAGATTTGATAAAGAAGATTTAGAAACTCTATGGAAATTGGTAAAAGCTAAGCATGGATCTACAAGACCAGAAGAGGGATATGAGAGAGTACTATAGGGTGATCTAAGGATAATGTTTGAGCATAATATAGAAGATACAATGTGGAGAAATCTACTAGGAAACAAAGTGCTTGATTTGGGAAATTAATTTGATTCATGTGGAGTTACCACTTTTGTGGAGGTTTCAAGACCATGCATCTCCTTCATGTTGGTTAAGAAGAGATCATCCCTTACACTAGTAACATTTTACAGAGATGATAACAAGAAGCTCAAACTGATCATCTAAATGAACTAGTGTTATCTGCATTCTTAAGCTATGACAAAACATCTCATAGAAAACAGTGAAGTGATTGGAAAGCATCCTCCTAGTGGATTATGAAGGCTTTTTATGAAAAAACTTGATGATTTTAAGATAAATATCAAGTATTATAGGGGTAGATTGTTTTGGAAAAAAGCCTCTTGATGCCTGTTTGAAAGTTACTACTATGCAATGTGGAAGTTAAGGACAGTTAAGGTAATTGAGATTACTATTGCTATGAAAGTTACTACAGCAAGTGAATATTATACCTAGCTAGTAAAAGGTTCTATTGCTAGTATATGTTACTACTGCAAGTTACTACTGCTAGTGTAACTTAGTACTACTAATGAAGATTGAAGAAAACTTTCTATAGATAAAGTTAATGCTGCTTGTACACAGTTATTGCTGCTAACCAAGTTACTACAGTTTTGAAAGTTACAACTACTGAAAGATTACAACTGCTGGAAGAGTTTATGTTGACAGAGAAAAGATCAAAGACTTATCAGAGAAAGGATAAAGATTCTTATGTGATAATATGAGATAATTTTTGTAAAAGATATTATAAGTTATTGTTATAGAAAGATCATGATAACTTATGAAAAATATGTAAGCCGGTTAGGACTCCTTGGTGGTATAAAAGTGAGGTCATAATGGCATAGATTAAGATATATAGAAATCTTTTGATATCAATAAGCTATCAAGGTTTTGTAACCCAAGCACTATTAAGAGTGTTCGTATTATATTGAGGCTAAAAGTTTGGTAAATTGTTTTGTTATTAATCTTATTCATTACTGTTTCATTGAAATTCTTCTTAGGGTTTTGTAAAACCCAAGCACTATTAAAGTTTTCGTATTAAATTGAGGCTGAAAGATTGGTAAACATTTTGTTATAAATCTTATCATTACTGATTCATAGAAATTCTTCTTAGTATCATTGATAAAGATTCCGCATAGACTTTGATATTCACATTCAAAGTTATCTATACATAGTTTGTTTGGAATTATTCAATACAACATACCTTATACAACTAAGTAAGATAAATTATTCTATTGGGATCACAGATTTACTAAGTGATAAGATGGCATTGATGAGATAAACCCCTATTTTAGCCTTATTTGTTATGGATTATAGAAGCCCTCAAACGGATCATATAACTAGCCCCTACAATCCTTGCTCTAACACACTCATTTTTAGTGCAAGATACCCCTAGTACAACCCAATATTAAGAAAGCTTGAGTCCATTTCGCGGTTCTCGTAATTTTTTTGTTGATTCCGAAATTGTTTAATGGAACATCATTGTTACCACCCTCACAAAATGTTACACCCAAATCGCCTTAGCCTTCCTTGTATGTACTCATTTTTAGTACAAACCTTAGTTAATTATTTACTTGAGTACATGGTTGCTAAGTCGAGTCATTATTAGTGTATACAGTTTTGGGATGATTGAGATTCATGGTAGTATTTATTATATGGAGAAATAAAGAAAGAAAAGTTAAGTCATTACCCCTATATTTTTCTAATATTCTCCATGTTATGTTGATCCTTCTTAATTCAGGTCATTAGTTAGTTTATGTTATTGAGTATTAAAAACTCAAGTGTGGGGGTGCAATTATAAACCATAAGTCATGTATATTATTTATGTTTCAGCAAATGGCATGGAAAAAGTGTATAAAAAATAGAAAAAAAATGAAAAAAGCAAAAAAAATGTTAGAAAATACGGGCCGCCATCTTGCTATTGTTTATGTTGAAGAAAGATTCGAGAAAATAAAAGAAAGAGATTGATGTAGAGTTTTGTATATTATTGTCCTACTTTTTACGAGTCTTGGCTTAACAACGTCATTTAAATGTATTCTTGTGAATGATTAACTTGCCATCAGTTAAATTCCCCAAATATCCCTAACCATGTTTCCTTTACCCTACACCTTATGTTACAACTCTTGAAAGACCCTTTTATAGTATTCCTAATGTGCTATACCGCCAAAGCGTGGAGGTTTGATCATTTATCAAGCCTATGGTAATTTATATACTATGACAGGTAGTGAGTATTATTTTCCTCATTTTCCTAATTTTATAATTCATTTATTACAAACCGAGAGAAAGAGAGAAATCCAAAAACTTATGTGATTGCCTAGTAAAATAATTTTTCATGCTTTTAATTACGAGGTCTAATCGGTTGTGCCATAAATTATATTTATTGAGTAGGTTAAATGCCCTCGATTTTGCTATTGACTAGGTAGAAAAGCTCATTTGCTTGAGGACAAGCAAATCCTAAGTAGGGGTATTTGATGATGTGTCATTTTATACACTTTTTGGGGGCCGTTTAACCCCCAAAATCATGGAAATATCCCCAAATTACATGTTTAATCGTTTCTTTTTTTCATTTTAGCATTTGGAAGGAATTTAGAGGAAAAATAAACGTGATTTGGACTCAATTTGGGAAGAAACAGACAAGATTCAACCTACACAACAGATGAAGAAGAATTGATTTAACAACACGTGGAGACGACGGTTAGAAATCATTGTGACCGCCATCAAAGAATACCAGGAACGACGTTAGGAACCTTTTGACAACGTCAACGTAACTCTGCCACTGAGAAGTTTGAATCCCCCCCGATGAAAGATTATACGGGTGACCGACGTCACAACTTATAGCGCGACGACGTCATAGTTTTTACACAATAATAGAAAAACCCTTCATTTAGTTTTGTGTATGGAAAAACTTTGGGGAAACGGAACTAGTACTTTTTAGCTCATTTTTTAAGATGATTTTTTAGGGCATATAAACCCAAGTTTCTCATCATAACTCCATGTTTAATTGAAGTGAAGTTCCTTATTCCTTTTAATCTTTCGATATGTCTATGTATTGTTTGATTAATTATTCTTCGCTTTCAATTAACATGCTTAGCTAAATATAATTTGTGTTTGCGTATGATTGCATGAAACCTAGTTGTTTATCTTTTATTATTGCTTCTCGTTAATGGTGTGTGTGTTAGGCTCTAGAAAACTATCTTCTTAATTGCAACGCGAAGACGTCTAAAGAAACGCGACTTGGTTAGATGATAGCTAAGTAACAGTCATTATACTACCTTGCCATTTGGGTGGATTCCGAGTTCGGTGTTTAATTTGTAAGATACTTACACATTGTATTACAAGGGTGACGGGTAATGAAACAAGAGAAGACAACTACAGAAAGTGGCAAGAATTAGGTAAACACCTTTGTTTAACGTTAGAGTTTTCATCCACATTTACTTTTTCTGCAAATTAGAATAGAATTAGGAGTAGTAGTTAGTTTAATCAAACCCCCTTCAAAACCTAAGATTTTACTTGCTTTCATAAAATATAAAAACATAAAAATAATGTTCCCTCAATCCTTAGATCTTAGTGGCATTCGATTCGAGCATACCCAAACTATTCTCGTAGAGAACGATTAATCCCTCGATTCTTACCTATACTACACTATAATGATTAGGTACACTGCCTAGGAGGATTGTAAAACTTCGGTTCAATCACCACACATCCATAATAGAGCTTTAATTACTCGTTCAAACTTTAAGTTTAAGCACGAAACTATCACGCTTGAGCTCAAGATAAACGAGCTCGAGCTCGAGTAGCGAGGATACCACTAGCATTATAGATCACCACCTAGGAGAAGTAGTCTTTGGAAAACCATTTGCAAGAAAAACTGGTCTCGTTTATGATCAGGAAGAGGGAACGGTTACTTTCGAGAAAGATAACAAGAAAATCACATTTAAGATGCCTCGTAAGATGGAAGCGTTTAACCATATAGACTTTAAGGATGTAAATACCGATTCCATACCACCCTTTGTCCTTGAGAATAACGATGACCGTAGGAAAACCTATTACTCGGATAGTCTGACTTTAGGACCCGAGTACAGAGAAGACGAAAGTATAAGCAAGGAAATTCAACACCTAATGAAATTGGAAAGAGAAGCCAAGAGGCACAAAGGAAAAGTCACGTAAGAACGTGTGAATTCGAGTCTAGCTACAAGACTAGTAACTAAAGAAAAACGCTTTTTGAGAGGCAACCCAATTTTTAGTTTTATCGCATATTAGGAGTGTCTTGTGATTTAATTATTTATTATATGTTTTATTGTGTTTGAATTATTTTGTAATCACGCTCTGTTTGTTTGTGACTTCGTCTTATTTTCAATCAAATGTATTTTGCAACAAAATAAGTGTAGGGGAAATATCTATTTTTTAGAACCACATTCAAACATTTAAAATAAATTGTTTAGATTAATTCGCGTCAGTTTCGAGTCATAGGATTGAATTATTAATTCTCAGGTTGTTATGCAGCATTTTATACAGGAAAATAACTTATAAGAATGAGTTCAGGAATTTTTTCATCAAAAACGAAAAATGAGTTTTCACAGAGTGTGGAGACGGTGTTACGATTTACACGCGACGCCGTCACCGCGACACTTGTGACTGGGTCAGGATATTCCTGACGGCGATAAATGCCCAGTTACAGGAAAACTCAAAAATTTAAGTATTTTTGAAAATATAACTTGTACAACACTTAAGAAAGTTTAAATTCTTTTATAAACCCGCAGAACCTTGAGTTTAACAATTCTCTCATCCTATCTTTACTGTTTTAATAAAGTCAAAACCCTAAACTCTTATTGTATATATCCTATGGATTTTACGCTTGGAGTAGTTGTCTTTGTCTTTGATTACAGGTTATATTTGATGAGAAGAAGCTTGGAAGATCTTAGGATGTTTTCATTAGATGATTCTTGGAGAAAGATTTAACCAGTTATCGCATGTTTCTTCTCCATTATTGAGCAAACCATGGGAGTACTAGTTTTTTTTACTTGTTTTCTTTTCCTTTTATTTGTTTTTACGGGTACTTCTATAGAACATTGGGGACAATGTTCAACTTAAGTGTAGGGGAAATGAGCTTTAGAAACTATTCCTTCATTTTCCATTTGCTTGTTCCTTGAAATGATGGGTAATATATCAAAACATAGCATAAAAAAGGTAATTTTGACCCAAATTTAAAAAAATTTATGACACATACCGACGAAAACCAAGTATTAATAGCGTCTCATGGATGGAAATGTATATGACTAGCACAAAAACCCTTAGAATTCCACCCCAAAAATGTGAGGTTCGCCTTTAGATCTTTAGGAATTCAGGTATCCATTATTGATACCCAAGATAATTTATACCTTTAGCTTTCTCGAGTTAAGGTTCGAATGCAGTCATATGTGTCTATTCCGTCGTTACGGATGTGTACGTATGGTCTTTGTCGCCTTTTCTGGAGCATTGGTATCGGTATTAAATTATATGAGTGTACCGGTAGTATATTAAATTCTAGAACTTGTTTTTGTGATGCATCCCGAGACCGCATAGTAAGTATTAGGATTTGCTAGATAAGAGGCACTAGGATTAACCCATGTTTTAAACCTGTAATTGTTATTATGGTCACATCGACTATATAACTATCCCACACCCTTGCCATGCACTCATTTTTAGTGCAGGATACCCCTAGTACAACCCTCCGAGCCTATCCTTTTATCCTAAAACAACACTTTAACGGGCAGTGTACCCGATCGGGTGGAGTTTCATGGTAAGTAGGGTGTCGAACACTAAGAGCAGGGTCGTTAACCTTATATTCTATCAGTATTTTAATTACTCTAATTAAGTTAATTCTAATTACTTGTTAAACATATGCTATATACATTTCTAATAGTAATGGGGGGGTTTTAGCCTGAGAGATTGGCACAGGTTTTATAGTGACAATAATCAATTCTAAACACAATAAACATGCAAGAAAACAATCAGAAGATAAAAGAGTGGTACAAGCCAAATGATAGAAAACTGTATTAGCCATATTAAATCTGATTAAATGCTAGTTTGTTTATTTAGTGCAATGATTTCTTATCTCGAAGAGGCATATCATTCTTAAAACATAGGCGGGACATCATCCTAAGACCTAGACACGTTGAATCCTGTCACAATTAACGTATTCGCATAAAGCATCCTTTTAGTTTAATTATAATCTATCTAGGGATTAAATCAATGGTGATCTTGTTAAACCCTAGCCTATCAGGACTTTACCCACTTACTGTTTGACGGTATTTTATATATTGATAGTTCACTGTTTAAATCTTTATCAATGAATTAAGAACATACTTGTTGAAACATTACGGGTCACCTACCGGTCCAACTAAGCTCATAATTTAAAGGCAAAGATATAGGTGCTGAAAATGAATATCATATAAACAAATATAAAACGCAGCGGAACATGCACCTATCAACGGATCCATAGAGTCATATGATCAATCATAAGAAATACGAGAAGAGTAGTACCTTTGTAGTGTGATTGGTAGAATCAAATGGTGACCTTCACCTTAACACGAAACACCTAATGAAACTAAGTGATCAATGGAGATCACCTCTATGATGTATTGATAAGTGTAAAATACACATATCCGTTTATACCAAATATGACCCTAAATGACCCAAAACAGACTAAAAATGGCAAAAATATACTTGTTTTTGTGTTTTGTGTGTGCAGGTATGGATATATCAAAAATCACATGAAAACCGTCAAAAACGGGCAAACACGGACACGGGAATCAGAAGAGTACAAGAGAAGCCAAAGATTCAAAGCCAAAGCCAGAAAAAGTCAAGCTTCAGTCATCTATGGGTCAACAAAGTCAACTCACTAGAAGACAAAACCCCAAAATGTTTCAAATCAACCCTCCAAGTTTCAAAAGTTACAAAAATGGTCCCTTAAACCTTAAATGGGCCTTAAACCCTTAAATACCCTTACCCGGATTCAAAAGCCCAAAACCCTAGCCCATTACCTTTTTTATAAAAGTCCAGGGACCTTTTCTGCCATTTTCCAAAGTCCTTTTACACTTCACTTCTATAAAACAAAGAGAAGGACTAGTCTTGCCATTGCCCCAAAGTTCAAATTTTATTTACCCGTTTCAGTTAGAAAAGGCGCCAAAGTGGTTACTATTCATCCTTCATCCCAAAATTCACTACGCAGTCAAATGAGAGGGCTTTTACCAATTGGAGGTCAAAAAGGACAATTCATGGGGCAATGAACACAATGGCAGGGATAATTAAGTCAAATCAAGTACTCTCATTGGCTAACTCAAGCAAGAATCACACGTGGCTATGGCAAGAAGCACAAGGATGATGGATTTTTACTCTTGGATCACTCACGCAACTAACACAAGGCTTCACAACGGATTGCCACGCTGGCAATCCGTGTGAATCCCAAGGAGTGATCTAACGGCTAATAATGAGCTCCCAATGATTGGAAGATTGTACGGGTAGGATCAAGAGGAGCGTGGGCAAGAAGGCACTCCTAGAAGCTTCCTCAGATTGCTATAAATAGCACACTCTCACACACATTTAGGCTCGCTCTTTTCTTTTCTAGTTTTTCACCTAGTGTAGCTTTTAGAATTTTATTGTAATTTTACTTAAAATCAGTTGTAATTTCTTTTAAGTAATGTAATCACTCTTTTCAGTTAATGAAATTTACCTTTTCTTATTAATCCTTAGTGATAAGCTCTAAATTTACTTTAGATATTTGAGTTATGATTCATAAGCTCTCAATAAGCTCATATTAGCTCATCCAAGTCTATAAGCTTGGATTTGAGCTTAATTCAGTCCTAATCATACCTAAACATCTAAAATCAGTTTAAAATTTACCTTACCTTGACTTTTGGACTTATTAAGTTTTGGAAGGGAGCTCTTGCAATGTACACGTAGTGTTGACTTGAAAGGACTAGGAATATCTATCAGGAAGGGCTCCAAGGACTTATACTAGCTTATCCAATAGGATAAGCTAGAGCTTGTAGCTGTTAATTGAGTTTGTGCTTCTGTTTAGCTGAAGCTAAAGTAAGTTTTCATTTAAATTCTCATGTTCTTTAATATTTAGTTCAATAATAGTTCATTAGTTAGAATTGCTTATTTGCTTATTCTATCTGCTTAATTGTGCTTATAATTATTTCATTGTGCTTATTAGTTATTAATTTACATCTGTTTTTAGCTTAATAGTTATAAATCTTAGTTTTCTTCATTTTTGTCTTAAAAAGTCATAAAAAACCAAAAATAGTGTAGATCTTAGAACTTAGCTGAATCAATTATTGAATTATGTTTGTTAGGCTCATTATAAGCTAATTATCATCTGGTACTTAAGATTAGTTTGTTAGATCTTAATTTCATAAGCTATTTTAAAATCTGTCATAGGTTAAGGAGTGTTTGGAATAGGGCTCATTGACCATCAAAAGTCAAAATAGATTGTGCAATTTGTATGAGTCAGTTGTGTTTTCATGTTAGACTAGTAGTGATTCAATTTTCATAAGTTAGTTTTCAATATTCAAAGAGTTTGAGCTTATTTTCATTATGTCAGCACCAGGGTATTTTGTTGCTTATCTATGCTAGCTTAAATTTTAGTTAAGCTCTTGGGAACTTGAAAATTGTTTGTGTCAAGTTTATTTGCACTCTTGATGAATCAAGGTATAGAAACCACCTTTGTACCTGCACTTGATATGGGACATTACAATTGCACTCACAGTAGAAACAAAGTTACTACTGCTGTCTTTAAGTTTCACCTTTGGGCTTGGTGTTAGTTGTTATTACTCTAAATTTTAGTAGCTTTTAGTTTCTAAATAGCTTAGTTTAGTTTAAGTCTCAATTTTCACATTCTAGCTTAATTGCTTAGGTGCATTTTAGCTTAAAAATCATAAAAATCTAAAAGGTCCAAAACAGTAGGTTATAAGATTCTTTTTAATCAAATTTTAGTTTATAGGAAAGGTTTTATCATTTATTTTTCATATTGTAAGAGTTGTTTTAAAAGCTGTAAAAAGTTCATAATCTAATATAGCTTATTGTGCCTTTTAGCTTAAGTGAATTTTGTGTTTTTTTTGAGTTTGTGCCTGAGTTTGCCTATTTGATCATCAATTTTAGTTATCTTTTAGTAATTTCTAGTTAAGTAGTTTGTTAGGATTAGATTAAGCACATTATAATCTTTTCAAAACAGTTTTTAGTTTATAAATTTAGCTTAAAATGAAGCCTGTGCAAGCTTATATGTCCAAACAAGAAAAAAATAAGCCAAAAGCCCACTTTCTGATTCAACAGCTTTCATAAGCTCTTTGTGAGCTCAATTTTGGTTTTCAGCTTAAGTTTCTTTCATTAAAGTTGCTTAAAAATAAGTCCTTAATAAGTTCTGGCATTCAGTTTTTGAAAATAAGCAAAAATAAAAAAAATGGCAAAAAGGGGTTGCCAGACCTCGAACCCAAGACCTCTCTCTTAAATGCCCAGCGTGTTAACCAAAGTGCTACAATAGCTCATCCAACATTCTCTTGCACAATTTAATTAATATACACATTTTCCTTTTTCTAATTTTTAATAAGCCGTAGCCTAATAAGCCCTTTTCTCAGCTTATTCGATAAGCTGAGTTGTTTCTTTTAATTTTCTAGTAATCTTTGTTACATTTTAGATTTTTCCTGAATTTTTTGTAATTTTCCATCAATTAGTTTATTTTTAATAGTTTTTTGAAAGTTTTGATTTTAGAAAATTCATAAAAATTAGAAAAAAGTTTCAGAAAATTTCAAAAAAATAGTTTTTAGTTTTATAAAAATTACTTTTAGGTTTACATTCAGTAAAATCATTTTTACACCTTTTAGATTTTAATTTTAATTTTTGAGCTTTTGATTTCAATTTTAAAAATAGGATTTTAATTTTAAAAATAGTTAAAAATAGTTTTCTAAGTTTTTATGTTATTTTAGACTTTTCTAAGTTTAAAAATCATTTTTCTAATTTTTTTAGGACTTAATTTGCTATTTTTTAGGATTTAATTAGATTAAATTAGTTTTTAATTCATAATAAATTCAAAAATAATCAAAAACAAGATTTTCTTTCTTTAAAAATTTGTTTCTTTAGTCCTATTTTAGGATTAGAAAATTAGTTTGCATTTTTAGGACTTAATTTTAGTGTACTTGCTTATTTGTCGCGTTTTATTTGTTTCCCGTTAATTGTTATGTGTTTAATTGTTTTTAATTGTGGTTTTAATTAGTAGTTATAGAAAACCCAATCAATCTTCGAATCCATTCACATCAATATCCAATACAAGCGAGTTTTCAATTTCTCAAAGCGTTGGGACAAACGTCCCGGAAATCAACTTTCCTGAAAACAAACGTATATTATATATTTATAATATTATATATTCTTTTAGAGTGATTTTTCCAAGGTGACTTGGTAATTGTTCAAAGCTCTTTGAATATTTTATTTATATAATATTTTACGAGTGTTGAAACGTACACAATCAATTTTTTAGGCCCCGCCTGCCGGGGATTTGAGTTAACGAATCTCTCGTTTTGTGTTTGTTGATAAGATTTGAAGATCCTTTCGTCCTCGAAAGTTTCATTTTTGTTAAAAAAAATTCAAAAATCCAAAAAAATCATAAAATATAAAAAGTAAAAAAATATTTTTCTTTTCTTTTTAGTATAGCTATCATATAAAAAACACAAAAAAATCAAAAAAAAAATTGTCCTTAAAAAAAAAAACTTGGTAAAAGAATACCAACAAATAATACTCTCAATCGAGGTATTATCATTTCAATTTCCGGTGAACTTGGAATATAGTTCCCAAATCGAACCAAAGATTTAACACTTGCCATTTGTGTCTCTACGAAATACGGCTCACCTTAAAAAGCAATTTTTAAGAGCTACCGTGAAGTAGTTGATTATTTGGTTTAAGTCTCTTCCGTGTAACCGTTAAAATTTGTTGTGAATAATAAATTTAAAAATCCAAAAAAATTAGTGTAGAAATTTTCTTTTAATTTTAGATTTTTTTTGGTTTTCTCTTTTTAAGTGCATGCGCACTCGCTCGCAAACTCGTAACCGTAACCGTCGTCAACAACAACAAACCCCTCCGGTTGTTGTTGAACCTTGTAATTTAGAAGAACCAATTCCCGATCAAACCATAGTTGCGATGGCGGATCGAACTATGGAGGAATTACTCCGTGCACCCACCGAGGGTTACGGAGAAGCTATTGTTTTACCCGAGATCAATGCCGATCATTTTGAGATCAAAACTAATTTGCTTTAATTGGTTCAAGCGAACCCGTTTCATGGTTTAGAAAATGAAAATCCTCATGCTCATATTAATAGTTTTAAAAGGATTACTTCGACCTTACGATTTAGGAATGTGCCTAATGATGTGATTAAGCTTATGATGTTTCCTTATTCGCTCGAGGGAGCCGCTAAAACTTGGTACGAGAAAGAACCTCCGAATTCAATTTTAACTTGGGACGATCTCGTTACCAAGTTCGTTAACCAATTTTTCCCTCCTTCGAAAACCACTCACCTTAAGAACAAAATTTCTCGTTTTTCACAAGAATTCGATGAATCTTTTAGTGAAGCATGGGAACGTTTTAAGGGTATGCTTAGATCTTGCCCTCACCACGGATTTTCGGAGTTAACTCAAGTTGATACCTTTTATAATGGTTTAAACGAGAATGAACAAGACTCCTTAAATGCCGCGGCGGGTGGTAATTTGTTAAGTAAGACTACTAGGGAAGCTTTAAATATAATTGAAAACAAGTCAAAAGTGCGTTATTCGAGAAACAAAACAAATGCTTCTAGGGTTAATTCTAAGGAAAATGTTAGCAAAACGGATGAACGAATTGATAAACTTGCAGATCAACTTTCGACCTTAGTCGAGATTGTTTCTAAAAAGGTTGTTGTCCCTCCCGCACCGGTTAAGGCGGTGAGAAAAATTGTGTTACTTGTGGTGGAGCTCATGCATGGTATAATTGTCCGGCTACCGATAATAATCAAAACGTTTGTGCAACCACGGGAACTTATAATCAACAAGTCCCACCAAATCGAGTTAGTAATCAAATGGCACCACCAGGTTTTGCTCCGGTGCAAAATCAAGGTCAAAATAGGAATTATAACAATCAAGGTCAAGGAAATAATTTCAATCGAGGGAACAATTTTCAAAATCAAGGTTTTCAAGGTCAAGTTAATCATGCTTCGAATTTTCAAAACCAAGGATTTCAAAATCAACCGTTTCAAGTGCCTAATAATCAAGTGAACGATTTTTCAAATGATTTTTCGAATTACAAGAAGTCTAATGATCAAACGATTAGGAATTTGCAATATCAAATCACTTCGATGAAAGGAGAGTTAAAGAACGAGATTCAAAATACAATCAAGAATCAACAAACCGCTTTGATGAGTCAAAATAATGCTTTTCAAAACACGTTGCAAAATAATCTTCAAAACATGTTAAGTAGTTTCTTTCAAGCCCAAGCCTCACCTTCGGGTACTCTTCCGAGTAATACGATTCCTAACCCGAAGGGCGAGATGAAAGCAATCACTACCCGAAGTGGTGTAGCTTACGAGGGACCCTCGAATCCAACTAAACCTTCCCCGAAAAAGGTAGTGGAACGAGAGACCGAGGAAATAACGGATGAGGAGCAAAATGATTTCCAAGGAAGTACCGCTCAAATCCCACCTCTGGTTATCCCTAAACCAATTCCGGAACCCGAGATTCTGAAGACTTTACCAAAATCAACTCCGATTCCGGAACCCGAGATTCCGAAGACGGTACCTAAGCCAAATATTCCTTACCCTTCAAGACGAGACAATCAAAAGAATCGAGAAAAAGCTTCATACCAAAAAGAAAAGATTTTTCAAATGTTTCAAGATTTGCGTTTTGATATAAGTTTTGCGATGCTTTGGTTTTTAATGCCAGATTTGCTCCTACGATTAGGGAATTTATTAAGTGAATAAGAAAAGTTGCTCTGAAATTAGTTAACAATTTCCATTGAACGAGAATTGCTCGGCGATGCTCCTTAAAAAGCTTCCTGAAAAGCTAGAATCCGGTAAATTTCTTATTCCTTGTGAATTCCCGGAATGGAGATTATGTCATGCCCTGGCCCGACTGGTGCGAGCATAAATCTAATGCCCCTTTCGATTTGGAAAAAACTTTCTTTGCCCGAACTTTCACCGACTCGAATGACTTTAGAATTAGCGGACCGATCCATAACTTACCCTAAGGGTTTAGCCGAAGACGTCTACGTTAAAGTTGGAAAATTCCACTTTCCCGCCGATTTTGTAGTTGTCGATTTCGAAGCCGATCCCCGAGTACCTCTTATACTTGGAAGGTCATTTTTGAAAACCGGTCGTACCTTAATTGACATTTACGAAGGAGAAATCACCCTCCGTGTTGACAACGAAGCCGTCACTTTCAATTTAGACCAAACCATGAAATATTCCTCTACGGATGACAAATCGGTAAACCGAATTGACATCATTGATGAAATTTGTGAGGAGTATGCTCCGGAATTCATTAGATTTTCCTAGGTGATGATTTTCACAAGTGGCAATCCCACTTCACGTCCGAGCCGTTTACTTCCGAATTTACTTTGGAAGAAATTGATGCTTATCTTTATGACAAATCAATCTCTTTGGAAAGTGATCATGATGATTGTGATCTGGAGGAAGACATTTATGTGCTTGAACAATTGTTAAATGGACCTTAAGCAAAGTGAAGTTACCGAGGCCAAATCTTCAATTGAAGAGCCTCCGGAATTGGAATTAAAGGACTTACCATCTCACTTAGAATATGCTTATTTGGAAGAAAACGATAAGTTACCCGTTATCATAGCAAAAGGTTTAAAAAACGATCAAAAAGAAGCTCTCATTAATGTTCTTAAATCTCATAAACGTGCCATTGCTTGGAAAATAACCGATATCAAGGGTATCGACCCTCGTTTTTGTACTCATAAGATTTTGATGGAAGACGATTGTAAACCATCGGTGCAAAGTCAAAGACGGGTGAACCCGAAAATTCATGAAGTCATTAAGAAGGAGGTGATTAAACTTCTTGATGCCGGAATGATATACCCGATCTCCGACAGCCCGTGGGTTAGTCCAATCCATTGTGTCCCTAAAAAAGGAGGAATGACCGTCGTTGCAAACGAAGAGAATGAATTAATTCCGACACGTCTAGTTACCGGATGGAGAGTATGTATCGATTATAGGAAGCTTAACGAAGCGACTCGTAAAGATCATTTTCCCCTCCCGTTCATGGATCAAATGCTAGAACGATTAGCCGGCAATGAATTTTATTGTTTCTTAGATGGTTTTTCGGGATATTTTCAAATTCCAATTGATCCTCAAGATCAAGAGAAAACGACTTTTACGTGCCCGTACGGTACTTTTGCTTATCGTCGTATGCCATTTGGATTATGTAATGCTCCTGGAACCTTTCAACGTTGTATGATGGCGATTTTTCACGACATGATAGAAAAGACAATGGAGGTGTTTATGGATGATTTTTCCGTTTTCGGTGATAGTTTTGATTCATGTCTTTCTAATCTTGAACGAATGTTAAAAAGATGTGAAGACACAAATCTTGTCCTTAATTGGGAAAAATGTCATTTCATGTGTAAAGAAGGAATTGTTTTAGGTCATAAGATATCAAAGTCTGGAATTGAGGTCGACCGAGCAAAAATTGACGTGATTGCTAAACTCCCTCATCCGACTACCGTCAAAGGAGTTAGAAGTTTCTTAGGTCATGCAGGATTTTACCGTCGTTTCATTCAAGACTTTTCCAAGATTTCTAGACCAATAACTCACCTTCTCGAAAAAGACACACCTTTTGTATTTTCTCAAGATTGTATCAATGCTTTCGAAACCCTTAAGAAGAAGCTTACCGAAGCTCCGATCTTAGTTGTCCCGGATTGGAACCTACCTTTCGAATTAATGTGTGATGCGAGCGATTTTGCGATTGGTGCGGTTCTTGGACAACGTAAGACGAAGCATTTTCAACCAATTCATTATGCTAGTAAGACGATGACCGAAGCTCAAATTCATTACACCACAACAGAGAAGGAGATGCTCGCCGTGGTGTATGCTTTTGAAAAGTTTCGGCCATATCTTGTCTTATCTAAAAGCATTGTTTATACCGACCACTCCGCTTTAAAATACCTCATGAACAAACAAGATGCCAAACCAAGGTTGCTTCGATGGGTGTTACTTTTACAAGAGTTCGATATCATCATTCGTGACAAGAAAGGAAGTGAAAATCTAGCCGCCGATCATTTGTCAAGACTCGAGAATCCTCACAAAGATGTTTTGGAAAACAAAGACATTAACGAACATTTTCCTTTAGAAACTCTTGGAGTTATATCAAACGGAAGTACCCCATGGTTTGCCGATTTTGCAAACTACCATGCGGGGAATTTTATCATAAAAGGAATGTCAACTCAACAAAAGAGGAAATTTTTCAAAGACGTAAAACATTATTTCTGGGATGATCCCTACCTCTTTCGGTATAACGTGATCAAATCATTCGTAGGTGTGTACATGGACACGAAGCTCTTGAAATCCTCAAGGCTTGTCATGAAGGACCCACCGGGGGCCATCATAGTGCCAATCTCACCGCTCGAAAAGTATTTGATGCCGGGTTCTTTTGGCCCACTAATATACGAATGCTCCATTCGATGATCAAATCTTAAGATTACGTCCAACACAAGGCAAATTTCTCAACGTGATGAAATGCCTCAAAACGCTATCCAAGTTTGTGAAATCTTCGATATATAGGGTATTGATTTTATGGGACCTTTTCCATCATCCAAAGGGAATAAGTATATCCTTTAGAGTTTGATTACTTTCGAATGGTTAAAGCGAAGTCGCTCCCCATAAACTAATAAACGATACTCGTGTAGTTGTGAAATTTTTAAAGTCTCTTTTTGCCCGATTTGGAACACCAAGAGCTATAATTAGCGATCGTGGGACCCACTTTTGTAATGATCAATTTGCCAAATGATGGTCCCTAAATTATGGATGTCACACATCGATAGCTAACCGCTTTAACCACCCTCAAAACGAGTGGTCAAGTTTGGTGTCAAATCATGTCCTTAAACTAATCTTGAAAGGACGGTAGGAGAAAACCGTGCCTCATGGTCTGACAAGCTAGACGATGCTTTATGGGCTTTTTGAACCGCTTTCAAAACACCGATCGGATGCACACCCTATAAGCTCGTTTATGGAAAGTCTTGTCATTTACCGGTCGAATTGGAACACAAAGCTTATTGGGCTCTTAAACACGTAAATTTCGATCTTAAAACCGCGGGTGATCATCGGAAGCTGCAACTAAATGAACTTAACGAGCTTCGAGATCAAGCTTATGAGAATTCATTAATTTACAAGGAGAGGACGAAGAAGCTTCACGACTCAAAGATCAAGAATCGAATCTTCAATGTTGGTGATCAAGTTTTACTCTTCAACTCCCGGTTAAAGATATTCTCCGGAAAGCTTAAAACTCGTTGGTCGGGACCTTTCACTATCGCTCAAGTTTTTCCTTACGGAACAGTTGAATTATCTCAACCTGATGGTCCGAATTTCAAAGTAAATGGTCACCGTGTGAAACATTACTTCGGAGGGGACATACCACCCAAGGTAGTCCCGGATCTCCACACTCTCCCTAAGGACAACTAAATTCAGGGATCGAGTCGAGCTTGCGACTCGGTGAACAAAAACAAGCCGCTTCGTGGGAGTTCACCCCATGCTTATCCATTTTCTTTCTATTTTCTTAAATAATGTGTTGTGATGTGTTGTGGCTATCCTCTTCCGGTTTCTTGTTGTTTGTTGTTTGTTGTGATTTTTGCAGGATTGATCCAACGATTTTTGAAGCCTCTCGTGTCCGGTGTTATATCCCGTTTCACTCGAGCTTCCTATCCTTTGTTTGAAATTAGTTTGGGGAGATCCAATATCCTTTCATCTTATCGATTCACGTTTATCTTTGCATAATTCATAAACGGCTTAGATTTTCGTAGAACCCGGCCTTAAACATTGAGGACAATGTTTCGTTTTAGTTTGGGGAGGGAATCTATCGATTTGATGTTGCCTGCTTATTGTTTTGTTCTCACGTACCCGTTTTCCCAAAATTTTAAAATTTTTAAGATCTTATTTGTAGGAAAAAAATGAAAAAATAAAAAAAATTAGTTAATGAAAAAAAAGGAAACATAATAAATATATATATATATAAAAATAAATATATATATATATAATATGATATAAAAAATAAATAAATAAAAAATAAGTGTTAAGACACGAATGTAGGTTTTCCGTTGGTGAGAATAAGAAGTAATTTTTGACCCGATCGAACGTGTTGAGTTCTAGCTTTCTCCCTTAACAATTAATGATGATAGTTTGTGCTAGTCTCATGTAGACTTTAAACATGCTAGACTTGAAATCATTAGTAAATGAAGACTTGTGCTAATCTCAAGTAGATTTTAAATATGCCGAGTTGGATTTTATATAGGCTAAGTATTTGCGAATTTCTTTATTAGAGATTAAAATTGCAAAATAAGAAATGATAGTGTTGATTACGGAATTAGGATGCTAAACAAGGTTTATTTAGCAAAACTTAAAGGCTGATAAAAAAGATAACTTGTGATTTTTCTTCCCGAAGTTCTTAAAATAATAATTATACGTGTTTCCTCTTTTAATTTTTTACAAAGTAGAGTTTTAACTCTTAAAAGTCTAATAAACATATTCAGAGAAAAGCTTTATCGATGGATGAAGTAGCAACATCATTGTAAATAAGAATTTTAGTTCAAGTTTATACTTTGGTTTTCTAAAATGAAATTTTTCTATTTGCAAAAATAATGTGTTGAATTAATTAATTAAAAAAAATATAGTTGGTGAATAAAAAGGATGCAAGTTATAAATCCTTAAATGTTAATAATTAATATACAAACTCCATCGCAATAAAGTACATGGGCATTTGTCGGTTCGCTCCCGATGTGACATCGAAAGAAAGGGTGGAGGATGTATATTTAGGGTCGATATCATAATAAATACACGGGTTCCTGTCAGAGGTGTGGCCGATGTGTCGTCGAAAGAAAAGTGATACCGGTTCCTAGCCTAATAATGTAAATAATAATAATATTGCAAGTTAGAAAATAAATAGTAAAAGTTTCCTTTTCTAAAACCAAAGTATTCTTTAGAACCAAAATTTGCAAAAGTCTACAAGGCTTTTTCATCGAAAGTTCATGCGTCTCGATTATTATTCTCCGGATGGGGTATCAAAAGCCTTAGCACTTACCTGATGATGGTGGGATGCTAGAGAAGAAAGTCATTCATGGGGAAAGTGAACCAACGATGTCTTAGCTAAGGAGGTTTTTGTTTACTTTGAGTTGTGATCTTACTAAGTGATTAACATATTAGCCAAAAGGCCCATGTGTAAAGCTTAGTCGGATTTCAACTATCTAAATTTATGGATTTAATTGTTTAAATTAATTTGAGCACACACACTTAAATATATGATTTATGTCGGGAAGAGAAATTTACAAGTTGTAATTATAAGTAGTCTTAGCATCTTAGTTCGTACTTAACAATGATCTTATTTTTAAGCTTAGTATAGGAAAAGTGAAAAGTCGGGGATGACGAATTTATCTTTTAAGACACTTTTCAAGTGCTTTTTGTTCCATGATCCTAAAAATTACCTCTAAGGTAATGAAAACAATACATTATGTCAACACAAGAATAAGTTGTAGTTAGATAGTCTATTAAGAAAAATCATAAAAAGAGAAAAAAAGTTTAGAAAATGGGAATTCAGGTGTTTTATAACTTGTGATCTCTTAAGCTCTCTCAACAAAAATCTTTGCTACTTTTCAAAGGTTTAGTTTGGGGAAATTTTGAGATATTTGGTTATCAGACATGTAATATTGCGTGAGGACACGCAAACGTTTAGTTTGGGGAATTTTGATAAGTGTAAAATACACATATCCGTTAACACCAAAAAATGACCCTAAATGACTAAAAACATACTAAAAATGGCAAAAATATACTTGTTTTGTGTTTTGTGTGTGCAGGTACGGATTAGACAAAAATTACAAAAAAACCATCAAAAACGGGCAAACACGGACACGAGAACGGAAGAGTGTGAAAGAGCAGGAAAAAAAAGTCAAAAAGTCAATCCTCAGTCAACTCTGGTCAAAAAGTCAAAGTAAACACTAGAAGACAAAAATCCCAATGTTACCATTTAAGTCCCTCAAGTTTCAAAAGTTACACAAATGGTCCCTATCCTACATTGGGCCTAACACCTTAAAACTTTACCCGTATCCAAAACCCAAAACAAAAGCCAAATTCCTAAAGCCCAAAACCCTCTTATAAAAGTCTAGGGACCAAAGATGCCAATATTGAAAGATGTATTACACTCGGATGTGTAATACTTTTACCTTCACAAATAGAGGGACTTAATTTTCCATAAGCCCATAGTTTAAAAATGTTTTTACCCGATTCAGTTATAAAAAAGGCACCAACCATGGTTACTGTTCATTCATCATCCCAAAGTTTACCCTCCAGTCAAATCATAGGGCTTTTCCAAATTGAAGGTTAAAATGGGTAATTCAAGCTCTCAATAACAAGATGGCAGGGTCAAAGTAGTCATATCAAGGCTCCTTATTGGTCAAGCCAAGCAATTAAGCCACGTAGAAGAGAGGAAAGTACAAGGATTGAGGAAATTTACATTGAGTGTACTCTCAAAAGAAGCACAATCAAGTAACCACACGGATGCCATGCTGGCAATCCGTGTGAGTTATCACTTGATCCAACGGCCAACAATTATGATCCAATGATTGGAAAATCATACGGATGAGATGGAAGGGAGCGTAGGAAGAAAGCAAGGGGCTAGAATCTTCAGTAGCTGGCTATAAATAGCACTCCTCACACACACACAAGGCACTTTGGAATTTTCTAGTTTTTAGCTTAAAAATTAGCTTTAGTAAATTTCATTTTATGTTTCCTTTTTCAAGCATTGTACTCAAATTTAGTTAATGTAATCAAAAGTTAGTTAATGAAAAGTTTCTTTCTCTTTTAAAGCACAAACTGTTATAAGCTCATAAACCTCACTTCCTTATGTTATCATTAGCTAAGCTTCTAATAAGCTCATAAGCTCTCACAAGTCTATAAGCTTGTGATAGAGCTAAAGTGTTCATTTAATCTATTTAAATCCTAAAATCAGCTAATTACCTTGTTATTGGATTATAAGCTTTTGGAAGGGGATCCAAAGATGGAAGGGATCCCATGGACTTTACTAGCTTATCCATAAGGATAAGCTAGAGCTTGTAGCTGCTTAATTGAATTTAGCTTCTGTTTAGCTGAAGCTTAAAGTAAGTTTTCATTTAATATCTTATGTTCTTTAATATCTAGTTTTATAAGTACTTGTTAATGTAGATTTGCTTACTTGCTTAATCTGCTTATTGATTAGCTTATTTGTGCTCATTATTGTCCACTTGTGCTTATTAATCCTGTCTTGAAATCTGTTTTTAGCTATAGATTATTAGATCATAGGTTTTCTCATTTCTGTCATTAAAATCATAAAAACCAAAAATATTAGCTTAAATTAGTATAGCTTATTGTTAATGGCTTATTGAATACTTAGGATTGTTTGTTAAGCTTGTTTTAAGACATTTATTATCTGGTAATCAAATTAAGTTCAATAGATTTCAAATTTGCTAGTTAAAAGAAAATCTGTCAAGTATTAAGGGGTGTTTGGATTAATGCTTATTGACCATCAAAAGTCAAAGTTAATTTGAGTTTTCACTTTGGTCAGTTAGATTTTCATAATGGATTAAGTTTTAAAGAGGTTTGCTAGATTAGTTTAAGCTTAAAACCATTTTGAGGCTTATTATGCTTGGCTGTGCACCAGGGGACTATTTTCCTTTTTCTAGCTTGTGAAAATTTCATCCTAGCCCTTTTAGATTTTGTTTGTGCTTGCATTGAGTTTAGATACAACCATATAGTGTGTCTAGTGCAGAAGAAAGCACCAAGGTATCCTGCATTGGGGTTTTTGGTTCTTGGGCATTTGCACTAGCAGTAGTAACCATAGTTACTACTGCTGTCCTTTTTAGCCTATTTCAACTAATTGTTTGTAGGAATCATTAGCTTAAACTCAAGTAGCTTATAGTTAACATTTAGCTTAGCATAGATTAAGATTTACTTTTCATTTTCTAGCAAAATTACTTAGGTTAATCTAGTTTAAATTGAGCTTTTCTTAAATTTGAGCTTTTTGAGTTTATTCATAAGTTAGCTGTTTTAATCCTCAATTTCAGTTAGCTTTTAATGTTTCTTAGTTAAGAAGCTTATTAAAAATAGCTTGTAAACATCATAAGCTATCCATAACTTCTTTTGGTTTTCAAAATGAGCTTATATTAAAGCTTGTGCAAGCTTATAAGTCCAAACAAGCAAAAGTGAGCTCAAAAGCTCACTTCCTTGTCCCTTTTTAAACTTAAAATATTAGTTTATCTTCAATGTAATTTTAAATTGCTAAAGTATCTTGTTAAATTTAAGTTTCATGCACATCCATAATCCATCCATAACAGCTTTTATTTTGAAATTTGAGCTTAATTTGAGGGCTGTGGGTTCATTCAAGTGCACAACTAGTATTTTGGCTTCTAAAAGCCACTTTCTGTAAACAACATATTCATAAGCTCTTTTTGAGCTTATCTTTGACTTTCAGCCTAAGCTTCTTTTATTAAAAGTGTTCAAAAACTTGTCCTTAACATCTTTAAGCTTTTGGTTTTTAAAAATAACAAAAAAATGTGGTAAAAGGGTGAATACCAACCTTGAACCCGTGACGCTCAATCACGACAAACCCAACATTTTAACCAATATACTACAATAGCTCATCCATTCTTTTCTCTTCCCATTTAACTCTTATACTTGTTTTTCTTTTCCTTTTTTATTATAAACCGTAGCTTATATTAGCTTTTTCCCGGCTTATTTGTTAAGCTGTGGGTTTTTTCTTCTTTTTCCTTTGATCTTTATAGCTTTTTAGATTTTCCCTGAATTTTTGGTAATTTTTCATAAAGTAGATTATTTTTAATCATTTTTCTAAGGTTTAAAAATTCGAAAATACATAAAAAATAGAAAAAAGTTTTATAAAAATACAAAAAAATAGTTTTTAGCATTAGATTAAATACTTTAGGTTTACATTTCAAAAACTCATTTTCAATACTTTTAAAATTTCATTTTCATTTTGAGCTTTTAATATTTAATTTAGAAATAAGGAATTTTAAGTTTTAAAATAGTTAAAAATAGTTTTTTTTCTGAGTTTTTTTGTTAATTTAGACTTTTCCCACGTTTAAAAATCATTTTTTCTTAATTTTTAGACTTAATTAATTTAGCTATTTTCTTAGATATTTAATTAGATTAAAATAGTTTTTAGATTCATAATAAATTCAAAAATAATCAAAAAAATATTTTTCTTTTTCCTAAAATTTTCTTTTGTCCTATTTTAGGTTTAGAAGTTTAGTTTGCATTTTAAGGATTAATTTGGTCTTATTTGCTTATTTATCGCATTTTAATTGCTCCCGTTAATTGTTTTAAGTGTTTAATTGCTTTTGTGTGCTTATTTTATTTGTTTCTTTTATTTAGTAGTCATAGATAACCAAATTAATCTTTGCTCTTATTCAAATCATAATCCAAAATAAAGCGTGGTTTCAATTTCACAAATCGTTGGGGAAACGACCCGGGAAAGCATACTTCCCGGTTTAATACGTATTATATTATATTATATATATATATATCTTTTAAGAGTAATTTTTTCCTTAAGGTAACTTTGGGTAAAATTCTTTATTGTTCTTTTGGAATATTATTATTTTATATTATTTTATTGTGTAGAGAAATACTAATCAATTTTTGTGCCGTTTTACGGGGTGACTTGTGTTAAAGATTCCCGTCGTTTACGTTTGTTGAATTTTGTTGAAGAATTCCCCTTTCGTCCCAGAAAGTTCCCCCCCCCCCCCCCCCCCCCCCCCCCCCCCTCATTTTTGTTAAAAAATTCAAAAATCCAAAAAAATTAAAAAATATAAAAAGTAAAAAAATATTTTCTTTTTCTTTTTAGTATAATTATCATATAAAAAAATCAAAAATATAAAAATTATCTTTTTAAAAAAAATAAAAAAAAATAAAAAAAATACACAAAGTTGGAAAAAGAACACCAACAAATAATACTTTCAATTGAGGTATTATCATAAATAAGTTCTGGTGAACTTGCAAAGTTCCCAAATCGAAAAAAAGATTTAAAAACTTGCCATTTGTGTCACTTACGAGATACGGATCACCTTAAGAAGCAATTTTTAAGAGCTACCGTGAAGTAAGTTGATTATTTGGTTTAAGTTGTCTCTCATTTTGTCCGTAAATAAAATATGTTGTTTAAAAAATTGAAAAACCAAAAATAATCTCCTCAAAGCTTTTTTTTATTTAATTCTTTTTCACATCCCTCTAAATTGTTTAATTCTTATGGCGTCTCATCGTTTGAATCCCCTTTACGCAATTAAGGAATGCTCGTCTTATGGAAGTTTGTACACTAGAGAATGTTGTTCAATAGGAAGCTTGAAAACAAGATTCTTGTTCCCAAACCAGACTCTTCTCCGTGTTGTGCAAAGTGAGGAACCTCGGTTGATGGTCCGTATTGTCGTGGATGTGCACTTTTACGAAAGGAATTCGAGGAAGATTTGCTTACATATTGTGTAGAAAATAGAATTTTCCAAGACTCTCAAGATACTTTCGAATCATCCGATGACAATACCAACGTTATTAATGTTCTTCAAGATCCAATCGTTGTCAATCAAGACCCCGGTGTAAAGTCTTCGCAAAGTCCTCTACTTATTAACCAACATTGTTGTTACGAGTGCGGTGATTCATTAGATGGAATATTTTGTCAACAATGCATTTACAAGTTTTGTGGGAAAGGTGCTCATTACGGTTATAATTGTCCACCAAAAGTTTCGATTATCTCTAATCCAGAACAATGCAATCAAACCATTAACGAGCTCCCACATATTTTGCCAAGTGTTCATCCTTCATGCCACTATGAAGATGAGAATTCATTCATTTATGATTCCAAACCTCATTCTTTCAATGTTTCTCCAAGTGTTCTCACCCACCATCCACAACTCTA